>JAPPVO010000031.1:157598738-158072911 GCA_030407325.1 Camellia japonica | reverse complement strand
ACCTCCATCATGACTTAGTCAAGAGGTAGAGCATGCATGCCAATGTAATGCAACCCTAAGCATGTTAACTAGGCATGCAACATGGCAATGCAAACAAGCATACAAGCTAGCAAGCATGCGAGACAAATAAAGGGTGGACTTAAACATGAATTAGGCAGCTCTAAATAGGCCCAAAACAGTGGCCAAAATGCTAAGTTCATGAAGGCGAATGCTCATGCAAACATGCATAGATACATGATTCAAGACTTAAGCATAATGAAGCAACTTTTAAACACATTTAAAAGGGACAAACATGGGCTAATGGCATGCAAATGAAGCTTTGAAAATCATGCTATAGGAGGTGCCAAACCAACTAACAAAGCAAGCAAAGCATGCAAAATGGCCAAGGATTCAAGCAAGCTAATGATGCATTGAACTACACTTAGCAAGGCAAACATGGCATGCATTAAACAACTAAAACAGATTTTTAGCATGTTAAAACAAGGCCAAAAGACCACTTAAATGGCATCTACATGACTCAAATTCAAAGGCATGCACAATGGTCAAAACATAGGGCATACAAGGCAAGCTTTCAAAGCTTCAAAGAGGCGTCCAAGGCAAGCATGCAAGCATGTCTTAGGGACTGAAATGACATGTAGGGTGGTTCCAAACCACTTAATTAATGCAAGCAATGCATGCTACACATTCACATACTTGAGGCCAACAAGCCACAATACAAAGGAGCTATACTAAGCATGCCAAGATCGACCCAAGCAACTATGGACAGACCTAAAACATGGCAAAATAAGCACAAAACCTTCACAAGGCTAAGCCTAAAACATGCTAGAACAAAGGCTAACAACCTAAGGCATATTAAGGCATAAACAAGGCATTACATGGTAGGTATGCTAAGCATGCATGGTGTACCAAAACCAACACACAACAATGTTATATCATGGCATAATAAGCATGGGAAGCAGCCTAGACATGATCAACAAACACTCAAGCATGATGCTCCCTCAAGAGGCCAAAAAGTGCCCTTTTCAAGGACAACAAGGAGAGGGGGTGACCCTCTCCTTCTTGAGACTTCAAGGCACCATCCTTACCACTGAAATCCCTCAAGATTTCAGTGGTGAGGAGGCCCAAGCACCAAAGTCTCGGAGCTCACCAAAAATAGCACAAAAAGGAGCCTCTCAAGGCCTAAGGGTGGTCAAACACCTCCAAACCACAAAACACTCTTAATAAACAATCAAGAGGGCTTAAAAACAGAACTTTTTTGTATTATACAGTAAGCACAAAAACAGTTCTAAGATAGGTAGAAAAGCAATGCAAAAATGGGAAATAAAAGGCAAGTTTCTTACCCTTGAAGCCCTCCTTCACAAACAATGCTCCAACAGCCTTCCTTGGCTTAAATCCAGCTCCAAAACACTAAAACAATCCTCCAAGGGTCTCAAGTCCAAGAGATGGTGTGTTAGTGTGTGTTTTTGAGCAAAAGTGGGACAAAACACACACTTATAGAGATAGAATATGTATCAAACCCTAACCCTAGAACTCAAGCTTTACAAAAGTTGTCTAAAATGTCTAACCCCAATATCAAGAGAAGAAGCTCTCCTATATAGGCAATTCTCTCTTGTAAGGCTTCCAAAACAAGCCATTCAAGAGGGAAATCCCTCCATACACGTGTATGGAGGGGAGTGGGGTGGGTGCCAGCTATCACAGCTGGCACAAAATATCTGCTAAAAGCAGATGAACAGTAGTCGACTGGCCAAAATTGTCATTTTGACAAAATTGATGGCCGGTCGGCCAAAAAGAGTGCCGGTCGGCCAAATATATGGCCGATGGACACAAACAACAGCCGGTGGCCTCAAGCCACGGCGGTGATGTGTGGGGACGCCTCACAAGGCATTCCCTGCCCCTCCAAGGCAAAACACAAGTGTTTGGTGTAAAACCAGACACAAAACGGTCGAGTTCGGAGATCCTAAGGCAAGGCGTGTAGCCGAGACCTCCGGGAACTCTAAACGAACACAAACATGGATAATCACCGAGTGCTCCAACGGTGACGTCCAAGTCTTGAGGACGGTCAAAAATGGGGTGTCTACAGTTAGATTATTAGAACTCGCATTGTCAACAGTTAAGGTAAAAAGCCAATCAATGTCCCACTCTTTTAAGACTGCCTCAATTTTTTTCCCAAGAGTTTCTCCTTTGTGGTCTTCAATTTGACAAAAATTAATGATCCTCTTTTGTAACTTCCAATCATCATCAATGAAATGTGTTGTTAGACACATGTGATACAAATTTTGTATGGAAGTCCATGTGTCTGTGGTAAAGCAAATTCTACGCCTCTTCACAAGTTTCTTCATCCTCTCTCTTTCATTAGTGTATATGTCTACAATGTCCCTAGCCATGGTATGTCGAGATGGAATCTTGAACTTGGGTTGCATGTGTAGACACCCCATTTTTTACTGACCTTAAGACTCAGACGTCATCGACTGAGCGCTCGATGATCGCACATGTTTGTGTTCATTTTGAGTTTCCGGAGTTTTCGGCTGAGTGCCTTGCCTCCGGGCCTCTGAACTCTTTGTGTTTTGGCTTGGTTTGTAGGCCATGCCCTGTTGCCCTTGCCTGGAGGGAGAGAGAGGCCTGTAGCCCACTTTTTGTAGTCGTAGACTACTTTTCCCTCTTGTAGGCTAGTTTCCGGTTTCTGGAGCCTTCGGCCGAGCGCCTTGTCTCGGGACCTCTTAACATTCTCCTCTTGGCCTGGTTTTTGGACCATGCCTTGTTGCCTTTGCCTAGAGTGAAACAGAGGTCTGTAGACCACTTTTTGTAGTCGTAGACTACCTTTCCCTCTCGTAGACCACTTTTTGTGCCCGTAGACTAGTTTTTGGGGCTTCCGGTTGAGTGCTTCGCCTTGCGGACTCTTGTCTTGCTTCCTTTTTGGTTTGGTTTTGAACCAAACCTTCTTATCCCTTTCCTAGAGAGTGGAACAGGGGTGTAGACCAGTTTCTCCCCCTGTAGACCACTTTTCTTCCCTGCTAGCCAGTTTTCTGGTCGGCCAGCTAAGGTAGGTGGTCTGTGGACCACCTAAAGTGGTCAGCAGCCATGCCACTACCTTTCTTTCTCTGTGCAAACCACCTTTCCCCCCTTGTCGACCATTTTTTGTCCTTGCAGACCACTTTTTCTGGTCGATCGACCAGTGGGAGTGGTCGATCAACCACTTCAACTGGTCAGCAGCTTTCCTGCACTTTTTACAGATATTTTTCTTGCCAGCTGTCCAGCTGTTGGGCACAGAAAGCATCCTCCATACACATGGAGGGATTGCACCAAGCTTCTAGCTTGTTCAACAAGCTTGAAGCTTGGAATTCTATATAAGGGAGCCTCCACCCTCTTGTCTTAGGTTCAGAAAAATTGATTGAGGGCTATACATATCATTCTATCTCTATATTGCTCACTCTCTCTAATATTTGTTCCATTTTGTGCTCAAAAGTGCCATTTCTTCACACTTTTGCACACAAACACCTAGTGAAACACCTTCACTCTTGGCCTGAGATTCTTGGAGGTTTGTTTGAAGCTCAAAAGCTTGGTTTTGCCTCAGAAGTTGCTGATTTGCTGTGTTTTTTCAAGGGTGAGACTCTATCCTCTCTAAAGCTTTGTTTTGATTAAGTCTTTGGCCACCTTTGCATGCTTATTTTGGCTTAACTCTCAACTATAAAAAGCTTCTTTTTTAAGTATTTGAAATGTTTGTTTGAGGCTTCTTGGGTGTTGGGGGTGATCTACTCCCTTGTGTGCCTTATTTTGCTTTGTTTTGTGCCATCTCTTTAGGCCTTTGAGATCACCTTCTCTTGGCCTTTTAGCCACTAAAATCCAGTGGATTTTCAGTGGTAAAAAGTGTGTTTTGAGGCCCTAAATGGGTGGGGGTTGTCCCCCCTCCTCTTCTCTTGTGTGTTTGTGTTGATGGCTCACCAAGTTAGTATGTTTTTCTACCTCCTTGGGGCCCCATCTTAGCATGTCTTAGGCCTTATTTTACCATGGCATAACACTGTTTTGGGTTGGTTTGGTTATCTCTTGCATGCTCCTTGTACTTGTAGTGCAATTCCACTCACTAGCCTAACATGCATCATGCTTTGGACCATCATTCTAGCATGTTTTTGGCTCCACTCTAACAAGATTTTACTCATGTTTTGCCATGCTTAAGCTCTATTTTAAGTGTTTTTGGTCATGCATGCCTTGCTTTTTATAGCCATAGTTCAATCTTGCTCACTAGCTTTGTGTTTTGAGTCCACTAGCATGCATTGCTTGGGCTATTTGCATGATTTAGCATCATTTGATACATGATTTCAGAGCATGTTTCATTTTCATACACTCACATGTGTCACTCTTTCAATGCTTTTGGAAGGTTGTGCTTTATGCCTTAAATATGAGCCAATATGTATGCCATCTTGTCTAAGCATTTGGGCTACCATATCAATGTATTTTTGGTGTTATTTTGCCATGATACAACTCTTTTTTTGGCTGGTTTGGCCACTTGTGGTTTGCATCTTGTACTTGTAGAGCAAATCTCACTTACTAGCCTTGCATGCTTGTTGTTTTAGCTCATTATCCTAGCATGTGTTGGCTCTACTACAACATGTTTTTGGCCTTGGTTTGACATGATCTAGGACTATTTGGGTTGTCTTGGCCATATGGTTCATGTATTGCATAGCTGTAGTGCAATGGGCTTGACTAGCCTTGTGTTTTGATGCCTCTAGCATGCTTTGTTTGAGATGTTTGCTTGCCATGACATCATTTAACATGTTATTTCAGAGCATATAGCATTGCCATGTTCTCATTTCTTTCACTCTTTGAGTACTTTTGAGAGTTGTGCCTTTGTGCCTCGCTGCCTCGCTTACGGGCTAATGCGTATGCATGCTTGTCTAGGCTTTTGAGTTCTCATCCCAGCATGTTTTGGTCTTTGTTTTGACCTAATTGAGCTTTGTCTATGGTTGGTTCAATCATTTGTGCCTTGTATTGCATACCACTTGAGTAGTCCCCTTTAGTAGCCTTGTGCCTTAGGCCCTCTTGCATGCTATACTTGTGTTGTTTGAGTGATTTGGCATCATTTCACACATGATTTCAGTGCATATAGTATAGCTGCACTCTCACATTTGTCACTTCTTCATCATGTTTGAGAGTTGTGCTCTTATGCCTAGTTGATGAGCCATTACATGAGCATGCATGTCTTGCCTTTTTGTGCCTAAGTTTTGGTGTGTTGGCCACTATTTTGGCATGCATGAAGTCAGTTTGGGGTTGGTTTGGTCCATTGAGCATTGCATTACATAGCCTTTGTGTTGTATCCTTCACTAGCTTTCATACTTAAGGACTCTAACTTGACATGCTCATGTTATTTGCATATTGTTTGGAATGTTGTTGCATTGCATTGTGTTTGGATCGGGTGTTGATCCAAACATGAGAAACGAGGGGCGTTTCATACTTGAAGTGATGAAACGGGCCTCATTTTTCGGTCGCCGACCCTCTTGATCAAGCATGATAGAGGTGGAGGCCCTTATGTGTTAGTTGTGCATTCATTGACATTGACTTGTGCAATCTTGGCTTCTCGGCCATCGTGCATTGCAATGCTTGGTTGGCGGCCCAAGAGTCGAGAACCACACTCCCTTGAGCTTGAAAAATGATAGGGAGGGTGGTTGTGCACACATACCTTGCAAATACACTGTTGTGCCCTTTCTTGTTCTCTGTTGCAGCAAATTGGAGCTTGGCAGAATGTTCTGGTCGGCAGACCAGTAAAAGTGGATGGCTGACCACTTTTTCTGGTCTACAGCTGGTCTGCACCACCCTTTTCTGGTCGGCAGCCCTCCTGGAGGTCTCCATGTTGGAGTAGAAGCTATCTGGAGGTTTGTGCAGTGTTCTAAGATCAAATGCAAACAGAGACAAGTCTGGGCATCACAATGGATTTCCGAGAGAGAAACCAAGTGCATGCATTGTTCAACTTTCCATAGCAGAGCTGAGTAGTGTAGTTTAATGCTTACTTGATAATTAGCATGTTTATGTAATTTAATTAATTTGTTAATTAGTTAGAGTGATGTAATAATTAGTTGTAGCTAGTTATTCAATTTGTCGTGTAATAACTAGTTTAATTAGATTAATTAGATTAGTTAGATAGCTTAGCTTAGTGTAGCTAGCTTAGCTTATTCTTTTCGGACCCTCCATCGAGAGGGCGAACTGTTGTAATAAGTGTGCGTGTGTGTGATGCATGTCTTCCAACCCCATTTCTTTCTCCCTTTTACTTATCAGCTTTTGATGGTTAGTTTAGGGCATGTTTCAATTAGCATACTTATGTTTGCATGCGTGCATCCATTCATCTGTCTTGCATGCACCGGACTCGGCGCATCATACAAACTGCATTGTATTTTAATACCAATTTGAATACATGTTATCTAGTTGCATTCACATGACATCTTAGAATAGCCGAGCCTATCTTAGTTGCATTTTGTATGTGTTGCATTAGACATTCTTGACATAGCTAGGATCATGCATGATTACTAACTAGCTTCTGTTTTGGCTCAGAGTACACTGTGAGTGCTTACGCTTTAGCATCCTTGCATGTGTGTAAGTGACTGTCATGATAGCATGATTGCCATAAGGCTATTTGCTTAAATGATTAACTGCATGAATGCCTGTGGGTGAAGGCTTGATTGCCTGGATTGGAACAACTCAATGACTTTGAGTTTTAAGCCCACTTGAGGTGGCAAAATCATGTTTTAAGCACACTTGAGGGTGGCAAATCTGCGCTTTAGCCTACTTGCGAGTAGCACTTTTAAACCATTTTCGAAAACAAACATGACTTGAATTGTTCCAATTCTCGTGATTGAGTCTATACTTGTTTGCTGTGCGCATCACATAGTAAGTTAGATTAATAAACCAGAATAGGAACACGTGTTTTCAAAAACAACATATCATGTTTAGTAGAGGTCGATCTTTGATCGGCCGAGCGGGGGTGCTCATTTCAGGACCTTCCCCTCTCGTACCCAAGTTCCCGAGCAGAGGCAACTTTGGTGATGATGGACACGTAGCCTTAGGCACGAGTCAGGGTTTCCTAAATTTCCCCAAAATAATTTAGGTGGTAACTCTGAAATCTAGCAAAGCAATCCATGTTTGGCGCTTTTAATTCAAAATTGATTTTTCAAAACCAATTGCCAGATTTGGACTCTTTGGTGATTTATCAGTCTTACATTGCACTTGTGAGATTAGATTCAGAACCGTGACAGGAGTCCGAACTGTAGTAGCTAGAACTACAATTCACGCCCTCGCGCGCGGAGCGGAGTTTCGAGCGGTCTGCAGCATGACATTACAAAACCTTTTAAAACCAACCCCATCCACAAATTTAAAGGGCAATTCATCAATTACTATCATCTCAGCAAGATACCTCCTACCAACTTCTACAGAAAATGATGTAGCCACAACATCAACACCACCCTCCCCATCAACTTGTCTTGGTTTAAATCCCAATGTTTGTTGCCCTTGAGTATCCCTATATGGGTACTTTGTACAATTTTTCAAATGAGTCAATAAATTACTTGTTCCATGACTCTTAGAGCCTGTCATATATTCTTTCTTACAATACTTGCACATAGCCCTATCTTTCCCATCAATACCCTTAATCTTTTCAAAATGATCCCAAGCCTTTGATTGTGTTCTCCCACCACTACTACTTTTGGCCAAGAGTGGTCTAGGAGGGGGAGCAATAGGTTGGGTAGAGGGGTCAATAGAAGATGATTCAGGCTCAACATTAGGATTAACAAGAAATGTTTCTTCACTTGAAGGATCCATGACTAAAAGATTATCAAATAAACTGCCAAAAACCAAACATAGAACAAGAGAGAGAATGAATAACAAGACGAACATCACTACTTAGCAACTCATACAATGTTAACTCAGTAAGCCTACTTAGTACACTGAAAGTTCATTCAGACTTCTATATCTAGTAACTGAATCTGTTACATTGATTATGCATGCATTGACAAGATTGGTAGCAGAATTAGGTGAATTGACAAGATTGAGAAATAAGATAAACTAGGCATATAATGTGCAATTCATTCAGTTTTATTGTTAGAGGAAGGAGTAATTTTAATATTTATATTCTTGACATATTCCCTCACATGTGACCACTGACTAGATTTTCTTTCAAAAACAGGTTAAATATGAATAAATTACTGGTCACTTAATTAGTTACTTAAGACTATCTTGCACATATGAATATCTCCACATGCTTCAGATTCATTCAGACTTCAGATTTTCTCTTAGTCACTAAGAATATCTCCAAAGGCTCTATTTTTTCAAATACTAGTACAATAAAGCCTCATTTTCATGCTAAACCTTAGTCCTAAACATATCTTGGGCACTAAATGACATAAATTAAACCCAAGACCCCTTGAACTAGGGCTATGAGACCATGTTTAATCACCAATTCTCTAAAGAATTTTAGTGTGTTAAAAAATAAACTCAACAATGCTTATCAAGCTAATCAATCTCAACACCACTTAATTATAAGCTTCTTCACACTGTTTAGAAACCTCTAAGCAAAAACATAATGAATATCAAGCTAAGTAAACACTATAATTATAATTAAAACCATAAATAAAAATAACTATAATTATAAGCTAATGCTTCAAATGTTTTTGTGAAGAATTTGTAAATAAATAAAGACAAACATCCTCCAACCAAAAAAAAAATAATAATAAAACGAAAACTAAAACTAAACAGGGGATTTTAGAAAAATAAATTACTATAAGACTTATTTTCCTACAAATTGTATAAGTCAGACTTCAGTTTTTCCATTTTTCATTCACAACTTTGCCTACAACTTCAATATCCAAAAATAGATTCAGTTTGTCCAATTTATCCACTTGACATTGTTACACCACTTTGCCCACAAATTTGTCACTTGCCTACAAATTTGCCTACAATGGAAAATTACACCATTTTTTTCCAGTTTATCCACTTGACATTGTTAAAAAAAATATATCAAAAAACAGATTCAGTTACATCATTTTTCCCTCTCTGTGAGCTATTTAACATTGTAAACAGATTCAATGTTGCATAATATGGAGAGGGAAAGAAAATAGGAAACTTACACTTTTTTTTCCTCTCTGTAAGCTTCTTCACACTGTAGAACCTATCTTCCACTAGTTTCACTTTAGAACTACAACAAACTGGAACCAAAAAAAAAAAGAAAGGAGAATAAGAACGAACAGATTTACAGAACAAAAAAAAAATTATAGAATAGATTACAGACAGATTGCAGAAAATAAGAACTTTAGAGGAAGTCGAAGTCGGAAAAAAAAAATTACAGAATGAACAGATTAGAGAAAGAGGAGAATAAGAAAAGAAGAGAAGACAATATCTCACCACCACACCATGATCGTCGATCCTCTTTTAGGTCGTAGAATGCTAATGGGTTAGGGTTTTAATATGAGATTATCAAAAAAGAGCTGGCTAAGGGCGTACAGATCCAAAAAAAAACGCAGATCGTCGATCGCCGATGGCTTTTTCAGTGTAGATTGTCGCTCGATCATCGTTGTCGTCGGTATGGGTAGGGTTTTAGGAGAGAGAGAGAGAGAGAGTGTGTATCGAAGAAGAGGAATGAAATATTAGGTTAGTGTGGTGAGATGAGATAGAAAAATGAGAGGAAATAATAATAAAATAATAATAATAATAACAAAAGCAGGCGGGTCGGGTTTATTGGGTAAAGAGGAGGGTCAACCGTAACCCGACCCGAACCCGCGAAAAGCCAAAAAATGCACCCGCACCCGCACTCGCCTGCCACGTGTCACGCATCCATCCATATGGGGTCGGGTCGGGTCAGGCGGGTCTGTGCATCCATTGACCAACCCTATTAGTAGCCGAGCCTATTAATTGCATTATTGCATGTGTTGCATTAGACATCTTGTATAGTTAGGATGATGCATTTTTCTAACTAGTTTTTGTTTTGTCTTGGAGTACTCGGTGAGTTTTTATAATTTAGCATACTTGCACGAGTGTGATTGCCATATTGCCATGTTTCGCATGCTTGCCATGAGGCTATGTGCTTACTTGATAAACTGCATGAATGCCTGTGGATGAAGGCTTGTTGTTTGAATTGGAACAATTCAATAAATATGCGTTTAAAATCCACTTTGTTGTGGCAAAATCATGTTTCAAAGCCCACTTGAGGTGGCAAATCCGCATCTTTTAAGCCCACTTGAGGGTGGCAAATTCAAAACATTTTCACAAACAAACATGAGTCAAATTGTTCCAAGTCTTGCAACTAGTCTATACTTGCTTATGTGTGTCACATAGTAAAGTTAGCTAATAACCGGAATAAGAACACATAATGTTTATAAAAAACATATCATGATTAGTCAAGGCCGATCTTTGATTCGAGAAGCTGGAGTGCTCATTTCAGGACTTTCCCCTCTCATACCTAAGTTCCCGAGCCGAGGCAACTTTGGTGATGACGAACACGTGGCCTTTGGCACGAGTCAGGGTTTCCTAAATTTCCCAAAAACA
Organism: Camellia japonica; assembly: GCA_030407325.1. Taxonomy (NCBI): domain Eukaryota; kingdom Viridiplantae; phylum Streptophyta; class Magnoliopsida; order Ericales; family Theaceae; genus Camellia; species Camellia japonica. The sequence continues at coordinate 158,062,393 of JAPPVO010000031.1, read as the reverse complement.
AAATATTTAGGTGGTGACTCTGTATCTGGCAAAGCAGTCTAATTTTGGCATTATTTCATGGAAAATCAGTTTTCCAAAAAGGTTTGTCGGATTTAGACTCTTTGGTGATTATCAGTTTTACATTGCACTTGTGAGACTAGATTCAGAACTGCGGGAGTCCAAACTGTGAGGCCTTCTTTTCAAACTCTTTCTGAAAGGCGAGGGTGCGGAAAAAGGTAAGTCCACAGTTTATGGCGACTCTGCTGGGGATTTAGAGAACTTGACTCGGACTCATGATATGACTTTTTATCTACACTTATGTGTTTCTTTGCATTTGCATTTGCATCGGTGCGCCTAATCACAGTGTTGCCATATGCTATTCTTAAGTGGTTGCCGGAGGCTTGCTTGGAAAAGCTTGCCAAAAGGTTGGCCGGTTGCGGGTTCTGCCACGATGGGAACACAAACCTTGGATCTAGACTATACGGCTGTATCGTTTGATCCTCCTTTCACTTCTCGGTGTTAGGTGTGAGAGGTATATTAGGTAGTCTTGTTGAGGTACCCCTTTTGACCAATCGACCTAGTGTAGACACCCCATTTTTGACCGACCTTAAGACTCAGACGTCATCGATTGAGCGCTCGGTGATGGTGCATGTTGTGCTCGTTTAGAGGTTTTGGAGTTTTGGCTGAGAGCCTTGACTTCGGGCCTCTGAACTCTTTTGTGCTTTGGCTTGGTTTGTGGACCGAATCTTGTTTCTCTTCCCGGAGGGAGGGAGAGGTCTTGTAGACCATCTCTTTGTGGTCGTAGACCACTTTTCCCGTTTGGAGACTAGTTTCCAATTTTTGGAGCCTTTGGCCGCGCGCTTTGTCTCGGGACCGCTTAACGTTCTCCGTTTGGCATGGTTTTTGAACCACACCTTGTTGCCTCTGCTTAGAGGAACACTGTGGTCCAGGAGACCACTTTTGTGGTTGCATACCACTTTTGGTGCTCGTCAGCTAGTTTTCGAGACTTTCGGCCGCGTGCTTTGCCCCCCGATCTCTCGTCTTGCATCCGTTTTGGTTTGTGTTTCGTACAAACCTTTTTTCCTTGTTTGGAAGCTAGTACAAGGGTGGGAGACCAATTTTTCTCCTGGAGACCACTTTTCCTTCTGCCAGCCAGTTTTCTGGTCGGATAATTGGCTTGTTTGGTCTTTGGGCCACATTTTCTGGTCGGCCACCACCACTAGCTTTCTTTCATGCCCTGGACTCTCTCCCACCATGGTCGACCAGTTTTTGCTCTGGAAGACCACTTGAAGTGGTCGGCCGACCACTTTAAGTAGCAGGCCGACCACTTCAAGTGGTCAGCTGCTTTTTGATACCTTTTTGGAGATATTTTCCTCCAGCTGGCACAGCTGGAGGACATTTGGGCTATCCTCCATACACGTGTATAGAGGGATTTGTTTGAGGCTTAGCTTCTCCAAGAAGCTTTGCCTTTTGGTTTCTATAAGAGGGAGGCTCCTCCTCCCTCCTCTAGGTTCAGAAAATGGAGCCTTGAGTTATACATATAGCCTATATCTATACTTCTTTATTTTGCTCTTGTTTTGTGTTCAAAAGTGTAGTTTTGTCTTGCTTTTTCACACAAACACACACTCAAACACCATCCTTTTGCTACTGAGGTGCTTAGGAGCTGATTTTGGTGTTCTTGGGCTGGTTTGAGCTCAAACAAGTGGCTGGAGTTGCAGTGGTAGAGAAGGTCTTCAAGGGTGAGTCTTTGACCTTTAAAACCCCCATTCTTGCTTAAGCTTTTAGCCCTTCTTGCATATGTTTTTAAGCTTAACTCTTAACTAGAAAAAGTTCTATTTTTGCATGCTTAAAATAGTATTTTAAGGTCACTTTTTCATTTGGGGTGATTTACTCCCCTTAGGCCTTGTTTTGAGCCATCCCTTTAGGCTCTTGGTGAACCTTTGCATGACCTTTCTATCACTGAAATCCAGAGAATTTTCAGTCGGTGGAAAGGTGGTTTGGGTGTCCTAAATATGAGAGGGTCATCCCCTCTCCTTGTATTGTGTTTACTTGCTTCATATGCCTCATGTTTAAGCACCTTTGATAAGCTTGTGTTTGCTTGTTCTTAGCATGTATTTGTGTTTGTTTTGCTGAGGCATAACACTGTTTTTTGCTTGCTTTGGTCACTCCATGCATGGTTAATACTTGTAGTGTAAATCACACAAACTAGCTTTATGTGCTTCATGAAATAGCATGTCATTCTAGCTTGTTTTCTTTCCATTTCAGCATGTTTTTGGTGATGTTTTGCCATGTCATGACTCTGTTTTGGTTTGGTTTGGTTGGCCCTTGCATGCTTCATACACTTGTAGTGTAGTTCCATGAAATAGCCTAACATGCATCATGTTGTAACATGTCATTTTAGCATGCTTTTGGCTTAGCTCTGAGAAGACTTTGTTCATGTTTTATCATGTTTAAGGTCTGATTTGTGTTGTCTTGGTCATGCATGACTTGCTTTGTATAGCTATGGTTCAACCTAGCTTGTTAACTTTGTGTGTTGAGTCCTCTAGCATGCATTACTTGGACTATTTCAATGATTTGGCATCATTTATTATGTGATTTTAGTCCATGTTTTATGGCCATGCATTCACATTTGTCACTCATTCAATGCGTTGGAGAGTTTCCCCCTTTATGCCTTAACATGAAACATTGCGTATGCCTTCATGCCTTAGCTTGCGAGCCATCATTTCAGTGCTTATTTGGGGTTATTTTGCCATGATATAACTTTGATTTTTATTGGTTTAGTCATTCCATGCTTGGTCTTAATAGGTGTAGTGTAATCCACCTTATTTGCCTTGTATGCATCATGCCTCATGCTCACCATGCTAGCTTGTTTTGGCTTCCTTTCATATATGTTTTAGACTCATTTTAACATGTTCTAGGACTGTTTTGGATTGCCTTGGTCACATGCTTCATGTTTTGTATACTTGTAGTACAAATGCTCTTGCTTGCCTCAAGCTTTGAGCACCATTGCATGCTTCTTTTTGTTGTGTACATGATTTGGCATCACCTAACATGACATTTCAGAGCATTTAGCATTGCCATGTTCCTACCTCAATCATGCTTTAAGTGCCTTTGAGTGTTATGCATTGTTGCCTAGTTTATGGCTTAGCTTGTATGCTTGCATGCCTAGGTATTTGAGCCCTCGTCTCAGCATGTTTAGGTCCTTATTTTGACCTACTTGAGCTCTATCCATGCTTAGTTCATGTATTTGTGCCATGTATTGCATGCCTCATGTGTAGTCTTCTTTGCTTGTCTTAAGCTTTAAGGACCATTGCATGCCATGCTTGTGTTGATTAAATGATTTGGCATCATTTCTTGTCTAATTTCAGTGCTCTTAGTGTTGTTACACTTCCACGCTTTTCACTCTTTAAGTGTTCTTGAGAGTTGCACCTTAGTGCCTTAATTGGTGAGCCAATTAACATGCATGCTTGTATGTGTTTTCGGTGCCTTCATTTTAGCACTATGGCCACTGTTTTGGCATGACCGAGGTCTGTCCATTTCGGTTTAAGTCCATTGAGTTTGTGGTTTGCATGTTGTTGCATGCTTGGTGTATTGCATATTGTTGCCCCTGTTGCATTGCATTGTGCATACATGCATTACATGGTGTTTAGAACCTTATGATTGCCTTGCATTGAGTATGCCATCTAGTTCTTAGCATTTAGCATTGTGTATGCCATGTTATCCCTTGCATTGTGTATGCTATGTTGTTAGTTACATTGCGCATGCCATGTAGTTGCATGTTTGCATGCTAAGGTTGCATTACATTGCATTGAGCATGCCACGTTATGTGTTGCATTGTGTTTGGAATAGGTGTTAGTCCAAACACGAGAAACGAGGGACGTTTCATACTTCAAGTGATGAAACGTGCCTCAATTCTCGGTCGCCGACGCTCTTGATCATACATGATAGAGTTTTAGGCTTTATGTGTTTACTTGTGCATTCATTTCCATATTGAATTGTGCAACTTCGCCTCTCGGCCATCATGCATTGAAATGTGCGATTGGTGGCCCAAGGGTCGAGAACCACACCCCTTTGAGTTCATGACATGATAGGGAGGGTGGTTGTGCACACATATCTTAAAAATACATTGCCATGCCCTTTCTTGCTCTCTGTTGCAGCAAATTGCAGTTCAGCAGCAACAACTGGCCGGCCAGCCAGAAAAACTAGCTGGCCGACCACTTTTCTGGTTTTTCAACAACCAAAAGTGGTCGGCAAGTGTCTGGAGAGACCAAAAGTGGTCGGCCACCCTCCCACAGGACTCCCTAGGTGAAGTTTCAGCTTTCTGGAGCTTGGTGCAGAGTTCTGAGGACAGATGAAAACAGAGGCAAATCGGGGCATCGCATTGGATTTCCGAACGAGGCGACCGAGCATGCATCCAGCCTTCTCCCTCCGAGAACCTCCTGTTTTACTACTTTCCTTAGTTGCCATGCTTAGATAGCTAGCTTTTGCTTTGGTTTGTACTTTAATTAGTTAATGCGTTAGCTATTCAATTCGTTTTGTAATAATTAGTTAACTAGGATTAGTTAATTAATTTGTTGTGTAATAATTAGTTTAATTAGCTTAGATTAGCTAGTTAGCTTCTTATTTGGTCCCTCTTTTGAGAGGGCGTATTATTGTAATAAGCATGCGTGTGTGTGATGCATGTCTTCCAACCTCCATTTCTTTCTCCCTTTTACTTAACTGCTTACGATGGTTAGTTTTAGGGCATATTTCATTTAGCATACCTTATGTTCGCATGCGTGCATCCATTCATCTGTCTTGTATGCACCGGGCTCAGCGCATCATACTAACTGCATTGTATTTCAATTCCTATTTGAATACATGTACCAAGTTGCATTTCACATGACATTCTAGAATAGCCGAGCCTATTTTAGTTGCATTTTCGCATGTGTTGCATTAGCCATCTTAACATGAACTAGGATCATGCATGATTTCTAACTAGTTCTTTGTTTTGGCTCGGAGTACACTGTGAGTGTTTACGCTTTAGCATACTGCATGCGTGTGAATGTTGCCATGAAAGCATGCTTGCCATGAGGCTAACTGCTTATGCGATATAACTACCTGAATGCTTGTGGGTGAAAGTTGGATTACCTGAATTGGAATAATTCATTGAAATCTGCATTTTAGCCTACTTGCGAGTAGCAAACTTCAAACCATTTTCCAAACAAACGGATATGCGATGCTTTGTTCCAAATTAGGCGATCTAGTCTATACTTGTTTGCTGTGCGCATCACATAGTAAGATTAGCTAATTAATCGGAATAAGAGCACATGTGTTTTCAAAAACAAGATATCATGTTTAGTACAGGCCGATCTTTGATCGGGCGAGCGGGGGTGCTCATTAAATGACCTTCCCTAATTGTACCCAAGTTCCCGAGCTGAGGCAACTTTGGTGATGACGGACACGTGGCCTTAGGCACGAGTCATGGTTTCCTAAATTCCCCCAAAATAAAATATTTAGGTGGCGACTCTGTATCTGGTAAAGCAGTTCATGTTTGGCACTTCTTTATTAAAAATCAGTTTTCCAAAATGATTTGCCAGATTTGGACTCTTTGGTGATTTATCGGTCTCACATCGCACATTGTGAGATTAAATTCAGAACCGTGACATTTGAGTCCGAACTGTGGTAAGCCCAATGAACAGAACGGAATCCCGCACCACACCCAAATGTAGGAATTGTGTGAAGCCACTTGTTGTGCATAGTGAAACCCTAGCTCCTGACGAAACTAGGACAGGGTAACCCTACCTCCCCATAGGGGTGTTTCGGCTCTCAATTAACTGGTATGTGCTTTATAGTGAAACTGTACAGGAATGTGCATATCAGTTGCGAGTTTGGTATCTAATTTTGGGGCAGAATTCAACAAAGAATACAGTCATTCAGCTATGCTCATATCTGTTCTAGTAAAATCAGGCTGAGATGCTGTCTATTTTCCCTTTTGCAAGGTAGTCCTGGAACCATAGCTTCAGAAGGCTCTAATATCCCCCAGGTACTCTAGACTTGTGTTGATAGACTTTGTCAGGTCAGGAGATTTAGTTCAAGAGCAACCAGTGTTTCTTTTGCCAGTGGCAGGGCAAAGAAGGGCCAGATAGGGTTCACTGGGTCCACTGATTTGACAGCCACCGATTAGATCACCTTTGTTAAACTCAGCAGACCCGTGATGGCACAGAGTCCGGAAGAAGTTGTGGCCATGATAGCGGCATTAAACCAGGGAATCGCCATGCAGGATGAGACCAATACTAAAACACAACACCCATCTGGGGCACCTACCACACATCCAGTCTCGGGACTCCAGCCGAACTTTGACCCATTTCCGCCAGCTGAAGATTCGCATGGTCCGGATCCCCGAGAAGGGTTGGCTCAAGCTCGAGTTTTCAGACCCTTGGTGTAGCCTAATGAGAGGCTTTACCCCCTTGATGCTAATGATCTCGATCCGACCTCGGTGAAAATTGCTAACCTTGAGAAGCAATTCAAAAAGGCACAAGGCCTTAACTCCATTCTCGACATTGAGGATGGGTACACCAAGGCTACAATAAGGCTCCCAGACAGATTCAAAATGCCACACACTGACCGTTTCGATGGGTTTGGAGATCCTATGGTACATATCTGGCTTTTCTTGGATGTCCTGAAACCGATGGGTCTGACTAAGCTTCAGAAACTCTCTCTGTATTGAAGAACCCTGTCAGGCATAGCAGCCACTTGGTACGCCAAGTTGGAGGATAAATTGAAGCAGAACTGGGAAGAGTTGGCTGAGGCCTTTGCCAATCAGTACTCTTGCAATACCCAACTTGAAATAATCACTCAAGACCTTGAAGCAACCCACCAAAATCCTAAAGAGCCTTGTGTGGAATTTGTTGCAAGGTGGAGAGCAAAGGCAGCTCAAATGACAGATTGGCCTTCTAAGAGTGATCAAGTGCGGACAGTGGTGTAGAACCTTAAGCCTGATATGTTGCAAAAGTTAATAGTGGCTCCACTGTTCACTTTCAAAAGTTTTCATGAATTGGGGGTTCAAATCGAGAGTGTGTTCAACAGAGGGATTATTCCCAGAACAAGTGAACCAACAAGGAGGGTGATTTCGGGAGTACCAATGCTGGCGGCAGCATTATTCCCAAACCCACTGAAATCAATATAGTCGCCACAGTCGACTCTTTTGCCAATTCAAGCCTACAAACAACCAGGTTAGCCCGAGCTCAAGGCAGAACTTTCACCCCCTCTATATAAGCCTAACTAGTGCACTAAAAGGCTTGATAAAAAAAGGGTATCTCAAACCCCTTGATCCTCAACCTCTGCCTGACCCACTCCCTGCCAAACATAACCCCACCAAATACTGCGTGTATCATCAACAGCGCGGTCATGGCACCGATCGTTGCTATCGTCTTCGTCATGAGATTCAGAATCTCATCGACAATCAGATGATAGCTCCACCTCAAGACCCCAATGACCAAGTATCTCATCCACATCTTAACCTAATCCATACACTACCATCCACCTACAACCCCAGCATATATATCACTCCAGCCCACTTACCTAAGCCTGAGGTGTTCATTCCAGAAAGCACAGACTTGTGCATGATGGATGCACTCAAACCCCAACCATCTCAAACCCATGAACCCACTACTTCTAAGCTAGTGAGCATGATTGAAGATTTACAAAGAACTGTGGCAGATTTAACCTTTGGAATTTTTGCTCCATCATCAACCATATCACGGGCCAGAAATTTCGCGCCAAAAGGCTCCCCAATCTTGGAACGAGCTGCATTTGAAGAAGGCCAATCCCTTAGCAAAGTGGAGGCAAATGGCAAGAATAAGGTAGGGGCAGGCATTGGTCCCTATGAACATTTTCAGTGGGCTGTTAAGGCTTTGAAGGCTGAAGGATTGAATAAACAGCAAGTGCTCGTAGTTGTTGCAAAGACTGTGGATGACACTTTTGCCACTCAAGATGAGAGCATTCTGAATCAAGGGGCAGGCCAAGAGAAGGGCTGTCATACCAAAAACACCCCTTTCAGCTCCAATCCTACACTCAGAAGAGATCAGCAAATCCAGTCAGCATCTGCCAATCCTTTTGCCGGTACATCCAATACAACTCCACAAACCTCAAGCCATCAGGCCTGAGGCCAAAGGGTCTTCACCCCGCTTTACATGTCCATATCCAAAGCCACGGGCGTGTTGATCAAAAAGGGCTATCTCAAACCCCTAGAGCCTCGACCTCTCCCGGATTCCCTTCCGACCAAGCATAATGCTGCTAAGTACTGTGCCTTCCATCAACAAATCAGTCATGACACTGACAGTTGTTTTCGTCTTTGCTACGAAATACAAGATTTGATTGACAACGAGGTCATCATCGCACCACGTCCTGCAAAGTTTATTGGTACTGGATCGATGAACTTGGGGGATAATGTGATTATGTGATCGGGGGATGGACCACCTGCTGATGGCGCTCATTTTACTCCAGATATGGCGAATAGCATGCACTGTTTTGAGCAATGTGTGAATGTTGTTTATTGTACTTTCTGACTTGGGTATTGAGTCAATTCTGTTGTGTTGTATTGAGTCAGTCTTTTTGTATAGAGTCCGTTTTGTTGTGTCGGAGGTTAGTGCTTTCAAGCGTGTTAACTCGGGCATCACTTTCTTGTTTTGTGTTTGCCTTTTACACTCTTTCTTTTGTGTCTGTTTTTGCCATTGACCCAATTGTGCTAGAAGATCTGAATGAAACGACAGAGATTTTTGCCTACTTTTTTGTGCCTTTAAATCATTGCATTGACCTAAGCTTTTCAAAACTTTTCGAACACTGTGATGAAAACAAAGAGGGAGGAATTCCTTGGGATTTGTAAAAATTTGATCAACTGAGAGAAAGAGAGGCACGCTAAGCCCTTAATGAATGAAATCATGTTTGTTAATGTGAGTACTGAAAAGGATCCTGGCTTGATCCAAATTGGTTCTACATTGTCTTCAGAGGAGCCTGAGCGACTAGTCGCTCTATTATAGGATTTCCAAAAATGTTTTGCATGGTCCTGCGAAGACATGCGTGGAATTGCTCTCGAGATTGTACAGCATAAGATCACTCTCATGTCTCAAGACTCGACCCCTTTTGCTTTCAAACCTTGAACCTTGATTTAGAATGTTCAACGATCAATCACAATATAAGGCTTGTATGGCCGGATCAGAAACAGCCCTTGAACTAGGGTTAAGAAGATCAGATTAAGAAGGGAAGATGTCATCAAAGGAAGGTTGCAAAGCTAGATCAGAAGTAGCCCTTGAAGTGGGGCCAAAATGTTAGATGTGCTTAAAGATTCAAAAAATGAGTCATTCCGCAAACCAATGAAGACTGGCAAGAAAGCCCAATCCCAGAATTGGAAAGAAGAAAGTTTTTGCTAAAGAACAATCGAGTTCCTATCCACAACACTAGAGGCAAATTCAGACCTCAATCGGATAGGCTCTCACATCATCAAGACTATTTAGTCAGAAACAACAGCCATTCTCTTGGATTCATATGGTTTCATGATCTCAAAATCGATCAACATGGACAAGTTAAACTTTTTGATCCTTGAGAGGCTCGCTAGGTCGAAAAGTGGAAGGGCAACCCAGGCAAAAGTTAGAGCAGAGAAAAGAAAAAGAACAAAAAATGAAAAAGAACAAAAAAGTAAATAAGAAAATGAGAAAATATGAAGAGAAAAAGGAAGAGGAAAAGAAATGAAAAGAAAAGAAAAACAGAGCTCGCAAGGTTGAAAACCCGAAATGGCGGCTTTGGCAAAAGTTAGAGCACAAAAGGAGAGTGTCAATACCCGAGTGAACCTCAACCGGGAACTACGTACGGCCTGATTCCCATGTTTGGGATACGTAGGCAACTTCATCTTGAAGTTCGGCCCCAATCCTTTTCAGCCTACTTGGCTCATCCATGTTGATTGGCTTATCCTTGTTCAACTCGGCTATCCTCTCCATGTGCAAATTGGCTCGTCTTCGTGCTTATCTTTGTTCAAAATCAGTTGTGCTATTCCGTTGGAAGATTCAGCTACAAGACAAATCAAGTTCAGATCTGAGATTGTGCATCTTGAGAGTAAATTCGACATTGGCTGAGCAATGGCCATTTACAAAAACAGTTTTAAGGATTTTTAATGAGGTTGACTAATTCTCTCGAAAATTATTCTATTTTTTCAAAACTGGACCATTTTTTGAACCCAAAAAAGAAAAAATTTCAGTACTCACAACCTGACTTGCATGATTTCAAATCAGAAAATCGAATAAGCATGCTCATCTAACTCTCATGTTGGTCAAAATTGTTTTAGTAGAAAGCCAAAAAAAAAAAAAAAAAAAAAAGGTCAAAATGATGAACTAGGGGCACAGTTGAGTCAGGGTTTCTGTCTTTTCCCCATTATCAATGTACTCGCCAGAAAGGGCATAACTGAAGTTAATAACAGAGGCCAAAAGACTTTCTCATCCTCCAAAGCAGCGAGGTATCAAGCCAAGTGCAAAGCACAAGCTGGAATGGAGCAAGATATTCCACTCCCTTATCTGGACAAGCCTGATCACATCCAAACTGGCCAAGGGCATCGTCAACCGATGTCAGTTGCAAATCTGCTATACATCCAGTCGTGCCACAACCCTTTTGTGGGAAAGCTCACTAGTTGTGAGCGAAAGAAAGAGAATCTAGTATAATACTAGGGGCAAGAGCCCACTACTTCCTGCTTATCCATCAACCACCTAGGGGAGGGATAAAAAATAAGAGAGATTAATAGAGAGATGTGCGTTGAGAGAAAAAGTGAGGAAATGGCTTTTTTCAGAAAACTAGAGATTGAGTGTCAGAGTAATATGAGAATCACAAATGAGAAAGGGTGGGAAACAATACCTGGAGAAGCTGTGGGCTCTCTGTCAATTGAGAGGTCTCTCGCCATTGGAACACATTTGATTATTGAGTTTGTTGTTTTTGTTTGTCTCGATTCTTGTTTTGAGTAGTTTCGAGTGTCAATAGATGTGTTTAGGTTATTTTACCTTTGTTTTTCTTTGTTGAGTCGCTTTGACTGTGGTCGGTCGTAGGCTCAATACCCGATTAAGAACTCATTTCTCAATTTTAATTTCAAAAATAAATCGTTTTATGCTCAGAGTGCTGTGCCGTTCTCCACATATGTGCAAAACATGATTTGTTCTTTCATAAAACTGCAAGGTTCAACCCAGGTCATGTGAGAACAATAGAACAAGGACCTATCTGAAGCTACATGGGTTCCAGACTGTAAAGCAAAAGAAAAGAGGGGAAATGTGGAGCATCTTAATGTGTTTTAACTTCAGAAAATTCCGAGATTGCATTCCGAATATACCTCCTCAGGCCTTGTCAATGCTCCAAAGTATGAGTGTACCTCTACCTCAAGCTCAAGATCAAGCCTGCTTCAAGCTAGAATGGCGATCAGAAGTGCTCTCCCTGAGTACCATTCCCTGCCAGAGGCATCTTGGCTGTGTTTGCAATGAGTTCCTAGGAGACCAACTGCGATGGTGGAAACTAGAGTTTGAATGGCGATGCCTAGAACATAAAGGTTTGGAATTTCAGAGACTAAAGTCTAGTTTAAATACCCAAGGGTGTATCCCCGGCTTGAAATCTGTATGGCAGCCCCATAGATTGAGATAGCATGTGTGCGCCTCAATTCTGGATACTGAACCAACCTAGCTTGTCACCCCGTTGGAAAATAGGGAAAGTTGTGAATATGATCAGGAAGTAAAGTGACATCCGTGGCTTCTACATGCAGGGATGTCGCTCCTTATTAGTATTTCAGGACCTTTGTACTGTGAGTTGAAGATAAGAGTTCGAAGAATACAAGGTACGAATTCGAAGAACACAAGGGAGAGTTCCCTGTCAGAGTAGAGCTGTTCATCGCCACTCACCCCATGAGGTGCTTTTTAAAGCGCCGCTTTGTTTGTTTATTGCATTCCCTAAGCATCATGCACTATATTGCTTGTAACATGTATCATATCATTGCACTTATTGCATTTATTTGCATCTTGTGTTATCTTGTATTATTTATCTTTTTACGTTGAGTAGCGTTTAGGATCGTTGTCCCCCAGGGCTATCTCAGGATGCGTGGAACGCGCTCCTGATTGGTTTTTCTTAGGACCTTTTCTCACGATTTCAGTGTGGTTATAGTTCTCATTTCCTCACACGATTTCAGCGTGTTTGGAATTTATCTCAGGTTGCGTGGAACGCGCCCCTGAGTATAGTTGTCTTAGGACCTCTTCTCACGATTCCAGCATGGTTTGAGTGTTCCTTTCCTTACACGATTTCAGTGTGTTTGGGATTTGTTCTTCCTCCTCTCACGATTCCAGCGTGGTTGGAGTATGTCACCTTTTGCATCTACTACACTATCTATTACTTCTATTGCATTGCATATAGCATTTATCGCATGCATCTGCTACATTATCCATTTTATCGCCTACATCCTTTCCATGTTAAGTTTAGTTTGGCATGTGCCCATACATTTCCTTCATTAAAGCATGGTTCTGTGATAATGTGTACACGCCTATTCCACTAAGAGAATTGTGGTCTGAGAGTTTCGGCACCTTTTCTGTGCTAGACGTGGTCTGTTTTGTGTTCATGCCTTTTCTAGGTAAAATGTGGTTCGGCTTACGCCTTATTCACTGCATCCATTGCATCCATTGCATTGTATTTTGTCTTGTTACATTCAGCATTTAGGATTACGATCTTTCCTCAGCAAATCATTCCTCACTTATATCATACCACCCAATTATTTGTACTCTGTCTCTTTCTACGAAAAACATAGTTTTGCATATGCATGCACCTATTCCACAAGAATTGTGGTTAGTGCGCTCCTGCACCTTTTCTATATAAAACGTAGCTTGATTTGCATCGCCAATCCTTTATGATATTTGTGTGGTTTTGCACTGCGTGTGGTTTGATTATTTTGTTACATGGTATATCATTACATTGTTTTGTTGCATTGTGTATCTTTTTGCATCCTGCCCGTGAACTACGCTGGTTTGATTTCTTATAAAGAGATACGTAGGCAACCTTCGGGTTCAACCAATTGCATTTGCATTTTGTTTATTTGTCCAAATCTTCGGCCTTATCAAAAATGGGTCATCTCTGGTTTTGACATTCACTCACGTCATTTCATGACTTCCGAGTTCTATCAAAGAGGGGCAACTGTAGACACCCCATTTTTGACCGCCTTTAAGACTTGGGCGCCACTGATTGCTTACTTGATGGTGAAGGTTATGCTATGCAAGGGTTCGATTTCTTCGGCAAGAGGAGCTCTGAATCCCAACCTCACACCCCATTTTGGACTAAAAACCATTTCAACCAAGATGATTTTTAGACCTTAAAAACCCTCTCTTTCAAAATATTTTTGAAAAAGTTTCTATGATGTTTCGAGGCTCGTATTTTGTTAAATGTTGCGCTTTTCGGTAAACTGAGCAAGGACAAAGTGGAAATGCATGAAAGAGAGGTGAACTTTTCAAAATATCTTTCAAAACACCTTATTTAGAGGTTTGGAGTTGAAGAAAATAAGAGGGGAGAGAAGAAACCAAGTTGGGGAAGAAGATGAGCACGAACTGTTAAGAGAGAGTTGAGCAGCCCTCACTAAATCAGGCCTATCCTTTTGTAGAATTGGATTTCAGCTATGAAGCCACCACCATTGGAAAGTGGACTTCCGGGGCTTCATTTTACATTCAAGAATCTTCTAAAGCCGAGTCCGGATGGGGGAGATATGGCTGGTTGAAGTTGGGCATGAATCCGGTTAGGATCGAAACTGAGTAGCCTTCACTAAAAGAGGCATATCTTTTTGGACAGTTGGAATTTTGATGTGAGGCTGCCACCATTGGAAAGAAGACTTCCGGGACTTCAATTTAGGCTCAAAGGAGTCTAGATGAAGGAGATATGCCTATTTGAAGTCGGGGCCAGAAACCAGTTTTTGCTTTCCAGTCACCAGTGAAGATTGTCGGCCATATGTCGGCCAAGAGTGACCCTTGTCGGCCACCAGTGGTGGCTGGTCAGCCATAAGTGGTGGCCGGTCGGCCACAAGCGTCCAGAAAGCTCAGATTTTGTAGATATTTCCCCTCCAGCTGTTCCACACTGCTCCAAATATTTATACCTTGATATTTTCGATTTGAGCTCTAATTTTTCTATATATAGAGGCCATTCTCTATTGTTTTCAAGGTTAGAAAGATTTGGGAGCCTCTCTCTCTACAATCCTCTCTTTCCAAATTTCTCTCTCTCTTGAACCTTTGTGCATACAAGTAGAGATACACTCCTAATTTGCCTATCAACCCTTAACCAAAGTTGCTTATCTTTGGGCTGAGATTCCTTGGGACCTTCTTTGAGCTTTAGAAGGTGATTTTAGCTTGATTTGGTGCCTCATTTGTGCCTAAAGTATGTTGTGCTTCAAGAGCAAAAAAGGAAGTTAAGGGAAGGGGTGGCCGACCGGCCACCAGTAGCAGCCAACCGGCCACCAATGGTAGCTGACCGGCCATAAATGAAATTTTGCACAAGTGTGTTCCTAAGTTGAAGCAGAAGCATTCTGGAAGTCGACAGCACTGTTGGTGTTCAACAATGTGCAAATAGAGGTTGCAATGGCAAGGCGGTGGCATTTTCGGGAGGAGAATTCGAGCATGCATGCATCCCTCGCCCCTCGAGGCCGTTTAATTGCTTTATTAGTTAGTGGTAGCTAATTAATTAATTTACTTGCTTTGTAATTAGCTAATTAAAGTGTTTAACTAATTAATTCGTTTGGTAATTATTTAATTAGCTTAGAATAGTTAGTTAAATATCATGTTTGTAATATTGATTAGCTAGAATAGTTAATTAATTCATTTTGTAATAATTAGCGTAGCTAGTTAGCTTATTCATTCGGACCATCCTTGGCAAAGGCGTAATGTTGTGATAAGTGTGCGTGTGTGTGTATGTCTTCCAACCCCACGTCTTTCTCCCTTTTATTTAATCGCTTTCGATGGTTAGATTAGGGACATATTTCAATTAGCATGCCTTATGCTTGCATGTTTGCATTCATTCATTTGTCTTGCATGCACCGAGGCTCGGCGCATCATTCAAACTGCATCGTCATTTTAATATTTCTTTAAATACGTATTTTATCACATGTTGGTCAAGTTGTATCATATGCCATATTAGTAGCCGAGCTTATTAATTGCATTATTGCATGTGTTGCATTAGGCATCTTGTACAGTTAAGATCATGCATTTTTCTAACTAGTTTTTGTTTTAGCTTGGAGTACTCGGTGAGTTTTTATGCTTTAGCATACTTGCACGAGTGTGATTGCCATATTGCCATGTTTTGTATGCTTGCCATGAGGCTATGTACTTACTTGATAAACTGCATGAATTCCTGTGAATGAAGGCTTGTTGCTGGAATTGGAACAATTCAATAAATGTGCGTTTAAAGCCCACTTTGTTGTGGCAAAATCATGTTTTAAAGCCCACTTGAGGGTGGCAAATTCAAACCATTTTCGCAAACAAACATGAATTAAATTGTTCCAAGTCTTACAACTAGTCTATATTTGCTTATGTGTGTCACGTAGTAAAATTAGCTAAAAACTGGAATAAGAACACATAATGTTTATAAAAAACATATCATGATTAGTAAAGGCCGATCTTTGATCGGCCGAGCGTGGGTACTCATTTCAGGACCTCCCCTCTCGTACCTAAGTTCCCAAGTCGAGGCAATTTTGGTGATGACGGACACGTGGCCTTTGACATGAGTCAGGGTTTCCTAAATTTTCCAAAAATAAAATATTTAGGTGGTGACTCTGTATCTGGCAAAGCAGTCCAATTTTGACATTATTTGATTGAAAATCAGTTTTCCAAAGAGGTTGTCGGATTTGGACTTTTTGGTGATTATCAGTTTCACATTGCACTTGTGAGACTAGATTCAGAACCGTGGGAGTCCGAACTGTGAGGCCTTCTTTTCAAACTCTTTCTGAAAGGCAGGGGCGCGGAAAAAGATGAGTCCACAGTATAGCATCTCAATTCCATGAAATTTGATGAAGAATTCTTACCTTAATTGGTTAATTTGTTAAGATTTGAACCTTATCTTTAATGTTCTTCTTCTATCCTTTCTTTTTCCTTGTTGAACTCTCTCTCTAGGCGCCTCTCTCAAGTTTTCTTGAGACCATTCGTATTTTGTTTGTAATCATTTGAAAACTCTTGATTGATAATGGAATCGGATTTTGATCTCGTGGATGTACCTCACTGTAGCTCGACTTTTTGCGCTCTTTTCGGAAGACGAGAAGCCCTACAGTTCAGACTCTATTTGTGGTTCTGAATTTGATTTCGCAAATACAATGTGAAATAGTGAAAAACACAAAAAGAGTCCAAATTCAGCAATTCTTTTTGAAAAATCGATATTTTGAATAAAATGTCAAAAATAGACTACTTTGCCAAATTTCAGAGTTGCCACTTAAATATTTTAAGAAATTTAGGAAACCCAAGACTCTTGTCAAAGGCCATTAGTCTGTCATCACCAAAGTTGTCTCGACTTGGGAACTTATGTACAAGAAGGGAATGTCATGAATTGAGCACCCCCTTCGCTCGATCAAAGATCGGCCTCTACTATTCATGATGTGATTCTTATTTACATTATATGCACTTATTCCGATTATTAGTTATATTACTATGTGACTCACACAAATATAGACTAATTTTTGCAAGAATTGGAAGATTTCATTTAATGTTTTATTTGAAATTGTTTTGTGAATTTGCCACTCGAAAAAGTGGGCTAAAATGGACATTAATCAAATTATCCCAAGTCAGGCAACTAGCCTCCATCCACAAGCATTCAAATAGTTATATCATTTAAGAAATTAGCCTCATGGTGAACATGCTGGATATGGCAACAATCATACTCATGCAATATGCTAAAGCGAGTAAAAGCTCACCTAGTACTCCAAGCTAAAATAAACAAAAGAGTTAACATGGCATATGAATCAATTTGATAGCATACAGTCTAAGCACGTATTCAAAGAGGCATTTAACTAACGATGTAAATTAGAATGATGCGCCGAGCCCTCAATGCATGCAATAGAATGGATGCAAACATGAGAGATGCATAAAATGCTAAATAAACATGATGCTTCTAAACTAACCATCATAAGCAGGTAAATAAAAGGGAGAAAGACGTGGAGTTAGAAGGCATACACGTTATTACAACATTTGTGCTCTCACGCAGGAGAATCCGAATAAACTAACTAGCTAAGCTAATTACTACAAATTACAAACTGAATGAAATCATCAACTAAACTAACTAACTAATTATTACAACAAATTAACTAACAAATTAATTAATTACAAAGCAAAACGAACTAATTAATTACATGAATACAACATGAAAGAGGTGCTAAGCTAGCTATTGTAATTACTCCGCCTCGGGAAACGAGGAATGCTCATACATGCACGGATTTCCACTCGAAAAAGGCCTCTGTCTTGCTGCCAGATGCCTCTGTTGCACAGTAGAACATTTTCAATGTTTTTCATCTCAGAAATAGCTCTGTTTTTCTAGAAAAGTACACTGCTTGGTTTTGCAAAGGTGGCCGACAGGCCAAAACTGATCGCCGGCAGGCCAAAAGTGATGGCCGACTAGCTAAAAAGGTAACCTATCGTCCACAAAGGCCAAAAAAAGTGGCCGGCCGGCCACTGGAGTCTGGCCCTTCTTGCTGCAACAGAGGACAAACAGAGCAAAAACAGGGTATTCTCAAAGGATGTTTGTACGCTTTATCCCTCCTTATCATCAGACAGCTCAAAGAAGTAGTAAATTAGATTCACAAGCCATCAATCTAAGAAATTTCATCGCATGATGGCCTATGAACCAAAGGGCACACTTTCAACAAATGCTCAAATAAAGACTCTCATGAATGATCAAGGGAAATGGTTGACAATGACTCTTGAACCGTTTTCATCACTTGGCCTACAAGTCCCAGGTTTTTCAAGTTTGAAAGGCTGGGGTTTTGGTGCAAAAACAAGGCACAAGGTTTGTAGGGTTTTAAGGCTCAGAGCTATGGCATTCCGTTGAGGACTTTCGAGCACTTGACAAGCATATACATTCATCATTGGGTGTGCAAGTGATGGTGCCCAAGTCGTAAACGTGGTAAAAAATAGGGTGTCTACACTCACATTGAGGGAACCACGTAAAATTCTTGTGTTGTTGTTGATTTAATTTTTCTGCATTAGTTTTTATTTCCATGGATTGATTTACTTGTGAAAAATCATCTATTTTTTCTAACAATTAGTATCAGAGCTTACGGTTTATTTAGATTTATTTATTTATGTAAATCAATGGAGGGGAATATGGGTTGTATGTCAGCTTCAATGGAAGCAATTAGGTAACTTGCAAAACTAAAATTGAGGACCTATTATTTTGTAAAGATTTGTATAGAACCATTGATGGTAATAGTGGCAAACTCGAGAGTATGAAAGATGATGAATGAAAGATGCTTAATCAAAAAGCCGTTGATGTTATCCGTCAATAGATTGACAACAATGCGTTTCATCATGTTGCTACTGAAACTTCGGCATATGATTTATAGAAAAAAATTAGAAAGTCTTTATGAAAGAAAATCAGTCACAAATAAAGCTTTTTTGTTTCAAAAGTTGATTAATTTAAAATATAAAGATGGTAACCCTATTTCGGAACATTTGAATGAAATAAAGAGTATTGTTAACCAATTTGTTTCTATGAATTTTTTTTTTTTATGATGAGTTGCAGGCTTTGATGCTACTTAGTTCTTTGCTCGAAAGTTGAGAGATTTTGGTTGTGACGGTTAGTAATTCGGTGCCCGATGGGATTATCACAATAAGCCAAGTCACTAGTAGCTTGTTGAATGAAGAAACTAGAAGAAAATCAGCGGGTTCTTCTCATTCGGAAGCATTTGTTGTGAAAGGCCGAAGTAAAACAGGGGGGAGGAGTAAAACTCCTCATGGTCATGATCAAAGCCATGACTATGACAACCACCTCCTTAATTAAGTAAATTAATTCTATTGATTATGTGCTCATTGTTAATTGTGTTATTATGTGTTATTAAGTGTTATTGATTGCCATATGATTATTTGAATTATGTTATCGTGAATAGATAGGATAGAATGAGATATAAACCGGTCTAATTCGATAATTTAACAAGTTAGAATCAAATGATTAGATAGGCAATTAGAGCCTAATTCACATTCGTACAATTAATTTTAGTTTAATTTAAGTCATAAAATGATGAGGACTAGTTTAATTTGAGTGAATTTGATACTTAAATTAAATTGCCACTTAAGTGTAAGTCTAGAATAATTAGAGGTTAATTAACTTTGTCTAACCTATTCATCTTTTTAATACAAGAAGAGAGCTGAGAGAGAGAGAGAGAGAGAGAGAGAGAGAGAGAGAGAGAGAGAGAGAGAGAGAGAGAGATGCAGTGGTCTTTGTAGAAAAACTTGAGAGAGGCGCCTAGAGAGAGAGTTCAACAAGGAAAAAGAAAGGATAGAAGAAGAACATTAAAGATAAGGTTCAAATCTTAACAAATTAACCAATTAAGGTAAGAATTCTTCATCAAATTTCATGGAATTGAGATGCTATACTGTGGACTCATCTTTTTCCGCGCCCCTGCCTTTCAGAAAGAGTTTGAAAAGAAGGCCTCACAGTTCGGACTCCCACGGTTCTGAATCTAGTCTCACAAGTGCAATGTGAAACTGATAATCACCAAAAAGTCCAAATCCGACAACCTCTTTGGAAAACTGATTTTCAATCAAATAATGTCAAAATTGGACTGCTTTGCCAGATACAGAGTCACCACCTAAATATTTTATTTTTGGAAAATTTAGGAAACCCTGACTCATGTCAAAGGCCACGTGTCCGTCATCACCAAAATTGCCTCGACTTGGGAACTTAGGTACGAGAGGGGAGGTCCTGAAATGAGTACCCACGCTCGGCCGATCAAAGATCGGCCTTTACTAATCATGATATGTTTTTTATAAACATTATGTGTTCTTATTCCAGTTTTTAGCTAATTTTACTACGTGACACACATAAGCAAATATAGACTAGTTGTAAGACTTGGAACAATTAATTCATGTTTTTTGCGAAAATGGTTTGAATTTGCCACCCTCAAGTGGGCTTTAAAACATGATTTTGCCACAACAAAGTGGGCTTTAAACGCACATTTATTGAATTGTTCCAATTCCAGCAACAAGCCTTCATTCACAGGAATTCATGCAGTTTATCAAGTAAGTACATAGCCTCATGGCAAGCATACAAAACATGGCAATATGGCAATCACACTCGTGCAAGTATGCTAAAGCATAAAAACTCACCGAGTACTCCAAGCTAAAACAAAAACTAGTTAGAAAAATGCATGATCTTAACTGTACAAGATGCCTAATGCAACACATGCAATAATGCAATTAATAAGCTCGGCTACTAATATGGCATATGATACAACTTGACCAACATGTGATAAAATACGTATTTAAAGAAATATTAAAATGACGATGCAGTTTGAATGATGCGCCGAGCCTCGGTGCATGCAAGACAAATGAATGAATGCAAACATGCAAGCATAAGGCATGCTAATTGAAATATGTCCCTAATCTAACCATCGAAAGCGATTAAATAAAAGGGAGAAAGACGTGGGGTTGGAAGACATACACACACACGCACACTTATCACAACATTACGCCTTTGCCAGGATGGTCCGAATGAATAAGCTAACTAGCTACGCTAATTATTACAAAATGAATTAATTAACTATTCTAGCTAATCAATATTACAAACATGATATTTAACTAACTATTCTAAGCTAATTAAATAATTACCAAACGAATTAATTAGTTAAACACTTAATTAGCTAATTACAAAGCAAGTAAATTAATTAATTAGCTACCACTAACTAATAAAGCAATTAAACGGCCTCGAGGGCGAGGGATGCATGCATGCTCGAATTCTCCTCCCGAAAATGCCACCGCCTTGCCATTGCAACCTCTATTTGCACATTGTTGAACACCAACAGTGCTGTCGACTTCCAGAATGCTTCTGCTTCAACTTAGGAACACACTTGTGCAAAATTTCATTTATGGCCGGTCAGCTACCATTGGTGGCCGGTTGGAACAAAATCAACACTCTCACTCGAGCCTCTCTCTCACTCTCGTCTCATCCTTCTCCTGATGCTCTCACTCCGCATCGTCCCTCTCGCCTCTCTCATCTCATCCCTCGAATTCACTCTCGCCTCACCGATTTCTGTGTGTGCCGACGACGTTGGTGTGGCCACCGAGGGATAATTGAAACATGGTAAGAGAAGATGAAGAGAGAGAAGGTGAGAGAAGACGAATGAGAGAGAGAGAATGTGAGAGAATGAGATGATGAGAGAGAAGTGAGAGAAGATGAAGAGAATGAGAGACGGAGGGGGTTTCATTTCTTTTGAAGAGTGAGTAAGTGGGTGATTTGTTGATGGTGGAACTGCCTGTCAAGAGATGAAGAAAACGAAGGAAAAGTGACCACCGTAGGATTTCAATGGATCGTATCATGAGACCACCAAAAAATGCTATATATATATGTACATGTACAGATATATGTGTGTGTATGTATCAGAGATGTGCGGTTTTGGCGTGACGTGTAACTGCTTCCAACGGGTGGGTTTTTGGGTGTTTTGGAATGGCATTTTTGGGGGGGAAAATCATCCGTAGCTCGAATTATACCGGGCTCGAATGGCTCGAATCCAAAAATGTCTCTGTCCTCTCACTCTCTTCCCTCTCCAAACAAAATCATGACTCTCACTCGAGCCTCTCTCTCACTCTCGTCTCATCCCTCTCCCTGATGCTCTTACTCTCGCCTCATCCCTCTCGCCTCTCTCGCCTCATCCCTCTCATTCACTCTTGCCTCGCTGACTTCTGTGTGTGTCGACGAGGTTGGTGCTGCCGCCGACGAGGGACAATTGAAACATGGGTGAGAGAAGATGAAGAGAGGGAAGGTGAGAGAAGACGAATGAGAGAGAGGGAGAAGGTGAGAGAATAAGATGATGAGAGAGAAGTGAGAGAAGATGAAGAGAATGAGAGACTGAGGAGGTTTCATTTCGTTTGCAGAGTGAGCAAGTGCGTGATTTGTTGATGGTAGAACTGTCTGTCAAGAGATGAAGAAAACGAAGGAAAGTGACCACCGTAGGATTTCAATGGATCGTATCATGAGACCACCCGAAAATGCTATATATATACATGCACAGATATATGTGTGTGTATGTATCAGAGATGTGCGGTTTTGGCGGGGCGTGTAACTGTTTCCAACGGTTGGGTTTTTGGGTGTTTTGGAATGGCATTTTTGGTTGGGAAAATCATCCGTAGCTCGAATTATACCGGGCTCGAATGGCTCGAAACTAAAAACTTCTCTCACCTCTCACTCTCTTCCCTCTCCAAACAATATCTGCACTCTCACTCGAGCCTCTCTCTCACTCTCATTTCATCCTTCTCCATGATGCTCTCACTCCCGCATCGTCCCTCTCGCCTCTCTCGCCTCATCCCTCTCATTCACTTTCGCCTCGCCGATTTCTGTGTGTACCGACGACATTGGTGCTGTCGTCGACGGGGGACAATTGAAACATAGGTGAGAGAAGATGAAAAGAGAGAAGGTGAGAGAAGACAAATGAGAGAGAGATAAGGTGAGAGAATGAGATAATGAGAGAGAAGGTGAGAGAAGATAAAGAGAATGAGAGAGGGAGGAGGTTTCATTTCGTTTAAAGAGTGAGCAAGTGGGTGATTTGTTGATGATGGAACTGTCTGTCAAGAGATGAAGAAAACGAAGGAAAAGTGACCACCGTAGGACTTCAAACGATCGTATCATGAGACCACCCAAAAATGCTATTGTAGATGTCCCCGAACGTCCCGGGAGGATGAATCCCGTTTTGTTCGTTTGTGGGTTTGCTACAGTTCGGACTCAAATTGTCATGGTTCTTAATCTGATCTCGTAAGGTGCAATGCAAGATTGATAAATCACCAAAGAGTCCAAATCTGGCAAATCGTTTTTGAAAACATATTTTTTTGAAAGAAGTGCCAAACATGGACTGCTTTGCCAGATACAGAGTCGCCACCTAAATATTTTATTTTGGGGAATTTAGGAAACCTTGACTCATTTGCGTAAGGCCGCGTGTCCGTCATCACCAAAGTTGCCTCGGCTCGGGAACTTGGGTACGATTGGGGAAGGTCAGCTATGAGCACCCCCGCTTGCCCGATCAAAGATCGGCCTCTACTAATCATGATATCTTGTTTTGAAAACATTAAGTGCTCTTATTTCGGTTAATTAGCCTAAAATTACTACGTGATGCGCACAGCAAAACAAGTATAGACTAGATCGCCTAATTTGGAACAAAGCATTGCATATCCATTTGTTTGAAAATGGTTTGAGATTGCTACTCGCAAGTAGGCTAAAATACGGATTTCAATGAATTATTCCAATTCAAACAATCCAACATTCACCCACAGGCATTCAGGCAGTTATATCACATAAGCAATTAGCCTCATGGCAAGCATGCTGTCATGGCAAACACTCGCACGCATGCAAGGATGCTAAAGCATAAAAGCTTACCTAGTACTCCAAGCCAAAACAGAAACTAGTTAGTAATCAATGCATGATCCTAGTTCATGTTAAGATGGCTAATGCAAGACAGGCAAAATGCAGCTAGAATAGGCACGGCTAATCTAAGATGGCATATGAGATGCTACAAATAACATGTATTCAACTTGGAATTGAAATACAATGCAGTTAGTATGATGCGCCGAGCCCGGTGCATGCAAGACATATGTATGGATGCACGCATGCATAGCATAAGGTATACTAATTTAAATATGCCCTAATACTAACCATCAAAAGTAGGTAAGTAAAAGGGAGAAAGAAGTGGGGGTTGGAAGACATGCACACATGCACCCACACTTATTACAAATGCGCCCTCGCTTGGAGGGACCAAAAGAATAATACAAATCAATTAACCTACAAGCTAATTAAATATTACAAACCACTTAACTAGTTAAGCAAATTAACTAAGCTAAGAAAGCAGTAAAAGGCCTCGGAAGAGGGTCCAATGCACGCGTGCACGGGTTTGCTCGGAAATCCGTTGCCATGCACAAGCTGCCTCTGTTTACCCTGCTCTACTCCTCTGAGATTTGCACAAATCCCAAGAAACACTCTATGGGCACTGGGGAACACCACCGGCCAGAGGGAAACATCACCGGCCATGGTAGGATGGTCATCGACCATTAATTGAGCTCTTGGCCAAATATGTTTGGTCGGTCGGCAATAGAGATGGCCGGCCGACCAATTCTCCCTGCAGAAACCTGTTTTGACAGCAGCAGAGGGCCACCAATCGCGCATTTCAATGCGTGATGGCCCAAAGAAACCAAGTTGTGCACTTTGATTTCAAATGAAATGCAAACAAACAAACACATAAGGCCCAACCTCTATCACTTGATCAAGAGACAAGGCATGCATGCTCAATGCAATGCAACCTAGGCATGTGAACTAAGCATGCAATATGAACATGAGGGCAAGCATGCAAACATGAACATGGGGGAAGCATGCAACAAAATGCAATATGGCTAAGCATGTGTCAACAATGCAAGTAATGAGCATGCAAAACATTATGCAACCGAAGCATGCAAGCATGTAGCAATGTGACCACATTTGAACAACATGCGAAAGGTGGACTTAGACCAATATGGACAAGCCTCGGCCATGTCTAAATAGGAAGCCAAAATGCTATGGAATGGAGGCAAATACACACACAAACAATGCATGCAAACATGGCCCAACACTTAAGCATTAAAGAGCATCTTTTAAGCACACTTAAAAGAGGATAATCATGGACAAATGGCATGCACATCAAACTCTGAAAATCATGTTAAGATGATACCAAATCCACCTACCAATGCAAGCAAGGTATGCAACCAAACCCAAGGACTTAAACTATGGTCATGTGACACATGAAGCAAATGACCAAAGTGAACTAAAACAGTCCTAAATCATGCAAAAGTAAGCCCCAAGAACCACTTAGATGGCATCTAAATGACCTAATTCTAAAGGCATGCAAAAGGGGCCAAACATGGAGCATAAGGCACCAACCTCTTAAAGCATTAAAGGAGCATCAAATGCAAGCATACAAGTATGCCATAAGGACTGAAATGACATGGAAAGTGGTTCCAAACCACTGAAATAATGCAAATAGAGCATGCTAGAGGTCCAACACTCAAGCCTACAAGGGAGATTACATGGTAGCTATACAAAAAGAAATCATGGATGACCCAAACAACCAAAAAACAGTCCTCAAGCACACTAAAACATGCATAAAAGCTTCACAAAGCTAAGCCAAAACAAGTAAGCATAGTGGTCTAAATGCTAGATACATGTTAAGGCAATTTCATGGCATTACAAGACAACTATACAAAGCAAGCATGGTATGTCTAAACCAAGTAAAAAAAGTGCTATATCATGGCAAAAAAGCACAAATAACACTTAAGACATGGCCAACATGAACTTAAAATGGTGCTCACACATGAGGCTAAAATGGCACATATTGAAGGCAACAAGGAGAGGGGATGGCCTCTCCTCTTAGGACCTCAAACAAGGTGGTCCCGGAGCTCACCAAAAATAGCACAAAAGGGCCAAACAAGGCCTAAGAGGGTAAACAACCCCAAACACAAAAGTGATCTTAAACAAACTTCAAAAGGAGCTCAAAATAAGACTTTTTTCAGTTTATGACAAAGCCCAAAACAGCATGCAAGACAGGCTAAAAGTGTGCAAAAACGGGGAATAAAGAGGGTAAGAAGTGTTACCCTTGTAGCCAAGAAGCTCCAGCAGCTTATGGACCAAAAATGTAGGCCTTCAACCTCTGAAAACCAGCTCCAAGAACCTTAGAGTGATGGAGGAAGTGTGTGGTTGTGAGGTGGTGTGTAAAGCGGTCAAGAACCAACACTTATGGAGCTTGGATGTAGAGATATAGAGAGATACAACTCTTGTATGCCTTAGACCAATTGTTGGAACCCTTGCAATGGAAGAGGAGCTTCTTCTTTTATAGAGGAACAAGGGTGCAAGCTTCTCTTAGAAGCTTGGAGCAAAAGGGTCAAGCTTCTCTTAGAAGCTTGGAGCAAAATGGCCAAGCTTCCTGGAGAAGCTAGGCAAAAGGGTCAAGCTTCTTGGAGAAGCTAGACAAGGGTTCAAGCTTCTCTAAGAAGCCAAAAAGGGTCAAGCTTCTTGGAGAAGCTAAAAAGGTTCAAGCTTCTTGGAGAAGCTAAAAAAGGTCAAGCTTCTTGGAGAAGCTAGAGCAAAGGTTCAAAAGGTTCAAGCTTCCTCAAGAAGCTAAAAACCAAGGGTTCAAAAGGTTCAAACTTCCTCAAGAAGCTAAAAACCAAGGGTTCAAAAGGTTCAAGCTTCCTCGAGAAGCTAAAAACCAAGGGTTCAAAAGGTTCAAGCTTCCTCAACAAGCTAAAAGAAGGGTCTCGACCAGAAAAAGTGACCGATCGAACAAAATAATGGCCGGCCGACCAAGAACATTGCCGACCGGCCGGTAGCAAGAAAACAGGGCCGGTGGCCTCAAGCCATGGCCGGTGAGGTGTGGGGATGGCCAACAAGCTATTTCCCACCTTCAGAAGCAAAACAACAAGTGTTTGGTGCAAAACCAAACACAAAACAAACAAGTCGAGAGGTCTTGAGGCAAGGCGCGCGGCCGAAACCTCCGAGAACTCAAGACGAACACGAACATGGATGATCACCGAGTGTTCAAACGGTGACATCAAAGTCTTGACGACGGTCAAAAATGGGGTGTCTACAGCTATATATATACATGTACATATATATGTGTGTGTATGTATCAGAGATGTGCGGTTTTGGCAGGCGTGTAACTGCTTCCAACGGTTAGGTTTTTGGGTGTTTTGGAATGGCATTTTGGGGGGGGGGGGAAATCATCCGTAGCTCGAATTATACCAGGCTCGAATGGCTCGAAACTAAAAATTTCTCTCTCCTCTCACTTTCTTCCCTCTCCAAACAAAATCAGCACTCTCACTCAAGCCTCTCTCTCACTCTCGTCTCAGCCCTCTCCTCGATGCTCTCACTCTCGCCTCATCCCTCGCGTCTCTCTCGCCTCATCCCTCTCATTCACTCTTGCCTCGCCGATTTCTGTTTGTGCCGACGAGGTTGGTGCAGCCGCCGACGAGGGACAATTGAAACATGGGTGAGAGAAGATGAAGAGAGAGAAGGTGAGAGAAGACGAATGAGAGAGAGAGAATGTCAGAGAATGAGATGATGAGAGAGAAGTGAGAGAAGATGAAGAGAATGAGAGACGGAGGAGGTTTCATTTCGTTTGAAGAGTGAGCAACTGACTGATTTGTTGATGGTGGAACTGTCCGTCAAGAGAAGAAGAAAACAAAGAAAAAGTGACCACCGTAGGATTTCAATGGATCGCATCATGAGACCACCCGAAAATGCTATATATATACATGTACAGATATATATGTGTGTATGTATCAGAGATGTGCGGTTTTGGCGGGACGTGTAACTGCTTCCAACGGTTGGGTTTTTGGGTGTTTTGGAATGGCATTTTTTGGGGGGAAAATCATCCGTAGCTTGAATTATACAGGGCTAGAATGGCTTGAAACTAAAAATTTGTCTCTCTTCTAACTCTCTTCCCTCTCCAAACAAAATCAGCACACTCACTCGAGCCTCTCTCTCACTCTCGCCTCTCTCGCCTCATCCCTCTCATTCACTCTCGCCTCCCCGATTTCTGTGTGTGCCGACGAGGTTGGTGCTGCCTCCGACGAGGGACAAATGAAACATAGGTGAGAGAAG
This sequence comes from Camellia japonica, assembly GCA_030407325.1. Lineage (NCBI taxonomy): Eukaryota > Viridiplantae > Streptophyta > Magnoliopsida > Ericales > Theaceae > Camellia > Camellia japonica. Next base: position 158,034,583 of record JAPPVO010000031.1, on the reverse strand, counting down.
ATGAAGAGGGAGATGGTGAGAGAAGGCGAATAAGAGAGAGAGAAGGTGAGAGAATGAGATGATGAGAGAGAAGGTGAGAGAAGATGAAGAGAATGAGAGAGGGAGGTGGTTTCATTTCGCTTGAAGAGTGAGCAAGTTGGTGATTTGTTGATGGTGGAACTGTCTGTCAAGAGATGAAGAAAACGAAGGAAAAGTGACCACTGTAGGATTTCAATGGATCGTATCATGAGACCACCCAAAAATGCGATATATATACATGTACAGATATATGTGTGTGTATATATCAGAGATGTGCGGTTTTGGCGGGGTGTGTTACTGCTTTCCACGGTGGGTTTTTTGGTGTTTTGGAATGGCATTTTTTTTTTGGGGGGGGGGAGGGGGGGAAATCATCCGTAGCTCGAATTATACCGGGCTCGAATGGCTCGAAACTAAAAATTTCTCTCTCCTCTCACTCTCTTCCCGCTCCAAACAAAATCAGCACTCTCACTCTCGTCTCATCTTTCTCCCTGATGCTCTCACTCCCGCATCGTCCCTCTCGCCTCTCTCGCCTCAACCCTCTCATTCACTCTCGCCTCGCCGATTTCTGTGTGTGCCGACGACGTTGGTGCTGCCACCGACGAGGGTCAATTGAAACATGGGTGAGAGAAGATGAGGAGAGAGAAGGTAAGAGAAGATGAATGAGAGAGAGAATGTGAGAGAGAGAATGAGAGATGAGAGAAAGTGAGAGAAGATGAAGAGAATGAGAGACGGAGAGGTTTCATTTCGTTTGAGAGTGAGCAAGTGGGTGATTTGTTGATGGTAGAACAGTCTTTCAAGAGATGAAGAAAACGAAGGAAAAGTGACCACCGATGGATTTCAATGGATCGTATCATGAGACCACCCAAAAATGCTATATATATACATGTACAGATATATGTGTGTGTATATATCAGAGATGTGTGGTTTTGGCGGGGCGTGTAATTGCTTCCAACAGTTGGGTTTTTGGGTGTTGTAGAATGGCATTTTTGTGAAGGAAAATCATCCGTAGCTCGAATTATACCGGGCTCAAATGGCTCGAAACTAAAAATTTCTCTCTCCTCTCACTCTCTTCCCTCTCCAAACAAAATCGACACTCTCACTCGGGCCTCTCTCTCACTCTCGTTTCATCCCTCTCCCAGATGCTCTCGCTCTCGCCTCATCCCTCTCGCTTCATCACTCTCATTCACTCTAAACTCGCCGATTTCTGTGTGTGCCGACGAGGTTGGTGCTGTCGCTGACGAGGGACAGTTGAAACATGGGTGGGAGAAGATGAAGAGACAGAAGGTGAGAGAAGACGAATGAGAGAGAGAGAAGGTGAGAGAATGAGATGTTGAGAGAGAAGGTGAGAGAAGATGAAGAGAATGAGAGAGGGAGGAGGTTTCATTTCGTTTTAAGGGTGAGCCAGTGGGTGATTTGTTAATGGTGAAACTGTCTGTCAATAGATGAAGAACACGAAGGAAAAGTGACCACCGTAGGATTTCAATGGATCGTATCATGAGACCACCCAAAAATGCTATATATATACATGTACATATATATGTGTGTGTATGTATCAGAGATGTGCGGTTTTGGCGGGGCGTGTAACTGCTTCCAACTGTTGGGTTTTTGGGTGTTTTCGAATGGCATTTTTGGGGGGGAAAATAATCTATAGCTCGAATTATACCGGGCTCGAATGGCTCGAAACTAAGAACTTCTCTATCCTCTGACTCTCTTCCCTCTCCAAACAAAATCAGCACTCTCACTCGAGCCTCTCTCTCACTCTCGTCTCATCCCTCTCCCCGATGCTCTCACTCTCGCCTCATCCCTCTCATTCACTCTCGCCTTGTCGATTTCTGTGTGTGCCAACGAGGTTGGTGCTGCCGCCGACGAGGTCAGAGGCTAGCGAAGCAAATAATAAATATACAATGTCCATTGAGCTGTGCAGACTTGTTTGGGACAGAAAGTTTTTAAACTTTTATATACATATATACACATCATTCTTACGTCATCATATATATGCAGATTAGACAAAAAAGGACTTAACCCTATTTACAAAATACACAAAGACTTGTTTAACCGAACAAGAAAACAATACTTAAACTTTAAATCACGTAGCCATAACCACTTGACATATTCGGAACCTTCACGGGAGGCACATATGTTGGCTGACAAAAACAAATTCCAGGCAGATGCCTCTAAGCTTGGTCACGCGCCTAATCACCTACATACATAAGTAATACAGTGAGCTGGAGCCCAGTAAATAATAACAAAGTAAAGGGTTTTAATGAATATGCATTATTACATAGATATACACACTCATAATTTTGGTCCTTGTGTCATTTTGGTCCAATAATTTCAACTGGATCAATTGACCCTGAATTTTTAATTTTGTCTCCAATTGGTCCAATTTGCTTTCAATGGTTAACATTTTTTTATGGCAAATGTACATACGAGCGGCATGTGTCATACTTTTATGAGCAAAATTATAAACTTGATCAATTCAATAATTTAATCTCAACTAACTCAATCAAAATTTTATGTCAAAAACCCTACCGACGTTGTTAATTGCACTAAATTGAGCAAAATCTAAAATTAATAATCATAATTGAGCCAATTGAAACATGAGACAAGCGGCAAAATGTAGGGACTAGCGTGTTTATATATACATGTATGGATTTGAAACTTTTTAGAGAGAGAATGTGAGGGGGAAGAGATGTCGATTCACTGGGAACGACCATGTTAATGAGCATTTTGGTGGTGCAATTGAGACTAACGGAGTCGGAAACCTTGTCGCACCTTTCGAGCTTTGATTTGGAGAGAATTTGTAACGCCCCAAATTTCATGCCCAAATCATAATACAATAATCATGGCCCTTTAAAGTAAAACTGATAATAAATCCTTATACTAGCATTACATGATGTAAATAGTCCTTATGCGATAATACAATTAATTAAGCAACAAATACCCCCAAGGGTTTACAAGTTCCAAGGCCTAAGCCTGGTTACACAAAATGGTTATTCGAACCCACACATACAAAGCCCTCGGCTTACAATCAGAGTCACAGCAAATGAGCATATTATGCTCTCTGCACACACTTCCACGCCTTCAGTTAGGCGGAATCACCACATCCTTTCCTGCACAAAATTCCCGTAGCGTGAGCATAAAGCCCAGTAGAGAATTCTTCACAAAGTATATACATTTTATACAAATCTCAAGAGATGGAATGCTTATGCCATGCCTTGTAAAAGTAAAACACATCTTCATCTTTTGAAAACCAACATGCTCAATGATGTCATGCTATTTCAACTACTCAACATTTATCAAATTTTATTCGAGGGGCGGTAAATACAACTCTGGTAATCCCTAGGTCAGTGTCTGCAAGTAGACTATACAAGTACTACCAATTTGTCATTTTTACCAGTATCAACTAGAGGGCTCGACACCCATAATCTGTCATTTTTACCAGTGTGAACTGGAAGTCTCGACACATATTCTCTATACTACCTTTCAAGACTTACCAATGTATTTATCCCAAAACCATTTCATGAAAACTTGTTTTTCCACATTCCTTTCTCAATGCAAGTTTTCAAATCAACTTTCAATGTAACGCCCCCAAAATAATACAATAAAGAAACTCATATGCGGAATAAATATGAGAAACAACATGCTTTCATATATCAGAGTTCACTATTTAACAACCAGTTAAATGCCATGTAGGCTTACATGTTTCCAAGTCATTGCTTGGTTACACAAATTGAGTCTCGCTCATTACATCTTAAGCCTTTGGCTTTACAAATAACAAACATAAACACATGAGGCATAATTAAGAAGCTCTTGCTTCTCAAAACTCCATCCACGCTATTGCCTTGGAGGAAGCATCTCACCCGTACCTGAAAATGGTATTCCCATATAGGGTGAGCCAACAGCCTAGTAGAAATAATCTAAGACAATTTATGAGGTTTAGCAAAGGTATAAATACCACGTACATAAACAATACCGATCTTGAAACATCCACAAGACCTGCGTATCCATATACCACTAAGACCAACCTTATTCCATTTTCCTTTAATTTCATTTCCAGTTCATATATGCTACTCAATTCATGAGTTAAATTCGTTATCTTTCAACAATCAAAATAAGACTACAACTCAATGATTTTCCAATTATGCAAAACTCACATAAACACTTCAAACCTGCCATTTTACGAATATTTCGTCCGAAGGAATCGACACCCATTTATATATAAAATTTCGGGTCTTTCACCCATGACACTCTGGCCAACTTGCTTTAAATGAAGTCCATCCCCTTTCTCCTCCCAAACAAATATACATATGCAATGTATTTATAAACATAATCACATATGGAGTACATCCCCTTTCTCCTCCCAATAAACATACATATACAATGTATCTATAACATGGTCATATTCAATGATACCAACAATGGATTAGCATTAAATCGCCTAATCCTCATGTAATTTCTACAACAATCATAGCTATCCTCCGCCGATAGCCCAATGTAATTATTTCTGAAGAGATGTTCAATATCAAAATAAATAGTTTATTCAAAACTTCCATAGGTGAGATAATAGATATCCAATATCACCATTTCTAATCGCAACCTTCCAATCTCACGTTTTCAATGTTAATCCCAATTATTTATGCAAAATAATAATTTAATCAAAATTAGGGCAAAATCCCCCCTTTCACCAAATATCAACCCAAATACCAAAATCAACTATTTTGGCACAACATGATCTTATATTCAAGCCTCATACTCGTTTACTTCATATTCATCAAAACCCCTCTTTTCATTTCACACCCAAATCCTAGATTTGTCCAAACCACAACCAAATCTCATCATCTATACACAATAGCAAATAACTAAGCTAAAAGCCATATTAAAGTGTAGAAAATCCCTACCTCAAGTTTGAAGAAGAAACGAGTTGAAACCCCAAAAATCAATGATGCCTAAACTCGATCTCCACCGCACACAACGTAGCCCTCGCCTAGATAACCGACTTTGGTGAAGAACTTAGGTCCAAATCCCACAGGATTTGAAGAAATCAAAGATCTTGTGAGGTTTTTGGTAGGAAATGTAGAGAGAAGGGAGAGGAAATGTTTTTGGAGAGAGATATACAAAAGTAATGTGAAATATCAGATTCACGAACTGATATAATACATGGTCCGCTCGAGCGTGGAAAGCCCCGCTCGAGCGTCAAATACACTATCCCAGTACTTTTGTAGACAGGTCAAACTTCTGAAATTAAACATTCTCCGCTCGAGCGGACAAGCAACTTCGAATGCATTTTGCATTTTTGTTTTGAGGGGCGTTGCCCCTCAACCCCGCCAGGGCGCTGCCCCCTCGACCCCCGCGAAGGGTGCTGCCCCCTCGACCCCCGACCGGCCCAGTCGAAGTGGCAAAACATAAAAGAAGAATCGAAACCGAAATCGCTACATTCAAAGCTCTTCATTTTCAATGAATTGATATGCCAATGTATCAATTAATGCAATGCAACATTTTATCCATTTTCCATTCTTCCACACAATATTTCTATTGTGATCAAAACTTCCATTTCTCATTTCAATACCATTTCACAAGATGAATAAATACACATTTATTTCAATTCATCCGAGGAATAACACATCCTCCATATTTCGAGCATTTTCAACAATTTAGCTATTTCAAGACCAAATCAACATTTTGAATAACAATTTTCAAAATGAACAACAATTCTCATATTTCTCAAAATTTATCATTTATACAATATAAACAAGAAATTTTCCAAACATCATTTATTTTGGGCATTCAAAATAAATATAACAATATCAACCATGGATTTTCAACTTCTTTTAAAAATTCCCAATTTCTAGATTTTCTCACCAAAACCATCCATCTTCAAACATTTGAGAAAAATCTCACCAAAATCCTCTTTCTACAATCAACATAGTTCAAAAACCCTCCACTTCTATTTTTAAGGAAAACAAGAAAGTAAACTCACTTTCAAAAATTACTCATCTTCTTGAATCAACTACCCATTTTCAAAACAAATCAAAGGATGATTTCAAAATCATCTAGATCTTGCAAAAATATATATATATATAACTCTAAGAAAATCCCTACCTCAAGTTTGAAGAGAATTTGAGATGAAACCCCAAAATTAACGACGATGAAACTCGATCTCCACCGCACACAACGAAACCCTCGAGAAGTTACACAACTTTGATGAAGGAACTATGGCCAAAATCCCAATGGATTTGGAGAAATCAAATAGAGAAGATGATTTCTAGAGAGAGAGGCTCTAGATCTAGATCTTGGAGACTTTTAGGGAGAGAGAGGATTGCAAAAAGTGATCTGAAATGTCACTTTCGCGAGCTGATAATACGCGATCCGCTCGAGCATGGAAAGCCCCGCTCGAGCGTCAGATACAGACTCCCGCTCTAGTGTGAAATACGCTCTCCCAGTATTTTTGAAGACACAGTTCCCGTTCGAGCTTCCAAATGCCAGCTCGAGCGTAAAGCAAATTTCCAGAAGCCCGCTCGAGCAGAAAGCCAAAATTCTGGGCAACCAAGAGTTTGGAAAAACAAGCAACCCACATTTTCCAAACACACAACTACAACCCAAAACCAACAATGAGGGGAAGACAAGGGAGCCAAGACATGAACCACCATTGAACCCATACAAACCCGAGTCCGGAACACTACAAGGGACAGGTCAAAACCAGGGTTGCTATAGAATTTGGGGGCTGGAGAGGGAATAGAGAATGAGAGCAGGAGAAGGTTTCATTTCATTTGAAGAGTGACCAAGTGGGTGATTTGTTGATGGTGGAACTGTCTGTCAAGAGAGGGACATGTTTGGGGGAATATATATATATATATATATATATGTATGTATCAGAGATGTGCGGTTTTGGCGGGGCGTGTAACTGCTTTCAACGGTTAGGTTTTTGGGTGTTTTGGAATGGCATTTTTAGGGGATTTTTTTTTTTTTTTTTGGGTCTATTTTCTTCTTTAATGATTTTTTAAAAATTTTTTTAAAAAAATTCAAGCTGTATTGGTTATGTATTCCAAACACATTTCCACTTACTGATTTAAGTGTGGTGTTTATTTTGAACTTTTAAATTAAAATTTCACACCTACTTTTAAAAACTCCTTTCCAGATCGAAAAATTTGGCTAACTCGGTCGTCCTCTCGGACATCCGGCTGGTTGACGAAACAGTATTCTTTTTTTTTTTTTTTTTTTTTTTTTTTTTTTTTTTTTTTTTTTTTTTTGCACCTGTTATTTTTATATGCAAATAAAAAAATATTTTCAAAATTTTTAAAATTTTTCTATGAGTTTTGAATAAAATTTTGGCATGTGTGTTTGGTTATATGTTGTAAATTTTTTAATCAAATAACTTTTCTAATTTAAAAAATTCAAAATTCACTCCAAAACTTTTCAAAACTCATAACCTGTACTGGAAAGAATTAAACCTTCTCGTATAATCCTGTTGATCAAGTCTGCGCTCCTCCGTACGTCGTCGTTTTAATCCCTGAAAACACAAACGTGAGCTAGCCGGCGAGTGTGTGCTGGAAACCTCTCCGATGCCTAAGTCAGCAAATTGGACAAGTAGACAAAAGCTCTGTGTATTCATAAATCAAAGTTGTGTTACCTCTCCATAGGTGATGTTGTGAGCTTTTATAGGTTCCATGTGGCACAATCCTAGTAGGACTCTTACTCCTCCATGTAGAGTCCTCCTAGGATTCATACTCCTGAAAGATAATGCTTATCCTTCAACACCCCCCTCACTGCTTAAACCAAGTGAGATGGTTTTACCATGGCCGGATTCCTATATGACCGAAGTAAGCATGGCTATGCTAAGCCGCAGGCTTAGACCGATATAACTTTAACTCGGCTCCTCCATTCACTGTTCTTACTTCGGTTTCGCAGTGCTAACCATGGAATGTTTTAACCAGACTATCCAATAACATGGTTCAGACCGAGCTAACCGTAATAGGCTATGACCGGGATAACTTCAAGCCTCTCCTGGACCGGAGTAACTGTAAGGCCCTTTTGGACCAGAGTAACTTTACACTTCTTGCGGACCGGAGTAACTTTAAGGCTTTTTTACTCAGCCCTTCGTACTGTGGCCCATAACGGCCCATTTTCCCAGCTCGGCCCAATTTTCATATAAATTACCCTCTCAATTGCCCCTTAATTCCATCTGCGTAGCATGATAGGGATTACCTGTTTTACCAGCCGAGCTAAAAAGTTTCAGTCCTCCAACCGAGCTACAAAACTTTAGCCGTACAACCGAGCTAAACTCCTGGGTATTTCCAGCCAAGCTAAAATTCTTTAACCTTTTCAGTCGAACTGAATTTACACCGGGCTCTACCTGTCCGGTCATAACGTCTCTTCATTCACAGCAACTGAATTGCTTCTCATTCCAAGGACATGTGGCACACTCTGATTGGCCCAATGCAGCTGTCACGCCGTCTTCGTACTCCGAGTTTTTTGAACAGTCCCGCTCTTTTTTGTCCTTTCTCCTTCACAAAACAAACCCTAGCATTTTGAATCATTCACACACTATTCCTTCTCTCTTTCGTCTCTGAGCCTCTTCTGTTCTTCAATCTGGTAGCTGTGAAGTTCTTGCCTCCTAGTGCCATTTCCATCTTCCATCGCTACTTGACCTGGTGAGTTTACTCAAATCTCTTTTGTTTGTTTTTGTCATTATTCTGATCCATAGCATATTTTATGTGTTTTTGCAAAACACATTTTTCCATTGTGTGCTATGCTTTGCGTTTTCTAGAAAAAACCCTGTAAGAACCATTTGTATTCATGAAACAACCTGTAGAACATTATATTTGATCCAAAATCACAATATAACCGGAGTAAAAAGTTGTTTGTAGTTGATGTCAATCTAGGCAGACCATTCAACCGAACTAACACTTCATGATATACCAGTAGTATTAACAAAAACCATCTTTTGATCTATCTTAGCCGAGCTAACAAACCGTACTATGGCTGCGTAATAGTATGCTTATTAGTCTTAATCAAGGCCGAGCTATAACTTGGGGCTAAACCAGCCTTCGTAGTTGAAACCGAACTAAGAGCGCTGCCCCTAGAGGCTCAACCGGGTTAACAAAAACCTCGCACAAACCGAGATAACAATCCCTTGAGAAAACTGAGCTAGGACTATTTTATCTTACCTTTATTTCTTTTAGCACGGTCCCACGATCTGTGCTTAACACTTGTTTTTTCACTTTGCAGACTTTAGGTTGCCCAAGCACTCCCCTGAGGGCTCAACTGAGCTACCCAACCCACTTCTGCGATCGAGCTAACACTCAGCTTAATTTATACATAGCTTAAGACTAAATGGGTAAATATAGGTTTTTAGTAGAAACACCTGGTGGCTTAGCCGAATTCCGAAGGGAGTATAATATTCCTGACGACGTCCATCTCACCTTAGCCGAACAAGATATCACACCATGGGGAAACCAAGGCTTTGTACCTTTTACCCTCCTGTCCATAATAGAGACCGGACTACGATTCCCTGTTCAACCCTTGCTTTGTGAATTCCTTAGGCAAACTAGGATATGCCCAACCCAACTTTCCACAAACTCATACCGGATAATTAATGGTATAGCCGAGCTAAACCGCCGAGCTGGCATTAACCTCAGTTTAGCCGAACTCTTCCATCAATACTCCTTAGGATCAAAAGAAGATGGCTGGGTCTATTATCTAAGAATACATCGCCGGCGTGAGAAAATAATAAAGGACACACCAGACAAAGACTTAAATGACGATGATTTTTTCTGGGTATCTGGCAATTTTGAAGACCACCAAGCCCAGATCCCAGGCCGCAGTATAAACTGGAATAAAGGAACCCCCAGTATAATTACTTTGGTTTCATTGCATGCTTCTAATTTATTTCGGTTTTCTATTCCTCAGCCGAACTGACAGTTGTCTTCTTTATGTAGATTCAGCCCACCTCAAATCACTGTATAGCTACCCAACTTAGGCGTACTTCATGCCGCACTACGATTCCCCGAAAGAAGTTGGGCTAAGCTACTAAACTTCGAACCGACGTACAGATACAGTAGTCGACGAAAAGCCAGAGTAACAGATTTTTTACTAGAAGCCTCTCCCGAACCGGACCCCAACTTGCCTCAAATTAACTTGGTCCGTACTACTGAAGAAGAAGAAATGGCGAAGAGGAACAGAGTAAGGGCCCTCCTGACTGAAACACACCGAGCCAAAGTACTGCCACCCAACCAGACGCAGGAAACCGTGGTGGCTGTTCCATCCCAGCAACCCTCTTCATCTCGCCCAAGCAAGCACGCCCAGACTACCCAACCGAGCAACGCCTTCTCGATGAAGACGAAACAATTCTTCCACCAAGCCCTCCACCGAGCTCGCAACCGGAGCGCTCCGACCGAGCCAGCTCCTCCAAATGAGCACCCAAACTTATATTTCAAAACTGAGATATTCAGGACACTGACTCAGTGGTCGTTGAAAAAGATCACTTAATGGCATTTAACCTTGCCAAGAGTGTCTGCCTTCCAGCAGACATGGAGCACCACCAGCATCTGATCGAACTAAGGGCCATCCGTTCGGCCACGAAATCCATGGTTCTTGTAAGTAGCTTCTTTAACCTGTCTAATTTGTACAACTTTTATCTCGGTTTGATTACAAGTCTCCCCCTCTTTTTGCAGGCCATGCAGAAGAGCCACATTGCTCATAAGCAAGTGCTTGAACTCTGCAAGACTACAAGGCAAGCGCTGGCCGAAGTAACTGAAAAAACTGCCGAGCTAGAAGAAGCCAAGAAGCAACTAGCCGAGCTAAAATCCGAGAACGGTCGTCTAACCGGACTCGTTAGCTCGGCTGAAGCGGAGAAACAAAAGGTTGCAGCTGTGATCAAAGACAAATACCTGCGTGAACTAGCCAAGCTCGAAGGTAAGAAAGACGCAGAGTTCGTCGAGCTAAAGAAGAAGGCAGATGATGCAAATGCTGAAGGCTTCAAGGAGGGGGAGGCCCTCTATATGCAACAATGTGAGGCCGCCAAAGATTTATTCTTCAAATGCGGTTGGAGGGCAGCCGTGCTGCAGCTCGATTGTGGGCCTGAGACCGAGGTCTACAATCCTCCTCAGTACTTCATACCGAGCTCACTGGCGGAGTACGCTGCGTCCGTTCAACAACAGTTTCTTCAGAGTTCAGATGACGATGAAGAAACCGAGCCCACTAATACTCCGGTCATCAATGAACCCGTCGATCAATCAGCTTGGTTGGAGCCAACGGTAGACGACCTGACTAATGAGCTGTCGACTGAAACCGTGCTTCCAGCAGAAACCGAGTTCCCAACCGAGACCGCACTACAGTCTGAAACCGGGCTTCGGGATGATATTGATGCTGATGTTGATCTTGATGATCTGTTTAACTGATTTTTGTTTTTCTTCTTTTTGTTGGAAAAAAAGTTTGTAACCGGGCTGGGGCCCCTCCTTTGTAATTTGCTTTTATCAATGAAAATCTTCTTTTTGTTCTAACTATTATCTCGGTTTGCTGCTTTACTTGTACTTGCTTTCTTACTGTAGTTTGAATGTAGTGCATTCTCTTGCCGAGATAATTCATCCCGGTCTTTAATCTTGTAATCAGACTGGCCATACCAGCCAACCGCTTCAACCTAGATCTATATCTCGGTTGAAGCATAAAAAGAGTTTGGTTTTTCCTGCCTCTTCAGCCTTGATCCTTATTTTGGCTGAGGATACTAAGAGTTGGTTTAGTCCAGCCAACACTCTTTAGCCGATATCCTTACTTCCGCTGAAGAGTAGTAAGAGTTGGTTTAGTCCAGCCAACCACTCTTTAGCCGATATCCTTACTTCGGCTGAAGAGTAGAAGAGTTGGTTTAATCCACCAACCTGTTTAAATTGGTTATTCCTGCCAATTTAGAAAAATGTTTGGTTTATTCTGACCAAACGTCCTGCAGCCTGGATCCTTATCCTGGGCTTAGGAGGGGTGTTGGTTTAATCCAGCCAACCTCTAATTGGTTTTTCCTGCCAACTTAGAAAAAATGTTTGGTTATTCCGACCAAACGTCCTGCAGCCTGGATCCTTATCCTGGGCTTATGAGGGGTGTTGGTTTTTTCCAGCCAACCTCTAAGTTGGTTTTTTCCAGCCAACCTAGAGTAAAGTTTGGTTATTCCGACCAAACGTCCTGCAGCCTGGATCCTTATCCTGGGCTTAGGAAGGTGTTGGTTTTTCGGCCAACTATGTTTACAATGTTCCTAACTCACTAAAACTATCTTTTACAGAAAATAACTTATACTGAAAAGAATCTACTTGTTTTATTGAGAAAGGAAAGGAAAATTACATATGCTTGAAAAAAGTTAAAAATAAAATAATCTGAGATTGGCAGTGTTCCATGGCCTGGGAATGGCTTTGCCGTCCTCATCTTCCAAGTGGTATGCCCCTTTTCCTGCTAATCCAATCACTTTGTAAGGTCCTTCCCAATTGGGCCCTAACTTGCCATCTCCTGGTACTATGGTGTTTCCCATCACTTTGCGCAGCACCCAATCGCCGATCTTGAATTGCCTTGGATGCACTGTTTTGTTGTATTTCCTGGATAACTCTTGTTGGTATGAGGCAATGTGAACCAGTGCTCTTTCTCTTCTTTCTTCTGCAAGGTCGAGCTCCAATGCTATGGCTTCGCCATTTAAGTCTGGATCAAAATTTTCGCTTCGAATTGTGGGGAGGCCAACTTCTAGTGGGATTACTGCTTCCATACCATAGGCTAAGGAGAATGGAGTTTCTCCTGTTGACCGCCGAGGTGTGGTACGGTAAGCCCATAAAACATGAGGGAGTTCTTCTGCCCACTTGCCTTTTGCTTTCTCTAGCCTTTTTTTCAATCCATCCAAGACGACTTTGTTTGATGCTTCTGCCTGACCATTTGCTTGGGGATATGCCGGTGTAGAATTGTAGAACTCTATCTTGTACTCTTCACAAAAGCCTCTAAAGATTCTGCCGTCGAACTGAGTGCCGTTGTCTGATATTAGGGCTTTTGGTATGCCAAACCGAGTGATGATGTTCTGCCAGACGAACTTCTTCACGTCTTTTCTTTTGATTGATGCTAAGGCTTCTGCCTCCACCCACTTTGTGAAGTAGTCGGTTGCTGCAAGAAAGAACTTCCTGTTGCCTGGTGCTGTTGGAAGTGGTCCCTACTATACCAAGCCCCACATTGCGAAGGGCCATGGGCTGGTTAAGGGTAGAAGTTCTCTGGCAGGTTGATGTATTTGGTGTGCGAACTTCTGACATTTCTCGCACTTCTTCACATATTTCTCTGAGTCTGCTTGCATGTAAGGCCACCAATATCCTTGCGAGATTGCCCTATATGCTAATGATCTTCCCCCTTGATGGCTTCCGCACACGCCTTCGTGTATTTCGAACAAGAATGCTTCAACTTTGCTGGGATGAACACACTTTAGGTACGGTCCTGAGAATGATTTTTTGTACAATGCCAAAGATGGGGAGAGCCAAAATCGCTGCGACTTTGCTCTTATTCTGTTGGCCGCTTTCTTTTCTTCTGGTAAGGTGCCATCTTTTAAGAACATATGATGGGGTCCATCCAAGAAGGGCCTAACTCGCGCAACATACCTCTTCTGCTTCGGGGTCTTCAATGCTTGGTCTAGGTAGGTAGTCGATCAGCAATGGATGAGGGATGGAAGTATCTGCCATTGAAGCAAAGCCTGCTAATTCATCTGCTCTGCTGTTTTCCTCCCTGCCGATTTGTTCTATCCTGACTACTTCAAATTTCTTGATTTCTGTTCTGACCAACTCTTGGTACTTAGCCATCCTGTCGTCCTTTGCTTCGTAGTCGCCTGAAATTTGGTTTACCACCAGCTGCGAGTCGCTGTAAACCATTAGTTCGGTGGCCTTCATGTAGAATGCTGATTTGAGGCCTGCAAGAAGCGCTTCATACTCGCTTCGTTGTTTGATGCTGGGAAGCCCAGGTTGACTGCTTGCTCCACTACTAGGCCGTCTGGAGAGATGAGGACTATGCCGAGTCCTGCTCCATGCCGGTTGGATGCTCCATCCACGAAGAGCTTCCACATCTCTCCAACGAATAACTTCCAGCAAGTGGAGGGATCAGATGATGCCTTGGGGTCCAAAATGTTGCTGGTGTTTTCTTCAAGGTCCATGCTTGCTGTTTGCCCCTTGCTATCTGATTGTACCAAGTCTTTATTTGTTGGTGAGTCTTGGCTTGGTGTAGCATGGTTCGCTTCTTCCTTGCTTTCTCTACTCTGGTCTGCCTTGGGATCTGACTGAGTATCCTGTACCAGGGGTTGCGCTATTCCGGCGTCAACTTCTATTCCTAGTTCGGTTGTGTCCGTCAGGTCGACTGGGCAGATATGATGACTTCCTGGGGTAAATTCAGCGACGAAGTCTGCCAAGGCTTGAGCTTTTATCGCGGTCCTGGGTTGGAACTTGATGTCATATTGTCCCAACTCTACTGCCCACTTCAAGATTCGCCCAGAAAAGTTCGCCCTTTCAAACAAAGCTTTTAATGGGAAAGCTGTGAGGACGACTATGGTGTGGGCGTGAAAGTAGTGTGACAATTTCCTTGAGGCCATCATCAAGGCCAAGGCCAGTTTTTCCAGTGGTAAGTACCTTGTTTCGGCGCCCAGTAATGTCTTGCTGACATAAAAGATGGGCAGATGTTGGATTCCTTCCGCACGGACCAATACTGCGCTAATTGCGTGCTGAGAGACTGCCAGGTACAAGAAGAGTTCTTCTCCAGGTAATGGGGTGACAAGCAGTGGTGGAGAAGACATGTATTCTTTCAAGTTTTCCAGAGCGCGGTCGCATTCTTCGTCCCACTCAAATTTGCTTTTAAAGCATGGAAAAATGGTCGTAGTCTGTCTGACGACCGGCTAATGAACCGTTGAGTGCAGCTGCCATGCCGGTGAGATGCTGCACTTCTTTTACTGAGTTAGGCCTCTCCAGATCCTGAATAGCTTTGATCTGGAGGGGTCTGCTTCTATACCCCGGTTGGTCACCAGGAAGCCCAGGAATTTGCCAGATCCTACTCCGAATGCACATTTAGACGCATTGAGGCGCAACTTGTGCTTCTTTAGGATCTCAAACATCTCACCTAGGTCCTTGAGATGGTCATTCTTATCCTTGCTTTTGACCACCATGTCGTCGATGTAAGCCTCCATTGTTCTGCCTAACAACGGCTCAAACATCTTGGTGACCATTCTCTGGAATGTTGCCCCTGCGTTCTTTAGGCCAAAGGGCATGACCTTGTAGCAATACAGTCCTCTTGGAGTTGTAAAGGACGTGACCTCCTGGTCTGGTTCGTACATGGCGATTTGATGGTAGCCTCTGTACGCATCAAGAAAGCTAAGTCAGTTATGCCCCGCCGTTAGGTCTACCAGTTGATCTATTCGTGGTAGGGGGAAGCTGTCTTTTGGGCATGCTTTGTTGACTGTTTTGTAGTCGACGCAGACACGCCATTTGTCGTTCTTCTTTGGCACTACCATCGTATTAGAGATCCATCTAGGGTAGTGCACCTCTCTGATTGCTCCTGCCTCAGCAGGTTTCCTACTTCTTCCGCCACTATCTCGGCGTGGTGGAGTGCCGATCTGCGTGTGCGCTGAATGATTGGTCTGGCGGATGGGTGGACATTGAGTTGGTGACAGATGAAGTTAGGATCAATGTCTGGCATGTCATATGGTGTCCAGGCGAACACTTCGATGTTAGAGGTCAAGAATTCCAAGACCTCTGATCTCTCAGTGCTGGACAACGACGAACCGAGCAAAAAGAACTTATCCGGGTTCTTTTCATCTATTCTTACCTCTACCAAGTCTTCCACCGCTTTTTGATTAGCTGCTTTGCTGACATCTGCGAACAGTTCATTACTCTCAGGTTCTTCCACCGAATGAACATATCCCTTGGCAGCGCAGCTGCCATTTACAGTGACAAAGCATTGCTTGGACATGATCTGGTCCCCAAAGACTTCTTCAATTACCCCGGCTTCGTTGGGAACCGCATTACTTGATGGTAGGATGACGCTACCGATCGCATGGCATGCAGCCATGTTCTCCCAAGATTATGTTGTAAGTGGAAGGGACTTTCAACACCCAGAATTCCACTTGTTTTGTCACGCTTCCTGCTCTGACTGGTAGGATTATTTTGCCGACTGGCCATTCTGGCATTGAATTGAATCCAATCAGGGGAGATACGGGGGTGCCAAGTCTTTGTCTTGTAGCTTCAATTGTTTGAATGTTTCGTAATACATTATCTCACATGAACTACCCTGGTCAATCAAAATCCGCTTGACGTCAAAATCCTTGACTCGGAGAGTGACAACCAGGGCGTCATTGTGAGGGCAATATATCCTCGCCAAGTCTCTATCTGAAAAAGACATGATGTTCGTGGCCTCTGTCTTCCCTTTTTTGATGGTAGGTTGTGCACTTAGTACCTCCCTTAAGTGCTCGGCCTTCTTGATTGACCCTTTGAGCTCGCATACACGCTCAGGTTCGAAGATTCCATGCATCACATTGATTACGCCTTGAGGTGGGACGTCGATTGGCATCTTGTTGGGGTTGTTGTGGTCCTGGGGTGCTGGTTGCGTCCCTCCTTCAATATATTTATCCAGGTGACCTGCTGCCACCAACTCCTCCAGGTGCTGTCTTAATGGCGTGCAATTTTCAGTGCGGTGCCCCTTTTCTTTATGGAAGGTGCACCGTGACCTTTCGTCGTAGTCCTTCTGAGCCTCTCCTAGCTTAGCAGGCCACCTGACGAAAGGTTCGTCGCGTATCTCGCTTAGAATTCGGTAGATTGGCTTTTTGAATACCGTGGTAATGGCAGTGCGGACTCTCAACCATCTTTTATCCTGGTCTTCTCCGTTTTCCCGCATGCTTCGTCCTTTTTTGCTCGGACGGTCTACCGCGTTGACCTTTGCTGAGGCCTTTTTCTCCGGTATTGAGGTCGTGCCAGGTTTTGTTTTGGCACGAGCGCCATCCTCTTCCACCCTGATGTGCTGATGCACTCTTTCCATCAAGGCCTCCATGGTAAGGGGTGGCGTCATGGTGATTGAGTCCCTTAGTCTGTTCCCGACTGGAAGGCCTCTTTTGTATTGTGCAATGGCTAGATTGTTGGGGCAATCCCCAATCTGGTTAAAGGTCTCCTAGTAGCGACTATTGTAGGATCTAAGTGTCTCCTTGTCGCCCATGTCAATGGAGAGAAGCTGGTCGATCTCCACTGGCGTTTTGGTGTTCGTTCTGAACCTTGTTACGAACGCCTCTGCTAGTTGCGCCCAGGAGGCTATGCTGCCTTCTGGAAGTTTTTCGAACCAAGTCAGGCCTAGGTCGCCAAGGCTTGATGGGAAGAGGATGCACGTCAAAGCCTCGTTGCGTCGATATACCGCCATAACCTGGCGGAAGTGGCTTAGGTGCATGTAGGGGTCTGTCTTCCCCTCGTACGTGGTGAATTTGGGCTGAAGGAAGCCTGAAGGTAGAGGCGTGTTTTCTATTGCCGGAACGAACGGCGAGGTTTGCAGCCTCGTTAATGCTTTGTCCGTTGGTTCGTAGGCAGGCCGTGGTAATGGCATTCCAACCTCAACGCTTCCGTGCGTCCGAGGAGCCAACCGCTGAAGGGCAGATACCCTGCGAGGGTCGCGCGCCCTATTATCCTCCTTCCATCGTGCCCTTTCTTCTAGTATGGTCCGTAAGTCGGATGATCTTAGGCAACTCCGTCTGCCTGGATGATGTCTGGTGTGTGCGCGAGGGCCGATAGGTGCTTCCCTCAGTATACGACCTCTCAGTCCTCGTTCTCTCAGACCTGGAGCAACGAGTCCTGAGGTTCTGGATTGAGTATCGCCCGTCCTGAGGCTTCTGCTCTCTGCTTGTGATGGCGTGGTATGCCTACTGCGATCTCTTGAGTGGCGAGGGGGCGTGTTGCCTTTACGCCCCTCTCCTGTCGCCACCCCTTTTCCCTTGATCTGGCGTTTCATGGCCTCCATATCCGCCGCCATCTTCCTTATTAATTCATCTTGTTCTTTCACGCGATCCTCCAGAGTTTGGGGGTTGATCCTCCGCCTTTGTCTGTCAGGACTTTGTGAACGAGAGTGACGGGGGCTGTTATTCCGCCTCCCCCTAGCATCCCTCCTGGGATTCTGTCGCTGTGGCTCCAAGTCCGCCATAGGAGGGATAGAAGGCAAACCTTCACGTCTTGCACCCCCCTCTGGTGTTTGTCCGTCAATGGCGGACTGTGGTAAATCTTCGTTGTGCGCCATTGATTCTAAAGAGGAAAAGCTTGATCAAAAGGTTTTGTTCTTGTCTGATTTTCCCACAGACGGCACCAATTGTACGGGAAAGAAATAAACATTCTCGTATAATCCTGTTGATCAAGATTGCGCTCCTTCGTACGACATCGCTTTGCTCCCTAAAAACACAAACGTGAGCTAGCCAGCGGGTGTGTGCCGGATACCTCTCCGATGCCTAAGTCAGCAAAATAGACAAATAGACAAAAAGTTCTGTGTATTCGGGAATCAAAGTTGTGTTACCTCTCCATAGGTGATGTTTGTGAGCTTTTGTAGATTCCGTGTGGCACAATCCTAGTAAGACTTTTACTCCTCCATGTAGAGTCCTCTTAGGATTCATACTCCTGAAAGATAATGCTTATCCTTCAACACCCCCTCACTGCATAAACCAAGTGAGATGGTTTTACCATGGTCAGACTTCAATATGACCGAGGTAAGCATGGCTATGCTAAGCCGCAGACTAGACCGAGATAACTTTAGCTCGGCTCTTCCATTTACTGCTCTTACCTCGGCTCTCCCAATGCTAACCATGGTATGTCTTGACCGGTATAACCAATACTCCGGTCCCGACCGGGATAACTTTGAGTGACGACTGAACTTACCGTAAGCTCCTTGGGACCGGAGTAACTTCAAGCCTCTCGCGGACCGGAGTAACTTCATGCCTCTCTTGGACCGGAGTAACTTCATGGCCTTTTTACTCAGCCCTTCGTACTGTGGCCCATAACGGCCCATTACCCAGCTCGGCCCAATATTTATATAAATTACCCTCTCAAATTTGTATACAAAATAACGTAGTTGCATTAAGATTTATCATTTTAAAATAAAATACTCATTAAAATGATTACAACAAATAATCTCATAACGAGAAAGAAATTATCAATCCTTGCTAAGATTGACCCCCCTGAATAGAAGTGTTCTAATTGTATAAATATTATTTTTACTTTTACTTTTATAACAAAATCTGAAATATAAATGTGGTTTGTCAATCTCATCATCAAAAAAATATAGATGGAACTTTACATTTACTTTTATAACAAAATCTGAAATATAAATGTGGTTTGTCAATCTCATTATCAAAAAAACATAGATAGAACTTTCCTCAAATTTTGATATCTGTGTTTGGCATAAGTTACTTTAGCTATTTTAGCCACAAAAAGACAATAGGTTAAAAAGTAAATAAAGCAAAATATCATATCTAAATCATAATCATTTCATTTTTTTCTTATAAAAATCAAAAAAATCAAAAAGTCTATCCCGAACGAAATTTTTTAGCCTCAGGCTAAAATAGTCAAAAAGTCAAAAAGCTAAAAAATCAACCCACATCTCAAACGAAAGCTTAGTAAATATGACATTGAAGATAAATGAATTTTTTTTTTTTAGAATGTGAAAATAAATGACAACCGTGCTACGTAACTCGAAAAACAGGGCTCGAATGGCCCATTTTTTTTTTTTCTTGCCTTCTAACACAGTTTCCTCTCTCACTCAAACATGACTGAGTGAAGTTCCAACCTTCTGATCTGTGTATACAAACAAACCCACAATCAAATCAAAATCCACAAACAAAACCAAATCAAATCAAAATCCACAAACAAAATCAAAATCAACAACTGATCACAAACAAACCCACAGCAACTGTGTATACAAATCAAAACCAAATCAAAATAAAAAACAAACCCACAAATCAAAACCAAATCACACATAGATCTGTTGAGAGAAGAGGGAGGAAGGGATCCACCGTCGTGCCATCATTGTCGCGCCCACCATCGTGCCATCACCTCTGTCATCGCACCGCTATCGCCTCTTCTCTCCCTCTTCTCTCTGCCTCCCTCTTCTCTCTTTCTTCTTTCTTCCTCTTCCCTCTTCTCCCTGTTTCAGAGAAAATAGAGGGAAAAAAATCAAAACGACATCGTTTTGAAATTTGGATCAGTTGAGCCACGAAAATTTCGAGCTACCAAACTTTATAAACGAATTTAGGAAACAATATTACTACAAATAATGAATATCAAAACCACTGTAGCACATTTGGAATGATTATCAATTGATCACCGGAGTTCAACTCCCAGCAGCAAAATTATTTTGTTTTTAGAATTTCTTTGTTTTTTAATTAAATTAACATAAACTAAATTTATTTCAATAAATCATATATATATATATATTTTTTAAAGGACAAAATATTATTCTAGACTAAATTTCTATCATACCACCAACTTCACCATCACAACTATTACCCTATTATGGCCGGCGCCACCTCCACTATTTCAACCCACTACTATATTAATTTTGAAATTACAATTACATATAGAAAAATATATTTTGGGAAAAATAACTTTTAGAATACATTTTTTTAGAAAAAATATTTTTTATCAAAACAAACAGAATGTTAGCTTACCTATTCCAACTGTTTAATATTAGATACATATTTTAAAATTTACTTAAAATATAAATTATACTTTGTAATTCTAAAAATTATATTATGTCTCCTTAAATTTTCAATCGCGTAACAAATTACTTATTCTATTAATAAATTATTAAGTCAATTAACAATTTTTAATGATATTATTAATATAAAGACCAATTAGGAATTTCATTTTTCTATTAATTCTGTTAAATAAAAATTATAACAATGGTTTATTTTTAATTTTTAAAACTATAAAAGATAATTCATATTTTAAAAAAAATTAAGAGACATATTTATAATTTACCCTTAACATTACTAAAATAATCATGATGAATTTGAACACCATATATTGCCCATGGTATCGCCAAGTTCACTATATTAAACTCATAATTTCATTTCAAAACAACTTTTGCTTGGGAAGGGGAGAAAATAGTTGAAAAGTCAAAAAAAAAAATACTGCAAGTTGTTATATTACTCTTTTTATTTTTTACACATTTTTTATTAAAAAAACTAAAAAGATAACTAAAATAACAAATTTCTGAACAAGCCCTAAAATTCAACACAATACTAAAAATACTAGTAAATTATACTTACCT
The DNA here is from genome assembly GCA_030407325.1 of Camellia japonica. Lineage (NCBI taxonomy): Eukaryota > Viridiplantae > Streptophyta > Magnoliopsida > Ericales > Theaceae > Camellia > Camellia japonica. Next base: position 158,013,295 of record JAPPVO010000031.1, on the reverse strand, counting down.
ATCCTAAGGTGTAGAAAAAATACACTAAGCCCACAATATTGACATAATAACATTAACTTTTCTTTTAGTAAGGTTAAATGAACCAAAATTAATGCAGATAGTGTGAGAATACAAAATAAACTACATAAAATACACATTTTCATGTAAAAAATAGAATAATTTTATTTTTTTCATTCATATAACTAACAAATTAAGTTGAAAAATAAGTCAAGTGTTATACAAATTAAAATCAGAAGGGAAACTCAATATAATTATGTCAAAATTATGGGACTTATTGTATTTTTTATTTATTTTTTTTTCAAATCTTAAGGAGTAATTTTATTTTCACACACTAATTCCCTTAAGTTTACACACTCAATAAAAAATTTTCTTGATACAATTTTATCCGAAAATAAAAATATCATGATACCCTTAACTTCTTCCATCTAAACCATAATTCTAAAACATCACAACCATCTCCCATTACCAATGCCACCTCTCTCCTCTGCCATCCCCTCTCGTCACCTTTTTTCCCTCCACCTATGATTACCTTCCACCATGAACTATACATTTCCACAAGTCTTTCACCACGAACCACTCATTTTCAAAATTGACTATGGAGGTCTAGAATGGCGGGGGATGAGTTAGGAGTGGTGGTGGTGGTTGTGATGGAAGGCTGAGAGTAGCAGTGACACCGGTGAAGGAAGAGTGGGTGGATGAAAGAAAAATTAGGATTTTAAAATTAAAGATGAAGGTAATATTGAAATAAAGAGATATATATGTACTGATTTTTTATTTTTATTTTTTATATGTATATTGAAAATATTTGCATCACGTGTGTATACTGAAGGAAAATGATGTATAAAAATAGAAGTACCCAATCATAAGAGAGTCAGTGCAATTTAACCTACTAAAAATGACCAAAAATTATACAAAAGTAGTTGTTAGAGTCTCTACTATTTTTGATAATTTATTTAAAAAATAAATAATAAAAAGTGTCAAAGAGTCCTGTTGCTGGCAAAACATCGATCGTTCAAGTCTCCGACTCTCCCGCAATCCTAATGAGATAAGTTTGGGGATGGTTGAATAAGGTAATGTCGAATTTGAGAAGACTTTTAAAAAATCTGATTGGGTTCGACTCAAGACAGGGAGGGTATCTTTTATCCAAACTCTACCCAACTTGCAAATATAGTAATAAATAAATAATAATATTATATATATATAATATGTATATAATATATTGTTAAATTTTTATAAAAATATATATATAATATTTATATAATATATTATTGAGTTTTTATTATGTTATATACTTATATAATATAATTTTAATATATATAGTATATAATATATTTTTTAATTATAAATAATTTTTTTTAGTTTTAATTATTAAATTTTAATATTATTATTAAATTTCTGATCGTGTTCTAGGTCGGATAGAATCAACATGAGGGTGAGGATTATATTTGCTGGTTTGAGTGAGGTGAGAGAATTTCACGAGGGTCGGATCGAATCAGGATGGAAGCAAGCTACGAAAATTAAAGGTGAGTATGGTCCGAATTGGTTTATATTACGATAAAATCAGAATCAATTTGTTATTTACAGGTCTTAAAAATTAGAATCAATTCAATCTATTTAAATCGTGGAACTAATCCATTTAAAGAATGATTGAATCGGTTTATGACCATGAATTTACATAATTAAATAACAAAAAAATTTTAATTTCATAAAAATATAAACATAGCATTACATTAATTCCACAATAATAATATGTATTTCCATTATAGCGACATACTATTCTATAATTTAAACAATCATAAGAAAATTACTTCCACCATAAGTATTTAGACTATTACAAATTAAAACTAAAAACTAACAAACAAAAATAAAAAGATACTATGCAGGTTTAGATTTGGGTTTGGGTTTTATATAGAATAAGAGAAGATACTATACGAGAGAATGTATAATATAAATATAGATTATTTATATACGGTTTGAATTGGTTCCAATCCAAAATCATAGGATTCAATTCAAAACTGATATATAGATTATGAATTTTTAATTTTTTAATCCAGAACAGAAACAATCAATCAAAACTTACCGAATTAAACTAATCCGGATGCCTTGCCACGCCCTAACGAAAATGGGATGGGAGTGAGGATGGGTCTCGACTCATACCCGTTGCCATCCTAAAGTAGCATTGACCTGTAAGTCAAGTCATAAGTCATGTGGCTAATTCTGGTTAGTGCATAGCTTTCCCATTTAAAAGAACTTTTGACAATAGGTGTTTGGTTTAGCTAGTTATTTATGGCTTTCTATGAAGTTAGGTACTAAACTACATCTATAAGATCAGGGTGGAGGAGATGGAAATTCTTCAGCAATGGTGGAAGATGAGATTCTCTTTCAAGAACGCCACTTTCATCGTTTGTTTCTTCAATCTCATCGCCCTTCTTTTCTTCCTTCAGGGCTTTCTCTCTGCTTCTTCCAACCGCAAATTGGCCTCCTATCAACGCAACTCAGGCTTGTCCCCCTACACTCTTTCTTCATTCTGAAATTGCAAAATAATCATGGGTTTGTCTTTGTTTGTTTTTTTTTTTTTTTTCCCGATTATTATCCTTGCCTTTCTTGTATGACTCTTTTGTAATTGAACTGTGGTGGAATAATTGTAGGTATGTGTTGAATTGAAAATCAGTTGTCTTTTTGGGTTGACCTATCATCGTTTGGATTTGGGGATTTGGGTTTTAATGTAGAAATTAGAGGAAACAGTTGCTAATTGTGTTTGATGATTGAGAATTGTGGGTTTTGCGTTTTTTGGTTTTGGGTTTTGGGTTTGATGTGCCTACTTTCCGTTTGAGAATTGTGGGTTTTGTGTTTTTAGGTTTTTGGGTTTGATCACAGATATGAGATGTGCCTACTTTCTGGTTGAGAATTGTGGGTTTTGGTTCGTAGGTTGTTGGGATCCATGTAGTGTGGGATCCATGTAGAATTAATGTGAACTATAAGATGATAATTCTGAAATAATTCCTGGTAGTTAAGTCTGGTTCGTAGTATTGCTTTTGCCGGTGAGATGTGCCTACTTTCTGGTTGTGTAAATGGCTACTCTGTATTTCATGATTGATCACCATTTGCACTTGAAGTGTAGTGAGGACAATTATGAAACAAATTGAGGGCTTTTGAGTGAGCTTCCGAGGCTGTGCTTGGAGCTTGGATTTGAGAGGGATTTGTAGAGGGAAAAATAAATGGATTTTTTACACAAATCCTTCTCCCAATCCAAGATCCGAATGCAGCCTAAGTGTAATCCATTTATAGAGACAATTATAGAGGTGAGGAATCATCAACTGCTTTGAACTTCATTACATACAGAACTGCAGGCTGTTGAATCTTGAATTTTTTTTGCTAATTTCTAGAAAACATGTTCTTAAGCTGTGTTTAGAACTTGGATTCGTGGAGGGATTTGTAGAGGGAAAAGAAAAGGATTTTTTACACTCCCTCCCCAAATCCAAGATCTGAATAACCTAAGTGTATTCCATTTATAGAGACAATTAGAGGTGAGGAATCATCAAGCTTTGAACTTCATTACATACAGAACTGCAGGCTGTCCAGTCTTGAATCTTTCTTGCTAGTTTTAGAAAATGTGTGTAAGTTGTGTTTGGATCTTCAATTCATGGAGGGATTTGTAAAGGAAAAAGAAAAGGGTGAGGAAAAGTGAATGAAGTAAAAAAAATAATAATAATAATAATTTTATTTATACTTTTCCCTTTCTATTTATTTTCCCTCCACAAATCGAAGATCTAAACACAATTTTAAATAAAAAAAATTTCTAGAAGGAAAAAGAAAAGAGAAAGGAAAAGTGAATGAAGAAAAAACTATTTTTTCCTTTACACTTTTCCTATTCTATTTCTTTTCCCTCCACAAATCTAAGACACAAACACAACATAGTTTTATGTTATTTTAAGAACCCCTCAGTTTGGCAAAAAATATATCATATATATGTTATTTTAAATGCTCAAATCAGTGATAAGTGAAACTAAACTCACATAGTTTTTTTTTTTTTTAACCCTCTCATTTTTTTTCTCTTAAACCTGAGAGGGTATTTTGTGGTTTTGAAGCAATGCTCCACACTATTTATGTGGTGACCCTTATTTAGTTGTCTTCTACAAAACCAACATAAAAGTAATTGGTTACATTAATTGTTTAAACCAATCAAGTTAGGACACCACATGTATTTGTCTAAAAAGAACTAAATATTTTTCCCTTAAAGCCATTAAAACCCTCAAATCAATGATGCTTGCCTGTATCAGTATTTGAAAATCAAGTTTGTATGTGTTTTTGTGGTGCTGGGGTATATATTTTCATTTGCTGGATAAGTGCTGATTGGTTTATCTGTTATTGGATGCTTCAAATTATTCTATTTAAGTTGACACATTGCTCAGAACCTATTATTTTTTTCCGATTTTTCATTTTTTTTCTTTCTTCCTTCTTCTTCTTCTTCTTCTTCTTCTTCTTTTTTTTATTTTTTTTCAACTACCAATCAGTCAAATTTGTTTACATGCTAAATAAATCACCAATTTATTACTTACTATGTGACACCTATCATATTGATAAAGTGTGTCATGTTTCAATTTTCAAAATTTCATTATTAACATCATTTAGTAAGAAAAGTTTTTTAAGATTTATAGTTTATATACGATTTTCCTTTGTTTACAAATAAGATGATTTGTGTGGTTTTATACTCTTTTTTTTTTTTTTTTTTTTTTTTTGTGTGTGTGTGTGTGTGTGTGTGTGTGTGTGTGGATGTTTTAAGGTATTAATTGATAAAAATTCAAATAGTTATTGATTGATTGTCATTAGCATAACCAGTATAGATAAATGGCATGTGTTTTGGTACAGTAATAATCTTACAATTCTATAAGAGTTCAGTATTGGTATTATTACAAGTTTGATATTAGGCTCTTGAACCCCTACTAAAATTATTTTCTGGTGTCAACATTGCCCTTTTGTTGTGAGTCTTGTGACTCTGGATCACAAAGGAACCCTTGATGAGAGAAATGTTTGGATTTAATATTAAACTACTGAAATGGAATAGATGTACATAAGTTGATTCTGTTGTGAGTTGGTTGGTAGCTGGTTCTCACCAAGTTTTGTATTTGACCTACTAAAAATGGAAGGAAGGAACATATTGCAGGTAGGAGCTCATTAGCCTTTTCTACTCAGCTCCTACCTGTCAACATGTTCTGGTACAGGTGTCGAACACACATCCTACACTCTTAGCCTTGTCTTATCCGGTGAACACAGGTACACTAGGGGAAGTAGAAGAGTCTGTGTACCTTTTGTAAATTATCTCTTGTTCATCTACTTATTCATGTAGGAGTGCTTTGTAAATTCTTCTTCAATGTCAAAACCATTGTTATTTTCGAGGGAGAGTGAGAAAGAGAGACTCCTAGCGCATACAACACACCCACAGTCCACATTCTCAAAATCAACACACTACTCACTAGAATTGAGACTCCGAGAACAGCTCATAGCCACACACACACCCAAAGATCTACCCATAGACACGACCTCACACTTACTAGCCACTACACAATACACATGTACACTACACTACATGGTACACTGTCTGTAAACACTACTAACTACACACTATGCACTTACACATAATATTTATATATATATTATATGCAGATACGGTATGAGAAAAAATCATGAAAAATAACTGGAAGAACTGAAGCCGCAAAAACAACTACACAAATCAACCCAAACAACAGAAAATAATGAAAAAAAATGAGAGAAAAAGTGAACTCATTGCTTATGGAAGGAGATGTATGGCCGACTGAGTGTAAGGCGGTGTAATGGAGAATATAACGGCCATATCATCAGCTACGACACCAATATGAAATCCAATACTTACATGATTTTATTTCTCACTGATACAACCCTGTGTATCATAATTGGTTACCCGAAATTTCATTATATATTGGCCGATAGGATACATAATGATTGATATTTTGAACACTAGGGTGGCTTCTTTCTATATGTAACTCATATTTATAGATAAATATTACATGTACCTTTTGAAATGCAGCTCAACTCAGATACATTAAGGAATCTGAAGATTTACGGCGAACCATGGAACCCTTGGAACTAATTAGAAGAGTAAGTATAAAGTGTCTTTACAGTTCATCAATTTATTGAATTTTCAACTGAATGGATGCAAGTATAAGGAATCACATGTATAGCTTTGTGATTCTTGAGCTTGAGTTATATTTACATTAAGGTTGATATCTTTTTTCACAGATTTTCCTAAAAACTCTTCACTAGTGTTCAAGTTTATGATACATCTTGAAGTGCAACTAAAAATCTTTCCTTAATTTAGGTGAGGGAAATTAAGCAAGAAGCATACATAGAACCAGAGCCAGTCCAACAGAAAGATATAAAGCAGACTGCTGCAGTTGATCTGATTACGAGGTTGAACAATTTTCGTTCCTATTCAGATCCTGGCAGTCTAAAAGGTGACTACTAACTACCTTATCCCAAGAAAATTGTTACTAATTCCAGTTTCTTTATTTGTTTTCTGTTTTTGTCATGTAATTATTTCTCACTCGTAAGCCTGCTATCTGGGCTTTTGTAGTACTCACAAATTCGACTCAAATCAAGTAGCAAACCATAATGAAGATGGGGCTACACACACAAATAAGTCCATGTTTGGAAACAGGAACACAGCTATATGTGCGTGTACATAATGAATCATATATTTGTTACATGGTTAAAACATATATGTAGAACCATAGGAAGCTTAAAACATTTTACTTGGACATTGACATTTTTAGTGAAAGACACCCTGCTTGTGTTATTCTTGTGCACTTTTGTAGTAGAGGAAGGTTGCCCCCTTTTTGTATCATCCGAAACAATTGTTTGACATGCGAACCCTGGTGTCATGTCAACAAGTGTTGACACATAAATTGCCAATAGCATGAAAACATATAATTGGACTTTATGTATACTTATATTTTACTATGGTGATTTTAGAAAACTGTTCCAACAGTCACTTAATTAGTTAAAAGCTTGAGACAATTTTCATCTCTACAAGCGGGCAGGCTGATCTATGAAGTGAAAGTTCTTTTAACTGCTCATTCATTCTTATATATATTTTCCCTGTATGCTATTTGTAGCCACGGGAGGAATTGTAAGGTGATTCTTTATTCAGGGTTGACTTAGGGTTTAGAGTTTAAGAATCCTACGGGTAAAAAGAACAGGATAGGAGAGCTTAGGTGGATCTCAAGCCACTGCCACTTTGGAGAGCAAATTGGATAAGCTTTGAAGTCTTGGAGGCATGGATGTTGTAGAAGTTCTTTGTTGACATGTATATTGCTATGGGAAAGCTTTATCGGCATCAAAATTGCTTTGGAGAAGGAGGACGTCTTGGAAGCTTCAAGTTTTCTATGGAAGTTGCTATGGGAGAACTTCACCAACCAGGAGAAAGCTTTGAACAGGGTCAAGACCGAGTCAACCATAAAAAAAGGACATTGGTTCATTTGGTCAATTTCTTCAACCAACATCGGTGTCTGGTCGACCAAGGTGGTATGGTCAAATATGACAGCCAAGCCAACCACAAGTTGGTTGACTAGATGGATCTGCTAGGCAAGTCATTTAAATCCCACTCCACTATGGGCCGACCTACCATGGACTAGGTGGGCTGACCCATGAGGAGATACAGAAGGTGGAGTTCATGCAGTGATGCATGGACCGACCCATTTATAGTGCAGGCCGGCCCAAGACGAACACCAGTAAAATAGTGCCGAGCATGTAGGTTGACCCATTATACTACAATTCTATAAAATTAACCCTTTTTTTTGTGTGAAGATTCAATAAAATTAACCTTCATATGACCATTGGGATATTTCTTCTATTTATATCCCTGTTGGGGTTCTTCTATGAGAAGAAGACATTGAGGGGGTCTATACATGTCCTGTACTCTCATATACTTGAGTGAGTGTGAATTCAATATTGGAATTGAGAGTCGTCTTCAACCTTAGAGCAAGTAAGTGAACCTTTTGAGGTCTTTCACTTGTAAGAGGTAGTTTCTCATCTTTTTAGTGTAGATCTTACACAGTTGTCCTACACACCACAAGACTTTTGGGGTATCAGATTTCCTTAGTTTTGAAGTTCTTGTTTCTATATTTGTTTAATCTAGTGAATTGTTAGGTTGACTTTGGTGGCTGGGATGGAACTAGCAAGAGATCATCAGTGGCCATAGCCCCCCTGCCCATATGAAAAAACATGTTTGCTGCCACATGATGTCATTGACATTGTATAAATATTGGAAAAGGCTATTGTACACATCCCTAACTATCAAAAATGTTAAGAGTTTTTGTTGTTTTAGTTACGAACCATTATGGTTATGTTAATGAAAGGGCACACCATAAAAAAGTATTCGTTATGAACCATTGTGGTTATCTTACAAACCATCATGATTATGCTGTGAACATTAAAAGTTTAGGAACCATTGTGGCGAGAAAAGATATGAACAATTATTATTTTATTACGAATATCTGTGGTGTAGTTGCAAGAGGACATACGTTATGCATCCTTTCCCATAAATATTTTGCAAGGCTTCGTTTGGGAATCGACTTTTTTAGTGATTTTTTGGCTTTTTACGAAAAGAGGTGCAAAAAAGTAGAAAGAATGGGTTGACTTTTTGCATTGGCTTTTGACTTTTTGGCTATTTTAACCAATTCCCAAACATCATAACCAAAAAGTTGAGACTAGTGACGACCTTTTTGTTTTATGAGAAAATACAATTGATTATGAGTATAATGTAGTTCAACTTGTGGACTACAAAAATTCGTCTAACTCTTTATGATTTGTAACAATGGTTTGTAAGGACTATAAAATCAACAATTTACCAACTTGTAATAGTAATAAATCTTTAGTCTATTTCTCATTCATGAATTAGAAATTAAAATAAAAAATTCGTGTTCAGCTCCAGGAGATTAAATCCTGGTTCCGTCCTTGTTTAGAGGTTGTGGTTTTGGGTGAGCCTAAACCCATTTGTATATGGAGAAAGTTTGTGGTGTCTCTAGTGAAATCCCTTGAAGGAGTGAATATAAAAGTTTTGGGTGTTCCTAGTGAAAACCCATTTGATTAGTGAAATATGCCAGTTAAGGAGGTTGGAAGTGACATATGCAAATAGCCGAACCACTGTATATATATATATTGGATTAATGAGATGAATGAATGATCATTTTAATCTTCAATACATGCTTAATATGAATGTACTTTTGTGAGATAAACGTTTGAACAAATGATTTTTGAAAGTTGACTTTGTGAATGATAAAATGGATGATAAATTAATATCACCAAGACTTTGAAAGTTGATTTAGGGTTGAATAAAATTGAGCATAACCCTGGTCAGCCAGACATGAGTTGGCAGAGTAGAGTTGAAGGGACATAACCTAAAACAAGTTAAAATTGATTAACTTGTGTTGTGTCCTATTTAGTTTCCGTAAAATTGATTCCCATGTGTGATTTTCAGTTTCCTTCTTTCTTCCTAGGAGCTTTTCTCATTTTTATGATATGATAATGGATTATTTTTTTTACTCTCTACAGCTCTAGAAGAATGGCGTAAAAGGAAGATGGAACGAGCGAGGCAGCGCGAACTTGGGAAAAATGGAACAGCTACCTCTCAAGCTTGAAATTCTGTGTTAAATAGTCCAACATCAATCATGTGATTGCAAGTGGTTAAAGTTATTTGCAGATTTAGTTTGTAGAGAGCCAAGAAATCCTCATCTAATCTCCAAAAAATAAGTCCACTGCATTCTCTGCTTCTCTTGCAAAGTCTACACATTTTCTGATATTGTTTGTGATTTTCCCACCACAGGCAGTTTACCGACAAACCGGGATCCTGCTAGGCAGTAGGAATGTTTTAAACAAGCCGAGTAACAATAGTGCATTTTCAATTGTATGTGATTTTCAAGTTTGGGTTGAAAACTTGATAAGTTTTAAAAATATGTTTTGAGGTTAGTTTGTTTATTATTCAAGTTAATTTCAAAAGAGTTTTAATTGAGTTGATAATGAGCCGAGTTTAAATAGTTTTTTTTATAGTGCATATAAGTTTATTGAAAAGAGTTTGAACTGAGTTTTAAAAATTAACAAATTTCAAAATGTGTTCAATCTTTACTTATTTGTATAATATAACGAGTTGATCTTGAACAAGTTTTTAATTAGTCAAACTCAAGTAAGTAAGAATGATTATTTTCACAATATGTATTTTAAAAAGACTATAATATCAGTGGAATCAGGGGCTATAGAAGTTGAACCATGATGATTTCTCCAAGTGAGCTGCAAATTTGAGTTTGACCCATCAGTTACCAAACTCAAGACAACAGAGAGGAACTCCAAATTGCACGAGTCAAATATTCTTTTCTATCACGTTTGATCTCTTCATTATTGACCGGACTTATTTATTTATATGTATTGAGTGTTTTTTTTTATTGTATTTGTCATTCATTTTGATAATAAAAAAAAAGGGGTACTTACCAATTAGTCCTATTAACTAGACTTATTTACCTACAGGTCTTAACTAATAAATTTAACACTATAAAAATAAGAGAGTGATAAATTTATCACTAAAAATTTATTCATAAAAATAAAGAGACTGATAAATTTATCACTATAAATTTATTCATAAAAATAAAAGACTGATAAATTTATCTTTATCACTTAATAAATTTATCAAATAGGACTTAATGGGTAATAAGTCTCCAAAGTAGGACCTATTGGGTAATAAGTCTCCAAAATAGGACTTATTGGTAGTTTACCCAAAAAAAAAATGAGACCTTTTTGATGGATTTTTGTGTTTGTGGAATGATAGTACTAGTAAATAAATGATAGGGAGATTTTTTAGTTTTTGTTTGTGAGTTTTTATTTATGCTAAGTTTATTTGTGTTAGTTTGTGTTGAAATATAATATGAGACGCATGAATAATTTAATTGAATTTTTTTTAAAATATTTTTACAGTGATAAATTTATTACTGAAACTTGAAATTGCTTCTTTTGATAAATAAATCCGGTTCATAGAACTAGCTCGTAACTATCCGTTTATGTAACGAATAATCTTAATCGTGAAAGATGATCATCTTTAGCACTTTCTTCATCCAGTTATCATCTAACAGTTAATCTAAAGACCACAACTAGTGATAATGACTAATTGTTGAATTGTGACATTTAAATCAATAATTGAATAATGACTAGATGAAAAAAATGCCGAAAGGATTCATATTTAACCTTATACATTGGAAACTTGCATCTGTAGGATCCATGTGTATATGAAAATGAGATAAAACACCAAACTTACAATGTAACCCTTACACAAGATAAAAAGTCACACTCAACAGGTAAAACCCCACAATCTGAGCATATTTATCACGATGTCTGTCTCAATTGGTTGAACCATCTTTGTCAATTCCTCTCCTAAAATGATATGAACCTGTATTTATTTAGTGAATATCCCTCAACCTCGTATGACTTATCAAGTTAGCTAACCTATCTATTCAGACTGGTTGAGTTTATAAAATTACTTATAGCTTTTTCCATTTTAGAAATTTATATCAAAATATTTAGTGCAATTTTTGCGCATATATATATATATATATATATTTTGCCAAAGTTAGATTTGATTAATAGACAGAAACAAATACATCAAGAGTGATTATTAACAACTCTAGAAGGAATTATAGTCAATGTTCAATGTTCCAAACCCGAACACACGAACACCCAACAACTATAACTTGCAACATACTGCGACCATCAACCAACAACCATAACCACAACACACTACAACCACCAACAAAAGAGACAAATCCAAACCTCCATGGAAGAGGAAGAAAAGCCTCCATAAAGGAGGGAAAAAATAATAAAACAAAATACAAAAACACTATTAAAATCATCAAGGAACCAAATTCGCACAACTCGTAGCGTAGGACCAACAAGCAAGCTTCAGATCTACAATCCACGGAAGTGGTGGAAGCCTGAATGGTAGAAAATCTCATATCGGATGGCAAAGGACTAGATCTAAGAAAAAAAAAATCACTAACATAGACTAAAAGGACAGGGAAGGGTGAGGGAAATCGGATGTCACCGCCCCCCACTCTCCTGTCATGACAGCAAGAGAAAACTCTAGAATTTAGAGAGAAAGAGAGAGAGAGAGAGAGAGATCAATTTCTCTCTACTAGAATGTTCTGCTTACAACTTATGAGATAAAAAAAATATATTAAATAAGCTTGATTATAGGAAAATGGTCAAGATCCCAAAAAATAATCCCACAAATGACAAGTATTAATTTTAATTTGACACACTCAAATACATAAGTCCAACTCCTTTACCACATCATAGTGAGTGAATTTGTGACTCATTATTTCAAAAAAAATTGTGAGTTTAAAATTTTATAAGATCTAGCATTTTTCTTCTAATTATTAATAACTTTCAACTTTGTATAATTTGTACCAAACAGATGTATTGTGACAACTCCAAAATTTAAAAGCGTACTTCTCAAATCCACTATATGCAAAATTACGATTTGATATATTTAAACCATATTGTGGCTGACTCTTATAGTTCAAGGGGTTACTCAAAAAGCTGGAATTTTGAGCACATGGCATCATAACTTTGTACATATTATTTCATAACTAAAATCAAAGTGATGTAGATCATGTGCACTGCAAACTAAACCTACTTCAAGATAAGAAAGCATAGAATTAGAAAGAGTTAAATTTTTTTAAAGTTGAACTTTACAACTGAATTGTGAGAATTTGAGGTCATCAAATCCACCACAAGTCCCATTTTAATTATCTAAATCGTTCATATAATACAATTATCTATGTATATCATTAATAAATAAAAAAATAACTCAATCTGATAATAATAACATTTTTCATTTTATCGCATTTGTATCCAAAAAAATAAACACGTATATTTTTAAAAATATATTATTCATTTTTTTGGAAACAAACATAATAAAATAAAAAGAGTACAATTATCATATCAACTTAATTTTTTTCATTGATGATATACAAAGTCTTACAAAATGAATAATTCACATCATCAAAATAAGACCCTCAGTAGACCCCACAAACCCCACAAATTCTTTTAAAATTCATATTTAAACTCGTAAAAAAACTTAGAAAGAAAACAATTTTATTCACCCATCATAGCATTACTTACTTTCCCTATAAATTCTTACATGAAGTCCACTATTTTGAACTCCACTTGATTCTTACACTGAATTAAACTATTTTGAACTCCCTACAATCTCGCTTTCCTCAAACAGGTTTAACATTTGGACGAAGCAAAACATGCCACAAAAAGTGGTTAAGAAACACTCCAAGTAAAGTACCCACCAAAAACAAGATCTTCACCAAACCATCATAAGCAGGGAAGGGAATTTGAGACTCATTTGCATTATTCCCTATCAATCCAAACAAGAAACTTGAAAAAACCCAAAGCAGAAAAAGAGTTACTAAGGTCTAGCACTTACAACTCCCTTCAATGTGGTTGGCATGTGTAAACAAATTCAAGCCAACCACAAACTATTTAGGAATAGCTTGATTCGTTTATAGTCCTACTTCATGTATGAAGAGAATTGATAAGCCCCACAATCCACACAAATCTGAAAATACTGAGAATCCCAGTTCATCCTCCTTCGGAGTTGACTACTTATTACATAACTTTAAAAAAACAAAACAAAAAAACACAGAATTTGTCTGCCTCTGGAGTTGATTTCTAATTACATGATAACAAAAACAAAAAATACAGAGCTTGTCTGCCTCTAGATCAATTATAATTCTCCGCCTCAGTTTATTCAACTCAAACATGAATAGAAAGCATTAAAAGAACTGGATTGCATTCCTTCATTTGCAAATGCATTGACGATACAATTCCTGTACAAACTAAATCAAAACTTGGATGGATTTTCATATATATACAAGCTACAAAGTACAAGAGTTTGTACAGTCATGCATACAAGTTCAAAAACCTCACATGCAGGTGGTGAGATTTGTCAGCGAAGAAATGTCCTGAAGCGTGTTAATAGAAACATCTGCGGAATGAGTAAGGTCTTTCAGTTCCAATCAATTTGTTTCTCCCCTTCAACATCAGGTAATAATTTGTGGTGTTGGGAATCGAAGACCAGTAAGTAGCGAGGTAACGTGGCAGCAGCGTGGGAGAAGAAGAGTAAAAGCTTCATGATAATCTGATGCAATATGTCAAAAATTGTTGCATTCTGTGCTAAGGAACAAAACTGTCGCAAAAGCTGTCAGCAAAGGATTGTCCATTCCAATCTGCATATGACAATTAAATTCAGAGTTCTTTAGTCATCATCCACATTGAATGTCAAAACATAGCTGCATCATATAGCATTTCGAAAATTGGTAATTTTGAGACATGCCAATTTTAATTAATACTGCTTTCACTTTGTTTTGCATGCTTCGTTGCTTATACAAGGAAAAAGAAAGAGATTAAGAACATAAGGGAAAACACACAAAACGGCCACAGCCTAAAACACTCTCAATAACATTAACTCAAAGCTGAGTATTATATTGTCCAAGCCCAATATTATTTAGGAAGAAAGATCATTATCTACTATTAAGTAAATAAATCTAACTAAATACTAATAATAACATTCTACCAATTACTTTTATGAGGCCAAAATGCCTTCAGACCCACAGGCTTCACCCTAGGCTTCCGAATCCAATAATGGGCTTCCAAATAGTAAAGGGTTGCACCATCAAAAAGAGATCTAAAACACAATATCCTAGAAGTAACTAGATCATAGTTTCACCATTTATCGACATTAAATTAGATTAAGCATTCAATAGAACATCGGTAACCCAAACTCATAGGAATATCAATCATAAATATTCTTGCAATCCAACAATAGATCAGCACTATTATGTCCTTGGAAATCACGATTATCAATATTCAATACAAAGGTACATTTACCGCTAAAAAGACTAACAGCACTATATATTACCAAATCCCAAGAGACAGAAAGAATTAACAAAATCAAGCCACTATAGAAACTCAAGCTGCAAAATTTCGTAAGGTAATTCAATTCTATACTAAAGTTTATTGAAACATAGACTAAATTCTATTCACAAAAATTCACAGCTCAGCATTGCTAATTAATATAATCAAGTTCATTAAACCAAAAACGAACTAAACTTGAAGCAAAACAATGTCGTTTTACAATGTGTAGTTTAAAATAGAAAGGCAGTATTTTAATGTCATTTTGTTTTCATTTCAAGCTTGGGTTGTTGGATTATGCCTTTCACCGACATGTCTTCTTGTGGTAAAAATCACAAGAAGATCATTATGGAGAGAGAATGGCAGACAATCCAGATTCTGCCAGTCTATAAGGAAATTGACCGTCACAAAACACTTGAAGCAAAACCACGGGATAAATTACAAATGTGAATGACTAAGCAATAATTTAAGGAAGCACACGGATGATGGATCATTTTGCCTTTTACAAAGCCTCTGTTAGACTCTTCTAGAGCTACTCGCACAAATCCAATTCCCTCATCCCACTTCAGCTGTTGTAAGACTCCAATTTCTGAGAATTTCCACCTAACAAACCTTCACTTATCCCCTTGACTTTCATGGATCCTCCATGTTGGAATTATTAATACACCCCAATCTGCACTATGCTAAGTGCCTTATTCAGCCCCTCCTTCGCCTAGCAATAAACTACATGTTCTACTTAATTGTCCTATTCAACAACAGGCAAAGGATACACAGCTACTGGATAGAAACATATATCACAGGGTAATACAACCACCAATCTCACCACCATCAAGACAATGCCATAAATCATAGCAAGCATAAAATGGAAAATCAGAGCCTGTGAACATTGTGTGTGGTAGCGGGGAAGAAAAAACTGAAGATTGTATGTGTCCCCCATGCAGGCAGGCATGCATGCACGTATAAAATGGTCAACTTGAAAAATGCAAATAGTTAAGTAGTTGCATTAAAATGTATTCACACATAATTCACATATACTCCATTTTTGCCTTTTATTGTCGACTATTCATACATAACCACTCAATGCCTTAACAATAGTGAACTCGAAAGTTATATAATAGTCTTATACATAGTTATATAATAAACTTGACTACTTATGCATATTTGTTAGGTACATCACCAACTAGGCATATCAGACACATATCTCATACCTTTATGTGAAGCATGATTATCAGAATCTCAATCCGAATCTTACAATCTTACGATTAGGCACAATCAATCCGGATCGTGTAGAAAATCTCTTATAGGTAGGATCTTTCAATCTTGATAGTTGGATCGTATAGAATCGTGGAATCCCGTTCTAAATCTAATCTCACCTGATCCAATTTGTAAGCCTTGTTTTGTAGTGTATTCGCTACTCTTTTTTGTAAATTTAATATTTGTTGCGTCTAAATACTAATTTTATGTGGTCCAAATAAATAAAAAAATAAGTCATGTTGAACCAAAAGACTAAGAAAAACAAACTGGGAAAATAGACATTCAAATATTGTAGTAATTTAATAAAACTAATTAGCCAAAAATTCAAACTCAACCTTACTAGGCAAGATGTACATAACTTTACCCCCATTTCAAGAGGCTATTTCAGTAACTCAAACCTACGCCACCAAGGACACTAAAGCTAGGAAAATGTTTATGCATTGTTATAGAGTGCAAAGTATTTTGTTATAAAACTAGGAATATGCTAAAAACAGCCCTAAGAACCGTTATTAGTGTTGAAAAATGTGTAAAAAGTGTATTAAAATATATAAAGTATTTTGGGATAAATAAAAAGTGTATTGAGATCGTAAATATTTTGGCATTATGTGTCTTATTGACAAGACTGGGATTGCCATTAGCACGATCCATAAAACTATTCTTCTCCACTGTTTTTGATGAAATGCACAACTTTTACTATCGAGGTTTCTGTTGAATAATATTATATTTACATTTTACATGGAGCTTCATATTTTTCACAATATCTCCACTTCCTTTTAGTATACTTTAGGCATATTTTGTGTATAAATTTTAAGAAATATTTACTCAAATTAAATTATTATGTAATTTTTCTTTTTCAGTAGGATCTTATGATTTTCAATCCGATTCTACAATCTGATCCTATGAACCCCTTCAAAGAACCAATGTAGGATTCCAATTTTGACAATCTTGGTGTCAAGTGTCCAACGCCAATATTTCACAAATTTCGAAGAATCCATGTAATGTAGTTCACAACAAATTCACCCTATGGAAAAATTGCTAAGACCAGCATTAGTGGAAACTAATTTTAATATAAGTCAAACCCACAAACAAAATGGTGGCAATTAAGGATAATAGCTTGGCTGAAAATTTGCTTCCATGTCTCTCGTTTATACCAACCAAACTAAACTGCAACACACCTATGTAACACCCACAAAACGGGAAGCTATGAAAAGTTTGTAAGAGACTAAAATTCCACCAGCTAGGAGCTAGGAGACTAAAATTCGACCTAAATGGAATTACTAGAAAGAGATTCAGATTCTTATGTGTGATTAAAGAGGCATTTTGCAAACGCAAGAAGGCATACTCAGTGTTTTAAAAGGCACGCTTAGGCGCGCGCCTAATTCGAATAGGTTGAGGCGAGGCGCAATATGCAAGGTGCAACAAAAGCACTGAGACAAGGGTTTTTTTGCGAGGCGTGGGCTTCATTGGCTTTACCTATTTTTCTACTCCAACTGTTGATTAAGTGCTTTTTATTTCTTTTTTGAACTACAAACTAGAAGCATAGTTATTTTGAACTTTATGTGAATGATCTTAAAACTTGTTTTTGGTGGATGTGAATATGATACTTCATATTTGTTTATTTATCAAAAAACATATCTTTTGTTGGATATTATATTATGGTTTTTAAGCTTCACTATGAACAAAACAAATACAAAACAGAAGAGAAGGAGTCTCACTCTCTCAACTCTGGTTTGGTTTGGTTTAGAAGATTGAATGTTATGTTTATCAATTATTTGAAATGGTGAAACTGGCTTTATTATTTTTGGAATTCTATATATATTTATGTTAAAAAGTTTACCTATTTTATAATTTTGGTTTTCTTCTACTACTTGTGCCTTGCTTTGGTGAGGCGCACACATCGCACTTAGGCTATAGGAGACCTTATCACCTCGGTGCACCTAGCGTCTTTTAAAACATTGGGCATAGTCTGTAGTCCCAAATGATCTAAGGTAAATTTGTACCTTAAAATTTTCTAGGAAAAACAAATTTTAGTACAAAAATATATGCTAACAAATAGCTGTTTTTCTTTCACCTCACCCATCTCTCATTTTCCTTTTTCTGTATATATATATATATATAGTAAAGGCCATCATCAATGATTGAAATTTGCCCTGAGCATAGAAATCATTCTATGTCATTACCAAGTAAAGTCTCCTGTGCAATTACCCAAATAGTCAAAACTTAAAAGGGAACTAGTGTTATAAAAAGGCACCAACACATGTATATCAATAGAAATCATTCTTTGCCACTTTCTTGTCCTTATAAATAACAATAGAACTGTGTATTATCAGAGCGAATCAAATGTTTAGGTTTGAAGTAACTAAAAAGACACCAACACTTGTATATCAATAGAAACATGCCAGCTACTGTCAACAATTTCCCATGTGAATAACAAGGAGGTTTCAATTATCAAGATGATATCATACCCCCAATTTTTCCTTCTGCTCTTTTCTTTTTCTCTCTAATAGGTGTCACAATCTAATTTATAGCAATGATTCCATCTTTCAGGAATTGCAGAACACATGAATATAACTATGTCCTCCACATCTTTGTCTTCAGGTTAGTTGCAGTATATTTCTTTCATAATGCATTCCATCAAGAATGGTACTTTTACTAGTCTAGAAGCCTTTATAACCACCACTTGCGCATAAATTGTTGCCTATCATCTTTATGCTATTAGGACCTTCCACTTACACCAAAGTTCACTCTCATTGGCGCTTCATTCATTTGCCCATCCATATACTCTAACCAAAATTTCTTGCCTCGAATGACAAAATCTTCTAATTTTCTCCTCTCCTTCATTTCCTCTTCCTATACAAATTTTGAATATAATAACTCCACAGCTGAAAACCTAATGCAGAATTTCAACTTTCAGAAAATCATCTTTGAGAGGACCTGACAAAAGAGATTTCAAGCAAATTTTTTATTTAATAAATATAAATAAATAAATAAATAACAGGTTTTGAACCTCTTTAGCCAAACCCTATGAAAGAACAAATACTGAAATTATTCATAAAAGAGAGAACATTTCTCACTAGCAAATTTTTAGCCTAATTCAATAACTTCTGCAATTAAAGATAATGACACTTTCTACAGTAAATTCCTTTATGGAAAATCAATAATATAACCCATGCCTATAAAAACAAAACTACAACATCCAAAACACAAAACAAGTAATAGTGTTATTTCAACTATTGCAACAATTTTTTTCGCAATGCAATAATTTTGGCAACTCGCACAACAAAATGAGATCACTTTCATAATAAATAACCACAATAGTTTAGCTGAGTGCGAAAGACAAAAAGGTATGTACAATGACAGACAAAACCTCCAAAAGAGAACTATCAGAAAATATTGCACTTACTATATAAAATAACAATACCTAAACCAAATTAATAAAGAACTTGGGTTAACTACATATTTGTTTAGTTTTGAATAAAGGGTTGTGCTTCACACCCCACTACCACCACCAAACATACTCTCTCTCTACAATCTAAGCTTGACAAAGGTCTATACTGTAGAATGCTCTACCTCCAAGAGAAAAGGAAAATATTCTTCAAGAGGCTTCAAAGGGGCTACCATACGAACCCACCTCTACATGGACTTCAACTCTATTTTTGGAATTATCATTATTGACTGTTAAAGTCGTCTAGGTGGTCTATTTCCTAAAACTTGGCGTTCTTGATGAGATAGTGTAGTGTTGTATCATGCAGTTCAAGTACATGGTTGGATTAACATTTGGGTTGACACCAATATTTGAACTAACAGATACTATATAATGGGATGGCCATTATGCTATCAAACGTTCAAACATCATTGTTTGAATAACAATTTTAGCTGAAACTACAATTTTAAGTACCTAGATTTAGGTTCAGATCCAGATATAACTATGGCTAGACAATAAAATACAAAAGCACAAGACTTGGAGGAGAAAAGTTCAAATGACCTATTAGGGGCCCCTGGATCAAAATATGACAGGCCATAATTTTGCTGAACAAGGTAGGGATAGTAGTACTCACAGTTGCAGTAAGACTACTGAGGTATCATGCAAATGCACAAGCAACCATAGATACTGAGTGTAGTTCTTAGCAAAATAGAGATAGGTTGAGGAGTATTGGTTAACCAAACATAAATACAGGATTTCACAATTTTATTCCTATTGGAGAAAAAGGAAAGAAATGACGGAAGAGGCACAGAGTAAAAACTGAGAAATATCACCTAGTAATTTGAAAGATGGAAATAAAACCAATACACTTGGTGCTCATGAAAGACCATTCACATTTCTCAAATTTTTAACCCAGCATCAATATATATATATAATAAAAATATATAAACTATAAAATAAAAAAAGAAGAAGAAGAAGAAGAAGAAGAAGCATATTCAACTGTTGAGTTAAAATACATATGATGTCTTTAGGTGTCACCATTACTGAATTTAGAAGTAGAAGTAGAATAACATCTTGAAATGAAAAGGAACATATAGATGACAAGTAAAAATTCGAGAAAAGTAGAGAAAAGAGGGGGGGAGGCACATAAAGTAAGTTTCACAAATTAACCCTTAAAATGCAATGCAGAAATACACTGCACACCATTCAATTGAAATCCTGTAAAATAAGCACTCTATGAAACAGGAGCTACTGATAAGGAGCAGGTCCAACAGGTCAACTAGAAACTAAAAGTTATTACAAGACCTCCAAACAAAACACACTGAAACTGAATCCATAGTTTTACATGACAATTCTATGGCAGAAAAAAAAAAACATTTGCTTCTCTGGTTCACATAAATGCTAAAGGCTCCATCCTCCTGTATATGCTTCACTGAAAAGATGACTGCAGTATGAAATAACACATTGAATAACACAACTAGGTTAATAAAAAGGTTACACAGTTTGACTTTGAACTGAAGCCACAACAAAGCAGAGGATGTATATGAATCACCATAATTTAGCAGACAAAAAAAGAAATAAATAAATAATTTGCAGAAGCTAATGTAAATCAAAAGAAGATATTATGTTGTGCATAAAGGAAGTTGGGCTTACCTCAATGTATCACATCCCAAAGCACTGAATTGCATCACAATCAGAAAAGCACCAACTCTTCAAAGCCTTAGCTAATTACAAATACGAAGCTTGCCCGTCCATTCATCAGCCACCCCATAATCAAGACTGAGCTCTCTCAGAGGAGGGATGGTCTCCATCGCAAATAGCATAAGGTGTGGGAACAGTATATTATTGTGATCATATAGCACAAACTGCACCAGAACATTAGGACTCGAACTGTGGCTAATGTAACAAGAAACATTCCTCATTCTCGATACATCCATCGCAAAATCTAATGGAGGAATTGATGGATACGTTGGACGCACATAATCAGTAAATATCTGTGATAAATCCCCCCATTCTTTCCATCGCTCAGCAAACCGATTCGGATACACCAAACTATCTCCATTCATTGTAAAAATTTGAGCTTGCTCCCTAGTCAGAACAAGTCCAGCAAACTCACAAATAAAAGCACCAGCTTGAATCAAGTCTAGAGACCTAACTCCCCAACCAGTTTCTCTTGACCTAAACACTTCAAATCTATTCCTCACTCCCTTTTGGCTCACACGATTTCTGCAACTTGGTGGGCAACGACAATTTGGTCCACATTCAAATATCACTGGTTTGCCTCTCACAAGAAGTCCATTTTGATCATAAGCAAACTCACCGCCATTTTTCATAGCACATTGACAATCATCCATACAACCCGAAATACAGTCACACCCATTACCATTTCCCCCATGATATGCATAAGGAGGGAATATACTCGTCACGATATACTCATAATACAATGGTACATGATCATTATCTATATCATTGTATAAAAAAACCGGGACATTTTCCTTCTTCATGGAGATATCAAAACTAATATTACCCATTGGTCTGACCGACAAAGGTCTAGTCCTAAGATTCTCAGCGAACCTCAAAACAGTACTACCCATCTCAGGTTGATTTTCAATTCTAGTGAGTCTGTACTTATAAACTCCAAAACCAGACCTACCCACGTCAAACCATGTTTCACGAATTGTATATAACCCATCATAAACATAAACCTTACCACTGGCACTACCTTCATATTTCCGGCCTCGAATCACTCTGACTTCAATCCCGTAATGCATACTCCGCTCCAAAGCAAGATTTCCGCCTTCCAACTTCTGATGAACACATTGCTTCGAATTCTTGTCTTGCCCACCTTGACCAGTGTAAATTATCTCTTCACCCCCATCTTCATCGTCTTCATACCCACCGGAGACAATTATACTCGTCGCAATTGGCTCGTGATTCGAGCTCTGACTCGCCGGAAGGTAATCAATCCCGGCTTGAGCTTGGCCATGGAGTCCAATTACACACAATTCCATTCTAAAAAAGAACAAATCACCAATGTAAACACCAGGGATCGGACCCACAATTCTCTTGTCACGATTCATCCACAATCCCCGATCCCTCATCACCGACGCAGACTTCAAATCGCCCCGATTCGACCGCCTCCCAAGCCCTAAAGCCCGCCTCTTCTCCTCCTCCGCCATGGCAAAAACCCTAAGCGAATCATACAGCATTCTCGTCTTCCTCACAAGGTCCCGAAAGTACCTCTGGTCCTCAATTCTCAAATCCGTAACCCTAACCAGTTCTGACGACCGCTGAAAATAGCGCCGCCGCGGCGGAACAACCACGGCGGAGACCTGGTTTTCCTCCGGTACAAGAACAATCGCGCGCGAATCGGGATCCGACACGTCAGCGTCGTCGAAACTCTGCATTCGCTTCTTACCGAAAGCGGTACGGAAAAGCTCCGAAATGCGATTGTACTCCGAATACACGTAGTTCTCTTCGGACGATTGGGTAGGGTCATGAATCGAGCCATCAGAGTTTGTGTTCAGTTCAGGAAATGCCGTATCGGGATGAGAATTGAAAGGAAAACTAGGGTTCGGGGTTGAAAAGTAGGGTTGTTGGAAATGGGTTTGAACAGGTTCGTCCAAGGGTTCGAGTTTGGGCTCCAATTTTGGGATGATGGTTGCGGTGGTGATGGTGGTGGTGGTGGGGTCAGGGATGAGGTTGAGGTCAAGACATGGGATGAGAGAACCCATTTCTTGTTCCTCTTTTTTTGTTCTAGAGAGAGAAAATTATAGTTCTGGAAAGAGAAAGAGAGGAGAGGGATGGGGTGGTGTTTGTTGAAGAGTGAGAGAAGGGTTTTTAGGGGCTTGCAGAGAGAGAGTTGAAGGTGTGTTCATGGAGATTTTGGTGATCTCACAGAGAGAGAGAGAGAGAGAGAGAGAGAGAGAGAAGACAGGTGAGGAATGTGTTGTCAGAATGAAGTAATGTAATAATAAGGGTGAATGTGAATTTGAAGACATTTTGAATTGACGATTTTGCCACTGACTTTGAATTTTTTAGATTTTGCTTTACGGTTTAAAATTTAAAACAAAAAACAAGTGTTCAAATCTCGGGTTACGAACTCGAATTTTGTTGTGTTCAAAAAAAAAAAAAAACTCGAATTTTGTTTAATTTTAAATTTTTAAAATTTTTTTTTATTTTTTATTTTTGCATATGAATAAGTTTTATGAGTTGTTTTAAAAAATGTCAAATTTTATTATTTTTGAGAAAATAGTTAAAAGTTATTTTTTAATTTTTTTTAATTTTTTTATAAGAAAAAAAAATAAATTAAAAATTAAGAAGTGACTTTTAATCAACTTTTCAAAATAAGCGTAAGTTATTTCTCAAAAGATATCTTAGCATTCAAGGATAAAACACAACGAAGGATATACAAATCTCTCACAAAAGGTGGATTCACATGATATGGAGTCCACATGTGTGGCTACTACCCACCTCTTATACAGGTTTTTAGTTTTTTTTTTTCGTATTTTAATCAAATTTTTTTTATTTTTTAAATCAACTTAATATAAATGCATTTAAAAAATAAAATATACAAATAAATTGAAAAAATATAATTAATAAATAAAATAAATAAATGTATTGAACTTTTATATTTTTTCTATTTAGTAAATTTTTAAATTTTTTTATAAAATTTATTTAAAATTTTAAAAAAAATTGATTAAAATATTAAAAATATTTACAAAAAATCAAAATTGCCGATTAAAAATTCAAAAATTAATTTTGAAAACTCCGAAATCAAAACAGAGTATTGAGACAATCTCATTTAATTAATGGGAGTGACGATATTAAAAAAAAAATGAAAAGATAAATGAAATTTGACCTGGCATGAGTCTAAAACAAACTCTATTCCAAGTTATTTGTTTTGCACGAAAAATAATAATATATTTTTGTGTTAAAATTTTTATTTTTTTATGAATTAAAAGTATTTAATAAGATATTTTAATTAGTAAAGAAAATTAAAAATGCCGATACGAGAATATATTATTTTCAAGTTATCCAAAAAATTTTAAAAATGATTTCAATATTTTTAAAAATTCATTAAAAACAAAAAAATACGAGATAAAACTCAAAAAATAATTTTGAAAACTCCAAATCAAACAGAGTATTGAGACAATCTCAAACAATTAATTTGAGAAAATATATTATAAAAAGAGAAAAGAAGTAATAAATAAAATTTGACCTGGCATGAATCTAAAACAAACTCTATCCCAAATTATTTGTCTTACAAAAAAAACAATAATATATTTTTTGTTAAAATTTTTATCTTTCTTATGAGTTATTGTAATTAGTAAAGTAAACTAAAATTTTATGATACGAGAATATATTATTTTTAAAAAATTAAAATTAAAAAAGAAATTAAAATATTCACTAAATACCAACACATGCAGATTAAAAATTCAAAAATTAAATTTGAAAACTTCAAAATCAAACAGAGTATTGAGACAATCTCATTCAATTAATCGGAACTGCTACGTAGCTCGAATTGTCGAGCTTGAAATTGGCTCGAATCCAATTTTAGAAGCAGAAAAGGAGAAGAGAAGGAATGAGAAGGAGGAGGACTGGAGGGGGCATAATCACAGTGGGAGAAAAGAAGGAAGGAGGAGGAGGAGGAAGGAGGAGGAGGAAGGAGGAAGGGGAGGGGCTCGGCGGGACCGGAGGCGACGGCGATGGTGCTGCGACGATCGCTGGTGCTACAACGAAGCGGAGGGGCTTGGCCGACGGTAGAAGCGGAGGGGCCCTCTCTTCTCTCCATTCCCTCTTCCCCTCCTCTTCCTCTTCTCCTCTCTTCTTCCTCTCTTCTCTCCCTCTTTCTCCTCTGTTTCAAACCACCCAAAACGCCCAAAACGACATTCGAGCCAATTTCGAGCAAAGGTTTTCGAGTTACGGCTCATTTTCCTTCAATTAATGTAAGAAACAATATTACAAAAAAATGAAAAAGTAATAAATGAAATTTGACCTGGCACGAATCTAAAACGAACTCTATCCCAAGTTATTTGTTTTGCACGAAAAATAATAATATATTTTTGAGTTAAAATTTTTAATTTTTCTGAATTAAAAGTATTTAATAAGATATATTTTAATTAGTAAAGAAAATTAGAAATGTAGATAGGAGAATATATTATTTTCAAGTTTCCCAAAAATTTTAAAAAAAAATTAATTAAAATATTTTTAAAAATTCACTAAAAAACAAAATTACGGTTAAAAACTCAAAAATTAATTTTGAAAACTCTGAAAAGAAACAGAGTATCAAGACAATTAATGTGAGAAAATATATTACAAAAAAAGTAAAAAAGTAATAAATGAAATTTGATCTTGCACGAATCTAAAACAAACTCCATCCCAAGTTTTTTTTTTTTTGCACAAAAAACAATAATATATTTTTTGTGTTAAAATTTTTATCTTTCGTATGAATTAAAAGTATTTAATAAGATATTGTAATTAGTAAATTAAATTAAAATTTTATGATATGAGAATATATTTTTTTTAAAATTTCTACAAAAAATTTAAAAAAATGATTAAAATATTAAAAAATTCAAATTAAAAACTCACAAATTAATTTTAAAAACTCCAAAATCAAATAAAGTATTGAGACAATCTCATTCAATTAATGTAAGAAACTATATTACAAAAAAATAGAAAACTAATAAATGAAATTTGACTTGGCACGAATCTAAAACAAACTCTATCCTAAGTTATTTGTTTTGCACAAAAAACAATAATATTTTTGAGTTAAATATTTATTTATGAATTAAAAGTATTCAATAAGATATTTTAATTAGTAAAGAAAATTAAAATTTTTGATATGAAAATACATTATTTTTAAGTTTCTTATTTTTGGTGCCAAACAAACATTTGAAATGAAAAAAACTGTTTATATTTGATAATATTTGAATTGACAAAACAATGTTTGAAATTTTAAAATAATAATCTCATTCAATTAATACAAGAAAATATATTATAAAAAATTAATAAATGAAATTTGGCTGGGCACTAAATTTTAATAAAAAAAATACAAAATATTTATGTTTGATAATTTTTTAATTAGGAAAGTAGCGTTGGAAATTATAGAAGAGGTGTTATTTTCCAAAATCAAAGATTCGAAATAAAATTTTCAAATAAATTTTAGAATTTAAAATTGTGCATTTTCATATTTGTCATTCAATGGAGATGTCAATCTTTAAAATCTAAAATTTTATGGAAAAATTACCCATAAATCCTATCCTGAAAAAAGTTAAACCATTTAGTCCTTTAAGTTTTCTTGTATACCATTTAGTCCTAATGTATTGCCAGATTTTTTGGGGTGTGATTTTGATTCTATTTATTTTTACATCAATACCCTTTTGAGGGTGTGATTTCTCTGTTTCACAAATGAGAATAAATCTGTCACTACAGGATTCATAGCCTCACTCATCTCTCAAAAATTTTGATAACTGAAGAGATCCCCCTATTAGCAATGTGAAAAATAATTGAACCTAAAACAGAGTGGCTTAACTACAAACATCAACACATTAACTCACTGAAAAGTATTAGAAAAAGAAAAATAAATAAAAACTGTATTACAGAGAGTTAAAAAGCATATATGCCTGAAGAAATTGCAAGGGTTTTGGAAGCCGAATCTGGAAACGATTCAGGACTAGAAATTCTGAGAAGGGAAACCTAGACGAAGCGGTCCGCGTTGGATTGCATGGTTTTTGGGGATCGATCCCTGTTTTTTCTGGTTCAAAACCAATCGATTACGAGCGGTTCTTGGCGAGTGAATTGGAGAGTTTATCGGAATTCAATGAGAGTCGTGACGATGAGGAATGGTAGTCTATGAAGAGAAGAGAGTGATGATGGAAGCTACGTCAGAGTACGCGATGACACACAGAGAGAGAGAGAGAGAGACGGTTATGGAGCAAATGCCCAGCAAGCAAATTTTTGATGATGTTCGAATGGTTGATGATGATGTTCGAATGTTTGATGATGATGTTCGAATGTTTGATGATGTTCACAATTTTTTTGATGATATTTGATGATATTTTGTTCATGATGTTTGTTGATGTTGATGATGTTCCCAATTTTGTTGATGATGTTTGTTGATGTTTGATGATATTTTGTTAATGTTTGATGTTGTTGATGTGTTTGTTGATGTTTGTTGATGTTTTAATGTTTGATGTTTTTTATTATGTTTTGTTGATGTTTGTTTGGAGGAAAAACAGACATCTATAGAGTTTTGGGCATTTCAGTCAATACCACATTGGGATTTTCCTCATTTACCCTTACTAAAAAGCGTAAAAACATAGTGTAACACTGGTTATTTTGTCATTAACATTAGCTTGGGACTAATTGGATCATAAGATAAAATATAGGACCAAATGGGTCATAAGATAAAGATTTGGGATTTATTAGTGCATCACCCAAATTTTATTATGTATATTTTGAAAAAAATTGATAATAATTTATAATTTTTTTTTTCAAATTTTATTGTTTTCAATGATTTATGATACTATTGCAGACCTAAAATCTTAAAATTGATATTTTAGTGCAAAATTAGTAATTCTTACAATTTTCAATTTTTTATGATTTAAATTTAAAAAAATAATAATTTTCAATATAAATTTTGTTTTTCCTAAAAATATTAATACTTAAGTTGTGTTTTGGATCCATAATTTGAGGAGGCCTTGTGAAAGAAGATGAAATAGGGAAGGAAAAAGTGAATGAAATAGAAATTAAAATTTTGTTATATTCTATTTTTCTTTTCATTTTCCTATACAAAATGCTGGAGACCACACCGTGTAGAATATTTGGTAATTTTTTTGGGATCTCTATCATTGTTCTTTTACTTATAGAGATTAAAAAATTTGCCTTTGATTATCTTTTTTTAATGAGAAATATTATTAATCACTGCATTTACTTTACTAATTTTTGTTAATTAGAGGTTTGTAATTGATTATATTTTTAGAAGAAATTTTAGAAGGAGAAAATGAAGTTGAGTCCTATCTATCTTGCCGTGTATGTTGGAAATAAAACGGTTATAAAATTCAGTGATATATGACAATTTTGTAAAAAATTTAAATTTTAAATTGCAGTTGATTGAGCGTTATCAAATGCCCTTAATGATAAATTCTTTACAATTCATATTTTTATGAGAAATGTTATACTTATGTGACTTGATTTTTTATCACCATTTTGAATCACTTGCCTATATTGATATTTATGATTAGTTTTCTTATTTTGGGATAATTATTTAAAAAATTTAAGGATAGTAAGTAATATCTTGTCATGTATTCTGTGCTGCAAAACTGAGGAGAGAGGGAAAAGAAAAGAAAAAAAAACAATGGTATATATAAAGTCCTATACTTTTATTCAACTCTAAGGCCTCGTTTGAGAACAAACTAATTTAATAACTTTTTGGTTATTTGGCTAAAATATGAGCTAAAAAAAACGAGTATGTTTGGGATGACTTTTTGACATTTTACGAAAAGATATGCAAAAAGTAGAAAGAAAAGAGAATCTTTGACTTTTTGGTATGGGTTGTTGGCTTTTTGATTTTTTTAGTGACTTTTTGACTTTTTGATTAAAAAAGTCACTTGCCAAACGAGCCCACTGAATTTGATTTTTTACGAAAAAAATGTGTAAAATAATAAAAAGAATATAAATGAATCTTTGACAAAATGATTTTTTGACTTTTTACTATATTAGCCTGTTGCTAAATGAAGCCTAAATGCTTCAAAAAAATTATTGTAATAGTGTTATACATAAATGTATTTCTTAGAAGGTATTTCTTACTCCAAGACATAAATGTAGTGGATCATATTAATAAATGAAAAATGTCATAAACATGTTTTTACCATAATTTCTAACCATGATTTTGTATGTATTTATTAACTAGCATTTGAAAAAAATTATTGTAATAGTGTTATACATAAATGTATTTCTTACTCCAAGACATAAATGTAGTGGATCATATTAATAAATGAAAAATGTCATCAACATATTTTTACTATAATTTCTAACCATGATTTTGTATGTATTTCTTAACTAGCATTTGACCCGTGCTATGCCTACATGTATATGATAATAATATATATTAATATTTTATGAATTTTTAGATTATAAATTTATTTTTATTTTTGAATTTTGAGATATATTATAAAGATATTTATTAACAATGTATGAATTGTTAGATCATAAAATTTAGAACCCCGTTTACTTTACCCTATGACCTAGTCAAGGTGCAACTTGGGTTGGCCGTAATTTAATTTCGTAAAATTTTAGAGCCTTAAGTAATTTAAGTTTATAAAATTTTATGGCCTTAAGACTATTTTAAATTTGGTCAGGACTAAGGAAAAATTTACTAAATTAAATTAAATTCATGTCAAAACTTGAAGTATTGTTACAATCCATGCATTCTGATTTTTATTGTTAATAATATATAACCCTCGCATTGAAGGCATACAACGAAACTTTAATATATATATATATATATATTTAGAAAAATTGATATATGTTCATTTTAGGATTTTTTTTTTAATTGTAATATAATAGAAAATTATACTAAAGTATTTTTGTATATTTACCCATTTAAATAAAAAAAAAATATATGATTAAAAATTTTGTGATTAGGTAGAATAAGAGGGTAGGTATGAAAATATAAAACTCATTCAAATCTAATCTAAATAAAGTCGGTGATCAATTAAGTTGAGTTTTTTGTTTTTTTGTCTTTTGTCGTATCTATTGGTGGCCATGTTGGTGGAATTTGTTTAAAACTAAAATCTGATAATTAAAAAGTAGAAATTAAAAGTATTCATTTCTTAACTTTTAAATGATCATCTTCTTTCAGCTTATTTAAGTTATTTCTACCTAATAAGCTGTAAGCATAAATTGCACCAAACAATCTAACACATACTTCTAAATTAAAATGAACTATAATCACCTCTTAAAACCAAATAAGAGTGCAATTTTGGCCCAACTCGACCCACCCTTAGACCTCGCGAGCTCCAATAAAAATTCAGGCCTGCCTACTCTCGTAAAAACTCAGCCTAGGCCCTAGGAGAATTCAGGCCTCAGGTCGGGTTTGGGCCAGGCCTTGAGCCTAGTTGTGAAATGCCGCCCCGAAAATAATAGCCATAATTATCAAATAACAATAATACCATCTTACGATAATTATCCATTAACAATACATATTTGAATATGATAACTTTACATTCATATGATTCAATTTTACAAAAGATTGCACTTGTAACTATATATTCATAAGCCCTACCCTAAATTTACAGCATATGCCACGAGTTAATGGTATGAAATAAAAGTTAGACAGATATACAAATGCCCTAATGGCTAAAATTTTTCAAGACAATCTATACTTACTATATATTAAGCAAAAGTGGATTTTTAACCCCAAGCCTTGTGGAACCTCCAATTTCCTAATCTAAATTTCATGATTTTTTTATTTAAAAAAAAAAAAAAATCTTAGCATTTATTAGCTTCTCCCAACCCCCAAGTCTTACCCTCATAATAACACTTTAATGCATTAAGAACAAGCATAAAAAAAATTCTTTGAAATCCATCACATATAAATTCCTTGACAAGTCCCAACACATATGATTATTATCCCTCATAATAACACTTTAATGCATTAAGAACAAGTATAAAAAAAAATTATTGAAAAGTTCAACACATATGATTATTATCATAATATTAAATTTTAATATAATATAATAAATAAAAAAGAGACATTTAATTCCTTAAAAAGTCTAACACATATGATTATTATCAAAATATTAAACTTTAATATAATATAAAAAAATGAATAAAAGAAGACATTTAAAAATTTCTTGATTTTTTGATTTAAAAAAAAAAACCTTAACATTTATTAACTTCTCTCAACCCCAAGTCTTACCCTTATAATAACACTTTAATGCATTAAGAACAAGCATAAAAAAAAAAAAAAAAATTTAAAAGTCCAACATATATGATTATTATCAAAATATTAAACTTTAATATAATATAATAATAAAAAAGAAGACATTCAATTCCTTGAAAAGTCTAACAAATATGATTATTATCAAAATATTAAACTTTAATATAATATAAAAAAGAAAAAAAAGAAGATATTTAAAATAATAATAAAAAAAGACATTTAAAAATCGCAATTCACATATCTATACTATATATTAAGCAAAAGGGGATTTTTAACCCCAAGTCTTATGGCAGTTCCAATCTCTCAATCTAAATTTCTTAATTTTTTGATTAAAAAAAAAAAAAAAACTTAACATTTATTAACTTCTCCCAACACCCAAGTCTTACCCTCATAATAACACTTTAATACATTATGAACAAGTATAAAAAAAATTCTTTGAAATCCAGCACATATGAATTCCTTGAAAAGTCCCAACACATATGATTATTATTTCTCATAATAACACTTTAATGCATTAAAAACAAGCATAAAAAAAATTTCTTGAAAAGTCCAACACATATGATTATTATCAAAATATTAAACTTTAATATAATATAATAAAAAAAGAAAACATTTAATTCCTTGAAAAGTCCAACACATATGATTATTATCAAAATATTAAACTTTAATATAATATAAAAAAGGAAAAAAAGAAGATATTTAAAAAAAAAAGAAAAAAAAGACATTTAAAAATCGCAATTCACATATATAGATAATTGTAAATATATTAAGAAAAAGAAGGTTTCTAAACTCCAATCCTTGTGGGAGCTCCAATCTCTTAATCTTAATTTTCTAAATTTTTTATTTTAAAAAAAAAAAAAAAAACCTCGGCATTTATTGACTTGGTCAAAATTTCCTGATCAACATTTATTAATTTTTTTCAATTCACATGCCTGCATTTATTGATTTGGTCAAAATTCCTGATTAGCATTTAAAATCCCCTCATACAAATAATTATAGATACAGCCCGTGCATAGTTACTGCAGTAGCCTTTTTAATTTTTCCTGTACACTATGGTTAGTGATAAGATTGTTAAATTATTTTTATAAAAAATCTTTAAAAACATAATTTATATATTAAAAAAATATTAAAACAAATATAAATATCTATAATTATCCCGTGCATAGCACGGGTGATAGGCTAGTACTATATATTAAGCAAAATGGGGATTTTTTAACCTAAGGCCTATGGAAGCTTCAATGTCCTAATATGAATTTTTTAAATTTTTTATTTAAAAAAAAAAAAAAAACTCAGCATTTACTGATTTAGTTAAAATTTTTTGATCAGCATTTATTAACTTTTTTCAATCCACATATCTTTCCACATGCCTGCATTTATTGATTTAGTCAAAATCTCCTGATCAGCATTTAAAATCCCCTCATACAAATAATTATAGATACAATCCTGATCAGCATTTAAAATCCCCTCATACAAATAATTATAGATATAATCCGTGTATAGTTACTGCAGTACCCTTTTCAACTTCTCCCATACACTATAGTTAGTGATAAGATTGTTAAATTATTTTTACAAAAAATCTTAAAAAACATAATTTATATATTAAAAAAAATCTAAAACAAATATAAATATTTATAATTATTCCGTGTATAGCACGGGTGATAGGCTAGTACTTCATTATAACAAAAGTGAGTTTTAACTCAATACAGCTTAAACCCTGGCTTGTACAAAATAATTACATAATAGTAGAAAGAAGCCCTTGGCTCCAGGTCCTCCGAAGCTACGGCCTTGGCGGAAGCATATCATCAGTATCTGAAAATGGTTTTCTACATAGGGTGAGTCAAAACCCAGTAAAGATACTCTAACACAGTATGAATCTTAACAAAGTTATAAGGCAAACGCACATGCAATGCTCGTACCAAAACATTTTATATCTCTTTCCAAAACCATGCAATGATAAGTTTATATCACAATTTATGAAAGCATTTCATTTCCAATAGAAAACAGGGCAGTGGATACAACACTGAGAATCTCTAGGTATGTGTCTGTAAGTAAGTTATACAAATACTACCAATTGCCATTTTTACCGGTACTAACCGGAAGGCTCGACATCTAACTGCACGGGGTTTCTGGGCTTTCACCAAGGACACACAAGCCAACAATAATACCATAACCATACCTCTTACCCGATTCACCAAGGTATTCACATTTTTTTCTCAAAACAATATACATTTTAAATGTGTTGAGTATGCAACAATGCTCAATGCAAGTAGATGAGAAATCAGTTTCAATTCTCTTAATTCTCATGCAATTTCTACAACAATCATAGTTATCCTCTACCAATAGCCCAAAACGGATATCTCTAAACAGATATATAATTTCCAAGAAAGATAAACTTCTCAAAATTTCAAGATGGGAGTGATAATGCATATCCAACTCCATCATCATCATTATCATCATTCCAATTCCATAAAATTCAACATCATTTCCATTTCCTCTTTACAAAATCAAACATTTAGATTTTAGGACAAAATCTTTTTTTTTTAATAAATCAATTCCAAGGATAAAATATACCATTTTATCACAACCTAACCACATTTTCAATTCCACAACCATTTTCAAGAATCTATTTGAAAACCCCTCTTTTGATTTCAAAACCAAAACCCTAGATTTTTATCTAAAAATCTCCAAATCACAATCTTGTTTAGAAAAGCAAATAACTAAGGGTTAGTTTGGGATGTTCTAAAAAAGTGTACTTTTTTGACTTATTGGCTTATATGGGTTAGGTTTGGGTTGGGTTGGGTTTGATGTGATGTGTTAGAGAGGTGATGTGATTTAAATAAGATGATGTAACTTAAATAGGATAGTGACTTTTTGACTTTTTGTATTATTTAGGTCATGCCAAGTTAAAAATCATACTAAAGTGTGGAGAAATCTCTACCTCAAGTTAGAAGACAAGCCAAGAGCAAGGTTGAAATTTCAATGGAGTTGAAAATGGACTTCGCTCTGATCAAATGGAAGCTCTATGTGAGCTCTACCTTTTTATCAAAGGGATTAAGGTGTAGAGATCAATGAATGATAGTGTATTTGAAGGTTGATGATGAGTTTTAGAGAGTGTGTGTCTAGATTTTGGGTTTTGAAATGTTTAGAGAGAGAGAGAGAGAGAGATAGATGAAAAAGTGATCTAAAAGTGACTTTCTCGAACTGATATACGCGCTGATTGTTCGAGCGCAGGAATGGTCGCTCGAGCGACCAGACACAAACGAAGACACAACTCGAGCGCAAGAATAGTCGCTCGAGAGCACAATGCACCCCTCATAATAGTTTAGACCTGTAAAAGTGCGCTCAAGTGCATATATCAAACTCCCAATAGTTTTACAGACTATAAAAGACCGCTCAAGCGCAAGAAACTTCACTCGAGCGAAAAAGCAAAATTCTGGGCAAAGACTCTTTTAAAAAATGAACTTCCAACCTGTTTCAAACGCAATCACAATACTCACACAACCCAATTCAACAAGGAATAAGATGAATAAGGACATGAACAATCAAATAAGACAAGCAATCCCGAGTCCAAAACAATAAATGGGTCGGGTCTAAACAGAATCGTTATAACCTCCCCTCCTTAAGAAATTTCATCCCCGAAATTTTAAAATCAACGCAATAACCATTGTAATTAAATCAATATAAAATTGATCCATCCATCCTCATAACCATGACCCATCTACCGGTCATTCATTCTCATAACAACAATAAACAAAGTTTTCGATATTGAATATACAATTCACTTCTTCCAAAACATATGCAATGTTTTATATTCAATCAATATAACAAGATTTTCATTACAAGTTTCAAACATTAACAAAAAGGTCCGGATACTTCTCGCAGACTTCCGCCTCACGTTCCTAAGTCGCCTCTTCAATCCCGTGGTGTTGCCACAACATTTTTACCAAATGGATTGTCTTGTCTCGCAAGACTTGGTCCAGTGTATCTAAGACTCTAACTAACATCTCCTCATACGAGGCATCTTCATCTACCTCTAACTCGGTCCAATCCAATACATGTGACAGATCCGACTCATACTTCCGGAGCATACAGATATGAAACACATCATGAATCCTGGAAAATTGTTGTGACAAAGCCAAACGATAAACTACATCTCCAATGCGCTCTAGGATCTCAAAAGGTCTAATAAATCTAGGAGACAACTTCCCGCTCATCCCAAACCTCATCAATCCCCATCTAGGCGATATTTTCAAGAAGACTTGATCTCCTACCTCAAATGATAATGGTCTCTTTTTACGGTCGGCATAACTCTTCTGACAACTCTGAGTTGAAACCAGCTGTGCGGGGGAAAATATTCCGGCTACCCGCACTTCCTTTCTTCCAAGTCCCTCAGCTGTCCGATCACCTGAAAGTGCAAAAGCGGTGAGCTGCCCGGCGGTGTGTGGCCGGAAAACACCTCCGACGCTCAAGTTAGAACCACACACCTGGAAAAATGACTAGAGAGAAGGGAGAGAGTTTGAGTGTAAGTCTCACTTACAAAAATTGTCCATCTCTATGTATGGGGGGTGCAGACATGCTTATATCTCCTTCTGCGCCCCAAACCTGCTCCTAAAGGTCTCTCAACACGTGGCTCTGCTATCCCATCCGTCAGCATGAATCCTGCTGAGCCTCACCTAATCTCAACTGCTCGCTCACTCTACTAGGAGCTCGGCAGCCGAGCTACATCATCTTGTCCGCCGACGGCCGTGCTATGCTTCATGTCCAAGCACTCCACAAGCTGTGCTCAATGAGGACCGGGCTTCCTGCCGAGCACCGAACAGCTCGTGCTTAACTGTGGTCGGCCTTCCTGCCGATCAACCAGGTACCTCGGCTGACCACACCTTTCCGGGCGCCGGTCACTTAACTTGACTGGCTTCGCCTCCGCCAAACATGTAGCTCGGTCAAACCGAGCGTTGCCTCAACCGAGCAATTTCTTTGCAAACTGGGCCACACATCCTTGGCCCAACACTTGCCCGGCCCACATTTGTCCGGCAAAACTCTGTCCGGCCTAAATCTGTCCGGACCAGTACCAGATCATTAATCTCCCTCTCAATTGCCCCTTAATTCCGTCCGCGCTAGCGTGACCGGGATTACCTGTTCTGACCGGGATAAACTCTTCCTCGGCCTCAGCCAGCATACCGTCAACTCTTCAGCCGGAGTAAATCATCTCGGCTGGAACCGCGGAGTTGAGCAAACCATCAACTCTTCAGCCGGAGTAAGTCATCTCGGCTGGAACCTCGCAGTTGAGCAAACCATCAACTCTTCAGCCGGAGTAAATCATCTCGGCTGGAACCGCGGAGTTGAGCAAACCATCAACTCTTCAGCCGGAGTAAGTCATCTCGGCTGGAACCTCGCAGTTGAGCAAACCATCAACTCTTCAGCCGGAGTAAACCATCTCGGCTGGAACCGCGGAGTTGAGCAAACCATCAACTCTTCAGCCGGAGTAAGTCATCTCGGCTGGAACCTCGCAGTTGAGCAAACCATCAACTCTTCAGCCGGAGTAAATCATCTCGGCTGGAACCGCGGAGTTGAGCAAACCATCAACTCTTCAGCCGGAGTAAGTCATCTCGGCTGGAACCTCGCAGTTGAGCAAACCATCAACTCTTCAGCCGGAGTAAATCATCTCGGCTGGAACCGCGGAGTTGAGCAAACCATCAACTCTTCAGCCGGAGTAAGTCATCTCGGCTGGAACCTCGCAGTTGAGCAAACCATCAACTCTTCAGCCGGAGTAAATCATCTCGGCTGGAACCGCGGAGTTGAGCAAACCATCAACTCTTCAGCCGGAGTAAGTCATCTCGGCTGGAACCTCGCAGTTGAGCAAACCATCAACTCTTCAGCCGGAGTAAACCATCTCGGCTGGAATTCCTTAGTTGAGCTAACCATCAACTATTCAGCCGGAGTAAATCATCTCGGCTGGAATTCCTTAGTTGAGCTAACCATCAACTCTTCAGCCGGAGTAAATCATCTCGGCTGGAATTCCTTAGTTGAGCTAACCATCAACTCTTCAGCCGGAGCAAATCATCTCGGCTGGAATTCCGTAGTTGAGCTAACCATCAACTCTTCAGCCGGAGCAAATCATCTCGGCTGGAATTCCGTAGTTGAGCTAACCATCAACTCTTCAGCCGGAGCAAATCATCTCGGCTGGAATTCCGTAGTTGAGCTAACCATCAACTCTTCAGCCGGAGCAAATCATCTCGGCTGGAATTCCGTAGTTGAGCTAACCATCAACTCTTCAGCCAGAGCAAATCATCTCGGCTGGAATTCCGTAGTTGAGCTAACCATCAACTCTTCAGCCGGAGCAAATCATCTCGGCTGGAATTCCGTAGTTGATCCACTTTCTTTGGCCAAAGAAGGCGAGCAAGGTCCGCTCTGCGACTTCCTTCTTGGTGGACAAGAAGCTCGGCCAAGGAACTCCAAGGAAGGCGAGCAAGGTCCGCTCCGCGACTTCCTACTTGGCGGACAAGAAGCTCGGCCAAGGAACTCCAAGGAAGGCGAGCAAGGTCCGTTCCGCGACTTCCTACTTGGCGGACAAGAAGCTCGGCCAAGAAACTCCAAGGAAGGCGAGCAAGGTCCGCTCCGCGACTTCCTTCTTGGCGGACAAGAAGCTCGGCCAAGAAACTCCAAGGAAGGCGAGCAAGGTCCGCTCCGCGACTTCCTTCTTGGCGGACAAGAAGCCGGCCAAGAAACTCCAAGGAAGGCGAGCAAGGTCCGCTCCGCGACTTCCTTCTTGGCGGACAAGAAGCCCGGCCAAGGAACTCCAAGGAAGGCGAGCAAGGTCCGCTCCGCGACTTCCTACTTGGCGGACAAGAAGCTCGGCCAAGGAACTCTAAGGAAGGCGAGCAAGGTCCGCTCCGCGACTTCCTTCTTGGCGGACAAGAAGCTCGGCCAAGAAACTCCAAGGAAGGCGAGCAAGGTCCGCTCCGCGACTTCCTTCTTGGCGGACAAGAAGCCCGGCCAAGGAACTCCAAGGAAGGCGAGCAAGGTCCGCTCTGCGACTTCCTACTTGGCGGACAAGAAGCTCGGCCAAGGAACTCCAAGGAAGGCGAGCAAGGTCCGCTCCGCGACTTCCTACTTGGCGGACAAGAAGCTCGGCCAAGGAACTCCAAGGAAGGCGAGCAAGGTCCGCTCCGCGACTTCCTACTTGGCGGACAAGAAGCTCGGCCAAGGAACTCCAAGGAAGGCGAGCAAGGTCCCTTCCGCGACTTCCTACTTGGCGGACAAGAAGCTCGGCCAAGGAACTCCAAGGAAGGCGAGCAAGGTCCGCTCCGCGACTTCCTACTTGGCGGACAAGAAGCTCGGCCAAGAAACTCCAAGGAAGGCGAGCAAGGTCCGCTCCGCGACTTCCTTCTTGGCGGACAAGAAGCCCGGCCAAGGAACTCCAAGGAAGGCGAGCAAGGTCCGCTCCGCGACTTCCTTCTTGGCGGACAAGAAGCCCGGCCAAGGAACTCCAAGGAAGGCGAGCAAGGTCCCTTATTCTCTATATTATTTCGGACACATTAAAGTTCTTCGGCAAAAGTAATTCACTTCTATTACGTTGACAAAAAGAGTATTTGCATTCAGAAGTGTAGGGGAAACAAGTCATCCCTCAAAAAATTACATAAGGCCGCATTCCATGGCCGGGGTACGCCTTTGTCATCCAAATCTTCTAAGTGGTATGCCCCCTTGCCCGGTTATCTTGTAAGGCCCTTCCCAGTTTGCCCCTAGCTTGCCTTCGCCCGGCATCAGTGCGTTGCCCATGACCTTCCTTAAAACCCAGGCGCCCACTTGTCCGTTGCCACCGGGGTTGTCTTCGCGGTGGACGCCGCTGCATCATCCTCTACTCGGATGTGCTCATTGATGCGCTGCATTAGATGCCACATGGATGTCTGCTGGCTCATTGTAAGCGAATCCCTCAGCCTATGTCCGACCGGGAGACCGCGCTTATATTGGGTGATTGCCAGGTTGACCGGGCAATCTAGGATCTCATTGAAGGTTTCCCAGTACCTGGAGTTGTACGCCTTCAGCGTGTCGCTCGGCTCCATCTTGACACTGAGAAGGTGGTCGACTCCCTTCGGCGTCTTGGTGTTGGTTTTGAAGCGCGTCACAAATTCTTCCGCCAACTGATGCCACCTTTCTATGCTCCCCTCCGGCAGCCTCTCGAACCATTTCAAGCCCAGTTCGCCTAAACTTGACGGGAAGATGAGGCACATAAGAGCGTCATTTCGCCTATGTCCGGCCATGACCTGTCGGACATGACTTACGTGCATGTAGGGATCGGTCTTCCCGTCGTACAATGTGAACTTTGGCTGGTGGAAGCCCGACGGAAGAGGTGTTGTCTCTATTTCTAGGGAGAAAG
Source organism: Camellia japonica (assembly GCA_030407325.1). Lineage (NCBI taxonomy): Eukaryota > Viridiplantae > Streptophyta > Magnoliopsida > Ericales > Theaceae > Camellia > Camellia japonica. The sequence continues at coordinate 157,973,299 of JAPPVO010000031.1, read as the reverse complement.
GGGTGGCGCTCAACCTTGCTAAATCTGAATCCACCAGGAGCGGCGCTGCTTGGCATGGTGGAGGCATTCCGACCTCCTCGCTGGCGTGAGCCCCATAAGATAGCCGCTGGAGCGCCGGTATCCTTTGCGCTTCCCGCCGGCGAGCTCGCTCCTTTAAGACTGCCCGCAAATCTTCTGATCGAGCAGAATCGGTGTACCTCGACGCCGTCGCCGGATGTGAGGGCTGGTAAGTACTATCTTGCGCGCTGGACTTCTCTGAACGGCGGGGTTGGGTACGCTCACTGTGGTCGCCCACTCCAGCTACACCCTTCCCTTTGACATGCCGCTTCAACTTCTCCATCTCTGCCGCCATACGCCGGATGACGGCATCTTGGTCCTTCAACTTGCTTTCCAGACGTCTGGCGCGTGAGTCTCTCCACCGCCGATGACCGTCTGGACTCCGTGAATGACCATAACTCCTTCCACGCTTATCCCGCGCGTCTCCTGACTGTCCTCCTGGGAATGTCTCCAGGTCCCCCATCGGAGAGATGGTGGGAGGTCCCTCTCTTCGTCTGCCCGACTCCGGAGTGACTCCGTCGATGGCGGACACTTGAATCTCCTCGTTGTTCGCCATAGAAGGCGATCAGATGAGCTTCGGAAGACAAGGTTTTATCTGTCAGATTCCCACAGACGGCGCCAATTGTGCGGGGGAAAATATTCCGGCTACCCGCACTTCCTTTCTTCCAAGTCCCTCAGCTGTCCGATCACCTGAAAGTGCAAAAGCGGTGAGCTGCCCGGCGGTGTGTGGCCGGAAAACACCTCCGACGCTCAAGTTAGAACCACACACCTGGAAAAATGACTAGAGAGAAGGGAGAGAGTTTGAGTGTAAGTCTCACTTACAAAAATTGTCCATCTCTATGTATGGGGGGTGCAGACATGCTTATATCTCCTTCTGCGCCCCAAACCTGCTCCTAAAGGTCTCTCAACACGTGGCTCTGCTATCCCATCCGTCAGCATGAATCCTGCTGAGCCTCACCTAATCTCAACTGCCCGCTCACTCTACTAGGAGCTCGGCAGCCGAGCTACATCATCTTGTCCGCCGACGGCCGTGCTATGCTTCATGTCCAAGCACTCCACAAGCTGTGCTCAATGAGGACCGGGCTTCCTGCCGAGCACCGAACAGCTCGTGCTTAACTGTGGTCGGCCTTCCTGCCGATCAACCAGGTACCTCGGCTGACCACACCTTTCCGGGCGCCGGTCACTTAACTTGACTGGCTTCGCCTCCGCCGAGCAATTTCTTTGCAAACTGGGCCACACATCCTTGGCCCAACACTTGCCCGGCCCACATTTGTCCGGCAAAACTCTGTCCGGCCTAAATCTGTCCGGACCAGTACCAGATCATTAATCTCCCTCTCACCAGCCTATTACCGATAAGTGTAACATTCTCCTTCATTTTCCGGACTAACTCAGGACCTAACATAGGTACGTCACGTACCTCGGTCCAACACACTGGAGATGTACACAGTCGGCCATACAAGGCCTCAAAAGGTGTCATGCCAATACTCGCCTGAAAGCTATTGTTATAGGCAAACTCCACTAAAGGCAAATGCCTCTTCCACGAACCCTTAAAGTCAAGAACACAACTGAATAGTACGCTCTGACTGCTCGTCAGTCTAAGGATGATAGGCGATGCTAAATGTCAACCTAGTGCCTAAGGAATTCTGTAGGCCCTGCCACAACTGAGCTGTGAAACGCGGATCTCTATCCAAAACAATAATCATAGGGACCTCGTGAAGTCGAATTATGTCTCTAACATAAAGATCGACAAGATAATCTACCGAGTTACTCATGAGTATAGGTACCAAATATGCTGACTTAGTTAACTGGTCGACTATCACCTATACGACATTATTACCCTGTTGGGTCTTTGGAAGATCCACAACAAAATCCATCGTGACATGCTCTTACTTCCACTTGGCTATAGGTAAGGGTTACAACAAACCCGCTGGCCTCTGATACTCAGCCTTTACTTGTTGATAAGTAAGACACCTTCAAACAAACAAGGCTATGTCTCTCTTCATTTCCTATACCAAAACTGGCGACTAAAGTCGTGATACATTTTTGTGTCTCCCAGATGTACCACAAGGCATGAATGGTGGAACTCTTAGAGTACCTCCTCTCTATAAGACTCCAGCACAAAAAGACAATCAAGATATCTAATACTCGAGTCAGAATACACGTTCAAGCCCTTCTCTACCTTCTCACTAGATATCTTTCCCCGAATAGACTCTACCTCATAATCACCCTATTGTGCCTCCATAACTCGGCTCACAAGCATAGGTTGCGCAACTATAGTCAACAAAGCTGAAAACTCAATGGACCCGCCAAGATGCAAGTCAAACTCACCGATAGCGCCCAATATCTCTCATTCCCAGATGGCAATACTAACTATACTGCTAATGGATTTCCTACTCAAGGCATCAGCCACTACATTGGCCTTTCCCGGATGATAATGCAACTTAAAGTCATAATCTTCTATGAACTCCATCTACTTCTGCCTCAGATTCAAATCTTTTTATGAGTACAGATATTTCAAACTCTTATAATCGGAGAATACCTCAAACCTCTCACCATATAGATAATGTCTCAAAATCTTCAAAGCAAAGATCACTGCTGCTAGCTCTAGGTCATGAGTAGGATAGTTTCTCTCGTGTGTTTTCAACTGACGTAAGCCATAAGCTACTACATTCCCCTTTTGCATCAAGACACGACCCAAACCTTTCCAAAACGTATCACAATACACTAAATAGCCTAAACCTCTCTCCGGAATGATCAACACTAGAGCAATGATAAGTCTAACCCTAAGATCTTAAAATGACTTCTCACAAGTTTCACTTCACACAAATTTGATTCCCTTCTTCGTCAGTCTAGTCAAAGGCGAGGCTAATCTAGAGAAACCCTTCACAAAACGTCAGTAATACCCCGCTAATCCCAAGAAACTCCAGATATCAAAGGCATTCTTAGGTTGTTTCCAATCTTGCACAGCCTCTATTTTAAAAGAGTTTACAGTCACGTATTTCTCGGATACCACATGGCCTAAGAATTTCACCTCTTTCAACCAGAACTCACATTTTCTGAACTTAGCATATAATTTGTAGGCTCTAAATAACTTAAGTACAATCCAACAATAATATACATTTTCAAGGACACACAAGCCAACAATAATACCATAACCACATCCCCTACCCAGATTTATTAAGGTGTTCACCCTTTTTTCTCAAAACAATATATATTTTTAATGTGTCGACTATGCAACAATGCTCAATGCAAGTGGATGAGAAATTAGTTTCAATTCTCCTAATTCTCATGTAATTTCTACAACAATCATAAATATCTTCTACCGATGTCCCAAAACAGATATCTCTAAACAGATAGATAATTTCCAAAAAAGATAAACTTTTCAAAATTTCAAGATGAGAGTGATAATACATATCCAACTCCACCACCACCATCATCATCATTCCAATTCCATAAAACTCAACATCATTTCCATTTTTTCTTTACAAAATCAAACATTTACATTTTAGGGCAAAATCTCCTTTTTTTTTTTTTATAAATCAATTCCAAGGATAAAATATACCATTTTATCACAACCTAATCACATTTTTAATTCCACAACCATTTTTAAGAATCCATTTGAAAACCCCTCTTTTGATTTCAAAATCAAAACCCTAGATTTTTATCCAAAAATTTCTAAATCACAATCTTGTTTAGAAAAGCAAATAAATAAGTTAAAAATCATACTAAATTGTGGAGAAATCCCTATCTCAAGTTAGAAGACAAAGAGCAAGGTTGAAACTTCAATGGAGTCGAAAATGGACTTTGCTTCGATCAAATGGAAGCTCTAGGTAAGCTCTATCTTTTTATCAAAGGAACTAGGGTGTAAAGGTCAATGGTGATAGTGTATTTAAAGGTTGAAGATGAGTTCTAGAGAGAGAGTGTCTAGATTTAGGGTTTTGAAATGTTTAGAGAGAGAGAGATGAAAAAGTGATCCAAAAAGTGATTTTCTCAAACTGACATATGCGCAGACCGCTCGAGCGTAGGAATGGTCGCTCAAGCAACCAGACACAAACGAAGACACAACTCGAGGGTCTTGGGCTAGGCTTTGGGCTGGCGGACCATTTTTACACCCTTAAAATCAAGCATCCCTAATGAGTGATCAATATTCTTAATTATTATTTTTTCTTCTAAAATTAAAAAATGTAAGATTTCATAAAATTTTTTTACCATTGAAGATATGATTTTCTCATTGACGTAAGTTTATTTTTTTAAATAATATTTTAAGATGCAAATTTTAATAAAAACTTAAAATAAACTTTTGAGAACGATCTTTTTAGTAATTTTTTTAACTTTTTATGAAAAAAAAAAACATGTAAAAGAGTAGAGAGAAAATCACTTTTTTTGTAGTGATTTTTTTGACATTTTTTCCTCTAAAATATCAACTTTCCAAAATAGGTCTTAGTCTTTCTTTGATATCCAATTAAAAAAGTCACATTCTTTTTAATTCTTTTGTCTTTAGTAATTTTTTTAATAATGTTTTATCTTCTGATTCATGTAGAAGAATTTAAAAGTAAAAAATAAAAAATCACTCAAAAAAAAAGTTAAAAAAGCCAACTGTTTTTGACCACTTTTTTTTTTTTTTTGTCTGCAACATATATATTTTTATTTTTTTGTTTGTTCAGTCAAGTATAACCTAAACGTTTAAAATATTTATAAAAAAAAATCATAAAAGTGAAAAAAGTCAATAAAAAAGCTAATCTCAAACACATTAGTTTTTTTGAATTTAACCCAAGCACCTGGTTAGGAGATAAAAATATGGGCCACAACTAATAAGAATTTCAACATCACAATTATGAGAAAAAATAATTGAAAGTTTTAACATTAAACACCTAACAAAGTTTAACTTTCTAAAATAGTTAAATTATAAATAATATATGGTCTATATAAAATAATTAGTTCTATTTTTTTTCATTCTCCAAAAATAAAAGCAATAATAATAGCATCTATTTTTTTATTAGATAGATTATAATATTAAGTTAATATAATTGATCAAACCATTCACATGATTGCATGGATGAACTTACTATATTATTATATTTGAAGGAACAATAACTATTTTAAAGGAGAATTGTCAAAAAAATTAGAAGAAATGTAAGACTTTGAGTATAATTATCGTATTTGAAAGAAAATATTACATTATTTTCTAGACATATTTTGTAAAATTGTGAAATGGTAAGGTAATTTTTTTTTAAAATGTCATAATTAATAGAAACTAAATTAAAGTAAGTTTTAAAATGAAAGAATATGCCATTATTGTTTATTGATTAATAAGGAAATATTTTCAAACTTCCTTACAAAAATAGAAAAATATTAAATTGAGTTTTAATTATATGACATTCTTATAAGAAAAATAGAAACAAATTATATTTTGTATAAACATTTTTAGAAGGAATTAGAAATTAAAAACTAAATTTATTTTTTTGTGTAAGCATTTTTAAAAAGATCATATTGTAGGGAAATTTGAAAACATTTCCTTATTAATTAATAAACAATAATGACATATTCTTTCATTTTAAAACTTATTTAATTTAGTTTCTATTAATTAAATATCTAAGAGATATTACATATTATGAAACCTAATACTTTCATAACATGTGTATTAAATTCAATAATTTGAGGAAATTATATTAAGATTTTAAGCCTTCAAAACTCTATGACGTTTTTGCTTATATTATATGGTAGGGGCATTTTTTCATAAATTCTAGGAGAATGCACCAATAAATCTCAAATTAATAACTCATACACTGTTTAGTCCTAAAAGTTTTCTTATAGACTGAAAGGTCCCATTACAATGTTTCAAACATCAGATTAATGATTCGAACATTAGATTTCGAACATCAGATTAATGTTTTGAACATTAGATTGATGTACAAATGGGACTAAATGGAGCATAAGAAAACTTTTAGGACTAAATGGTTCAACTTTTCAGAAACTAGGACTTATGGATAAATTTTCCTAAATTCTATATGCCCGAATTATGACCCGTTTGGTCTTGTTCATATTTTTATAATGCTTTAAATCCTCATTAATGTGAAATGATTCTATTATCACAATTTTAATATTCCCCAATTAAGGGAAATTGATTAATAAGTCCTATATTTAAGACTTGTAATTCATATAGTCCTATATTTTTTCTTGTGATCCATTTAATTCTTTTGGATGTGTAATGACTCATTTGCCCGCCATATTGGAGTATCACATTTAGAAAAGTACACTAAAGAATTTTTTAGTGTCACGTCATACCCGCCACGTTAGAGTGTCACATTTGGAAAAAGTAAACTAAGAGTTTTTAATTTTTTTAAAGTATCATATCATACCCGCCACATTGGGGGTGTCACATGTCATGTTTAGAAAAAGTACAATAAGGAGTTTTTAATTTTTTTTAAAGTGTCACATCATACCCCGCCATGTTGTCACGTTTGAGAAATGTATACTAAGGATTTTTTTTTTTTTTGAAGTACCACATCATATCTGTCACGTTGTTATATTTGAGAAAAAGCACACTAATGAGTTTTTATTTTTTTTTAGAGTATCACATCATACTCATCATGTTGTCACATTTGAGAAAAGTACACTAAGGGGTTTTTATTTTTTTGGGTAAAAATTTTGGAGTGTCACATCATACCGCCATATTGTCACATTTAGGAGTTTTTATTTTTTTTTAGAGTATCACTCATACCCGCTACGTTGTCATGTTTGAAAAAAGTACACTAAGGAGTTTTTTTTTTTTTGAAGTGTCACATCATACCCGCCACGTTGTCACATTTGGAAAAAGTATACCAATGAGTTTTATTTTTTTTGGAGTAAAAGTCTTGGAGTGTTACATCATACCCGCTACGTTGTCATCTTTAGGAAAAGTATACTAAGGAGTATCGTTGAAGTGTCATATTAATACCTGTCACATGGGAGTATCACATCATATCTGTAACATTAATAAAAAAGATATAGCTGTCCACCAAAACACTACCAAAATAAAAAATAGGACCACACGGAAAGAAATTCTCCACTAATAGAACTTAACAAGATCAATAGAAAAAATTTGGGACTAATTAAAGTACATATTTGTGAGATAGAATTTATTGGTAAATATCTCAACAATTAAATACCATAAACTATTTCAATATGAAAACAATTAAATGTTGTAAACTATGTCAATATGAAAACAAAATGTCATGGACTATTTCAATATGGAAATAATTAAAGAGAAATTTATTTGGAAATCTCATCCCAGAAAGTCTCACAAATTTTCTTATAAATAATTAAATCTCATTGAATTTAAAAAGGTACATCGTGAGATCCTTTCACTATATTTTTTAGAGATTCTTTGGTGATATTACTTTTGCTTTTCAAATGTGGTGTACTTTATGTAGGAAATTTTAATTTGCAATTGTCAATATCATTTCATTATTAAAATATAACAATAGAACATTATTCTAATGTATATACTATTATCTTATTAAATTTTTAATATGAGATAAGACTTTTTGAAATATAAAAAGGGTCATGATTGAGACCCCCTCCAATCACCACCCCCACCACCCCCACACACACGTGGCGGGTGGTGATTGGAGGAGAAGGAAAAAAGAAAAAAGAAAAACTAACCAATCATGTTGAGAGGGGGTCAAAGGGGATGGGGGTGAAAGGGGGTCCGGAACATTATTGATATAAAAGGGTCATAAATTAACAATAAGACTAGTCAATGGCCCATAATTAAATACTATAAACCTTGTTTCAAATCATTCCCCCCCCCCCCCAAAAAAAAGGAAAAAAAAGAAGAAAAAAACTGAATACAATATTATCAAAAAAATATTTGGAGATTGTTTGCTACATTCATAAAGAAAATTTGCAAAACAAGAAAATTTTAATATTAGTCAATGGCCCATAATTAAATACTATAAACCTTGTTTCAAATCATTCCAAAAAAAAAAAAAGTACAATTATCAAAAAAAATATTTGGAGATTGTTTGCTACATTCATAAAGAGAATTTGCAAAGCAAGAAAAATTTAATTTTTTGTGACCTAACTTAATGTAAACATTCATATAAAAAATGTACATATCTATACTATATTATATAGTAATGGGACTTTTTGTGAGGAGTCTTGTGAGACCTCCAAAAGTTTCAACTAAAATTTTGAATTTTTGAATTAAAAAATAATTCAAAAAATGCTATTGGCTAGGACATTAATGTAATAGTTATAAAAATACTAATTATTTCATGATTTATGTTTTCCAAAAGGAAAGTTAAAAGAAATTCTTTTTTGATTTGTCTAAACCTATTATATGTCTTGTAAAATTTCAAAATTATAGATTTAAGTTCCTTTTTTCTTCTCTTTTTTCTCCAAAAAATTATCTCTCTACACAAAACCTTATTTGTTACACAATCGAACTTTTTTTCACATCATATAAAACTTGTTTATCATTTAAAATATTATTTCATGCAATAGATTACCGCAACACTTTTAAACTCTTTTGACAGAGATATTCAAGGTTTGTTAATATTTATTATTTTCTATTGATTATGTCCCAATTTTTTCTTTATAATTCATGGCTAGGTGATAGCTGTGGGGTGGAGAGGAAATGATGGCATCAACAAATCTAAAGTGTAGATTGACTTTATTAAAAAAGTTAATATTTTGGGGTTTTTCTAATTTTTATTTTTCTTTTTATTAAGAGAAATATGATAGAGTGTTTGTGATAATTCAGTATATAAAGAAGATACATGTGTGTTCACATTTAAAAAATAAAAAATAAAAAAATGTGTATTTATATTTTTATTAACAATAGATATTTTAATTGTTTTCACTATAATATGTTGGTACCATTTTTGTGTGTGTGTGTGTGTGTGTGGAGGTTGTAACCCCATTCATAAATACTTTTAAATGCCTTAAATTTATTTACTAACAGCAAGTTTGTAACGTCCCGAAATAATTGTTATAAGCCATCCACGATATTAATTACATAACAACACATGATGAAATAATTCTTTTTCATTTATTCCAGTCACTTGTACAAAAGATGACATATGCAGGTATAAATTCAGAAGCCTTACCCTGAATCTATACCATGTGTACAATAAAAGATAAGATAAGAAAGTAAAACAAACAAATAAATGCCCTAAAGGCTTACAACTTTCCAAGATGGTTATTGGTTACAATAAAAGTGGACTTAAGTCCAATACAGCTAAAGTCTTTGGCTTGTATAAAACAAATACAGTAAATACAAAAAAGAAACTCTCGCCCCAGGTCCTTTCAAGCTATTGCCTTGGCAGAGGCATATCATCAGTACCTGAAATGTTTTTCCCATATAGGATGAGCCAAAGTCCAATATAAATAATTCAGCATAGTATATGAATCTTAATAAAACTAAAAGGTGAATGCATATGCATTGCTTGTGCCAAAACATTTTATTTCTTTCCAAAAACCATGCAATGCCAACTGAATATCATAGTTCATAAAACATTCTCTTTTCAAGGGAAAAACAAGGTAATGAATCATATCTCTGGAAATCTCTGAAACAATATCACATTTCACGGAAATTTCGTCCACGGGAAGTTGTAAACCGGCATCCATGTAAATGTAGGCTATACAGACACTACTATTACCATTTTACGGATATTTCATCCGCAGGATCGGCACCCACATATACGTGTAATTTTCGGGACTTTCAACCTGGACACACTGGCAAACTTAATCGATATAACAACAATTCCTTTCCAGATTCACCCATTTTCCCAAAACAATATACATTTGCAATGTATAATTATGAAATAAAAACCGATGCAAATAAATGAGGAAAATAGTTTCAATTTCCCTAATTCCCATGCAATTTCTACAATAATAATAGTTATACTCCATCGATAGCCCAAAACAGATATTTCTAAACAGACAATACATATTCCATAAAGATAAACTTTCCAAATTTCAAGAGATAAGTGATAATACATATCCAACTTTACCATCCTCATCAATATCAATCCAATTTCACAATTCCAACCTCAATTTCATTATTTATACAAAATTAATATTTGAGGCATTTAGGGTAAAATTCATTTTCTTTCCAAAATCAACCCCAAGTATCAAAGTCAACCATTTCTACCCAGCTCAACATTATTTCCAATATCATAATCATTTCCAAGAATCCATATGAAAAACCCCTCTTTTGATTTTCTTTACCCAAACCCTAGATTTGTTTCAAAAATTCCCAAAATCATAATGTTGTTTAGAAATCACAAATAACTAAGTTAAAACTCATAGAAGGTGTGAAGAATCCCTACCTCAAGTTTTAGAAGACGAGAGAGAGAGAGTGTGTGTGTGTGTAGGAAGCCCAAAGACACCGAAAATGAACTTTACTCCGATTAAAACTGTAACGCCCCGAAATAAACACAATATATCCATCTTATAATAACCAATAAATAGCAACATAAATGAATTGATAAACTTTCATTAATTAGAGTTTGATATACAAAAAGTGACACATGCGATATACATTCATAAACAGTACATCCTGAATCTACAACATGTGTTATGAGATAGTGAAAAGAAGTGAAATCTAAACAGATAATCATATGTCCTAAAGGCTTACATCTTTCTAAGTCAATGCTTGGGTACATCAAAAGTGAGTCTTAAGCTCAATACAAATGAAGTCCTAGGCTTGTACAAAATTAAGTACAAAATAACAATACTGAGCCTTCAGCTTCACAATCCTCCTAAGCTAAGTCCTTAGTGGAGGCATATCACCAGTACCTGAAAATGGTTATTTCCCACATAGGGTAAGCCAAAACCTAATAGAAACACTATAACATAATGTATAAATCTTAACAAAGCCATAAGGTTTTATGCATGTGTAATGCCAGTGCCAAAACATTTATATCCTTTTTCAAAAGTCGTGCTATGCCAGGTTTATATCACAATTCTCAAAACTATGCCCTTTACAATAGGAAACAGGGGGAAATCTCAAACCAGTACAACCTTTCACGAATATTTCGTCCGCAGAAAACCGTCAAACGACACCCATGTAAATGTAACCTATACAACCGCTACTATTGCCATTTTACGGGTATTTCATCCGCGGGAACCGACACCTATGTATACGCGCATTTTTCGGGACTTTCACCCTAAACACATAGGCCAACTTGATTTGGTGATACACATGTTTTTCTTACGTTCACCTCTTTTTCTCAAAATCATATACATTTTCAACGTATTAAATGGGCAACAATGTTCAACATACATAGATGAGAAGTTAGTTTTAATTTACCTAATCCTCATGCAATTTTTACAACACTCATAACTATCTTTCACCAATAGTCCAAAACAGATATCTTTAAAGAAATAAATAAATTTCATTTAAGATACACTTTTTCAAAATTTCAAGATCGGAGTGATAATACATATCCAACTCCGCCATCATCATCCACATTACTTCAATTTCATAATTCTCAACATCAATTCCATTTTCTCTTTACAATCTCAAACATTCACATTTTAGGGCAAAATCCCTTTCTCTTTGAAAATCAATTTCAATGTAGGAAATACCTCATTTCAACATATATCAACTCCAATTCCATACCCACAAGCTTTTCCAAGAAACCATTTGAAAACCCCTCTTTTTCATTTTGATTTCAAACCCTAGGTTTTACGAAAAACCCCCAAATCACTATAATCTTTTGAAATAATAAATAACTAAGGTAAAACTCATACAAGAGTGTGAAAAGTCCCTACGTTAAGCTTAGAAGACAAGATAGAGTGAAGAAACTTTAATAACGCCGAAACCCAACTTTGTTCGGATGAAAATGAAGCTCCAAGTGAGCTTTACCTTATTCTTAAAGGGAATAGGAAAGAGAAATCAATGGATCTAGGTGTTTTAGAAGAGAAAATGTGAGTTATAGAGAGAGTGTGTGTAGATCTAGGGTTTTTAGAAAGTTTAGAGAGAGTGAAATGAAAAATTCATGTAAAAAGTGATTTTTACGAATTGATATACATGCAGTTCGCTCGAGCGCAAGAAGTGACGCTCGAGCGTAAGACACAAAAGATGTGACCGCTCGAATGCAAGAAGTTATTGCTCAGGTGTGAAATACTGTAACGCCCCAAATTTCTAGCCTAAATGATAATACAACAATCATGGCTCTTTCAAGGAAAACCGAATATAAATCTCCAAACTTACATTACATGATACAATAGTTCTTCATACAACAATTCATTAATCTAACAACAAGAAAATAAACAAATAAATACCCCCAAGGGTTTACAACTTTCCAAGGCTTGAGCCTGGTTACATAAAATGGTTATTCAAACCCACACACATATACCCCTTGGCTTACACACAGAATCACAGCGAAATGAGAGTCTTGTTCTCTCAACACACATTTCCTCGCCTCTAGTTAGGCAGCATCACCACATCTTTTCCTGCACAAAAATCCCGTAGGGTAAGCATAAAGCCTAGTAGGAAATCTTTAACAAAGTATATACATTTTATACAAGTCTCAAGAGATGAAATGCACATGCCATGCTATGCCCTTTTGAAAGAAAATTACAGCTTCATCTTTGAAAACCATCATGCTCAATGATGTCATGTAATTTCAAATCTTCAAAACTTAACAATTCATTTCAAGAGCGGTAAATACGACTTTGGTAATCCCTAGGTTGGTGTCTGCAAGTAGACTATACAAGTGCTACCAATTTGTCATTTTTACCGGTATTAATTGGAAGGCTCGACATCTATCCGCGCGGGTTTTCGGTCTTTCACTTCGGACTCTCAGGCCAACTTATTCAATATCATCTACACCACCTATCAAGACTTACCAATGTATTTATCCCAAAACCATTCCATGAAAACTTGTTTCTCAACATTCTTTTCTCAATGTAAGTTTTCAAATCAACTTTCAAAGTTTAATATAATCAAATGAATTGATATGCTAATAATACAAGATGAATATAAATACTTTTATTCAAATTCATCATCCAAGGAATAACACAATTCCCTCTTCTCAAATATCCTCAACAATTAGTCATTTCAAGACTATTTCAACGTTTTGAACAATAATTTCCAAAATGAACAATAATTATCATATTCTCTGAAATTCATCATTTATATAAATATAAATAAGAAATTTTCCAAAGATCCATTTATTTTGACACACAAAATAAATATAACAATATCATTCATGGATTTTCAATCTCTTAAAAAAAATCCCCAAATTCTAGGTTTTCTTACCAAAATTATACAACTCAAATCTTTTGAAAGAAAACTTTTCAAAATCATCTTTTCTTCAATCAACGAAGATCAAAACCTATAAGATCTTTTTAAAAGAACAAGAGACAAATTCACTTTCAAAATCGCTCAACTTCTTAAATCAACAATCAATTTTCAAAGCTATCGAAAGATGATTTCAAAAATCATATAGATATTGCAAAAACATATATATAACTTTAAGAAAATCTCTACTTCAAGTTTTGAGGAAGAAATAAGATGAAACCCCCAAAATCAACGGTGTCGAAACTCGATCTTCACCACACACAACGAAGCCCTCGAGATGATAATCAACTTTGGTGAAGAACTTAGGTCTAAATCCCAATGGATTTGAGAAATCAAATAGAGAAGATGACTTTTAGAGAGAGAAGCTCCCGATCTGGAATTCTGGAGAGTTTTAGAGAGAGAGAGGACTGAAAAAGTGATCTGAAATATCAGATTCACGAACTGATATAACATGGTCCACTCAAGCGTAGAATGCCCCGCTCGAGCATCAAATACACTAACCCAGTACTTTTGTAGACAGGTCAAACTTCTGAAACCAAACATTCTCCGCTCGAGCGTATAAACGGCCGCTCGAGCGGACAAATGCATTTTGCATTTTTGCTTCGGGGGCGTTGCCCTTCGACCCCGCCAGGGCGCTGCCCTTGGACTCGCCAAGGGGCGCTTCTCCCTAGACCCTCGCGAGCTGACCGAGCAGCTCAATCCCCGACCGCCCCTGTCGAAGTGGCAAAACATGGAAGAAGGATCGAAACTGGGATCGTTACAAATACAAACTCCCAATAGTTTTAGAGCCAAGACCGCTCCAGCGTAAGAAGCTTCGCTCGAGCGAAGAATACCAAGTCCTAGTAGTTTTGCAGACCTACAAAAGTATTGAGAGTCCACAAAGACCGCTCGAAGGCAAGAAGTGGCGTTCAAGTGTAGGAGCAACATTCTAGGCAACAAGGTTTTTGAAAAATAAGGTACCAACCTGTTCTAAACGCAATCAACACAACCAACATAACCCAAAAGCCATACTTAAAGAGGTATAAGGGAAATAAGACATAAATGTCTACATAAGGTAATGAAACCCGGATCCAAAACATCAAATGGTTCAGGTCCAAACCAAAATCTCTATAAGAACGAAACCCTCGTCAAGCTCTATCTTTTTAACAAAGGCACACAGGTGCAAAGATCGATGGATCTATGTGTATTTAAGGGAAATAGATGAGTTTAAGAGAGAGATTGAGAGATATTAGGGTTTTCAAATGTTTAGAGAGAGAGAGAGAGAGAGATGTGAAAAAGTGACTCAAAAAGGGTTGTTTACGAACTGATATACGCACAGTTCGCTCGAGCGCAAGATGTGTCGCTCGAGCGACCAGACACAATAAGTTTTATCGCTCGAGCGCAAGAAACTCCGCTCGGGCACATAATATAAACTCTCAGTAGTTTTACAGACAGAGGTCGTCGCTTGAGCGAAGAATACAAACTCCTAGTATTTTTACAGACCTGCGAAAGTACTGGAGGTTCATAAAGACCGCTCAAGCTCAAGAAGCGTCGCTCGAGCAAATGAACAAAATTTTGGGCAACAAAAGTTTGAAAAACAAGCAACAGACCTATTCCAAACCCAATCAACACATCCCAAAAACCAAACTAAAAGAGATATAAGAGGAAACAAGATATAGATAACTATATATGACAATGAAACCCCGGATCCAAAACATCAAATGGGTCGAATCCAAATCAGAATCGTTATAAAGTTATACATGACTTTAGCAAATTTTAAAAAGCAATCATGATTAAGTTGAAGTATAGCAAAATTGTGCAAAATTAGTAAGTCGAAATAACTTTTTTATATTTAGAGTTACACAGTTTCTAAATATTTATTTAAATACTTTAATTTTGCGTGTGTTGAATATAGCCTGAATTCGATGTGATTTATTCAGTTATATATATTATTTAAGAATTTGTCTCAAAGTATTTGGTTTAACATGTATTTTATAAGGCATAATTCTTTTAAATAAATTAAAAATTAAGAGATAAATGCTTTTACTTTTTACTTTCTAATATAATTTTGGACAATAAGTGCAAACAAGATGAATGTTTTTACTTTTTACTTTCTTATATATATATATATATATATATTTGTAAATTTTGCACAATTAAACGTTTCACATATTATTATGTCTTGTAATTATTGTACAAAATTAGATTTATATAAAGTTAAGTTTAAATTTACATACATATAATTATTTTATATATGATAATTGTTATTATAATTTTTTTCTTAAAATGTACTGCCATTATCGCAATGCAGTATTATTTGAAAATAATTCTCAGTTTGGAAAAGGAAACCCTACACCTACAAAAGTCAATTAATCCATTAATGATAAATGTACAAATTTCCTTTAATTATATTCATTAATAATAATTTTACATTTTTTTTAATTATATTGCTTCCAAAAACTAATATGGAATGATTTTTAGAATTGTATTTCTATATTAATATAGAAAGATTTAGGTGTAGGATTTCCTCAAATTGAGAATTATTTGCAAATATTATAAAAGAAATTATTTTCAAATAATATTACATCGCAATTATGATAACATAATTTAAGAAAAAAAAACATATGGAAAGATTTTCAAAATTATATTTTAAATTCTTATATAGTAAATACATATGTAACAAAAATTATTAAAATTTAATTAACTACTTTTATTAAAAAGGGCAAATTACAAACACCCCTCTCGAGGTTTGGTGAAAATACAAATTCCCCCCTGAGGTTTGAGAAATTACAAATTGCCCCCTAAAGGTCAAATTTGCATAACAAATTAGGGGAAAATCTGTATGAAAATAAAAACCTCAGGGGGTAATTTGTTATGGAAATATAAACCTCAGGGGGCAGGATGTAATTTCTCAAACCTCATGGGGGAATCTGTATTTTCACCAAATCTCGAGGGGGGTGTTTGTAATTTACCCTATTAAAAACACACTTATCAGATTTGTTTGGTTTAATTTTTTTAAAATTATTTTTTAGTTTTAGTTTTTGTTTTTGTTTTTTTAATCTTCAATAAACATTTTTTCTGTTTTATTTTCATATTTCAGTCAAATACACTATACTAAGATATTTAGAAAAAAAAAAAATTACTAAAAACAAAACACTACTGAAAATGTGTCTTTTTTTTATTTTTACATTTTCATTTTTAGTGATTTTTTTCCCCCCAGTTTTCTTCACAAATTTTACATTTTAGGTGTATTTACGGTTAGGGTTATTTGCATGAAAACACCTAAACTATTGAGAACTATCACTTTGACCCCCTAAACTATAAAAGTGTACAAATTGACCTCTAAACTATATATTGAAAGTATCACTTTGCCCCTAAACTCACTACAAGAAAAAACACCTTTGGCGACTAAATTTTTAGTCGCCAAATGTCAAAATTTCACTTTTCCCGACTAAAAATTTTGGTCGCCCGTCTTGTCGCCAATAGTTGGTCGCGGATGCCTTTGGCGACTAAAACACTGTTAGTCGCCCATATAAACGTCTTCAGCGACTAAAGATTTCGTCGCCAATAGTTCATTTTTATTTTATTATTTACACCTTTGGCGACAAACCTGTTAGTCGCCAATAGTTCATTTTTTATTTTATTATTTCTACCTTTGGCGACCAATGAGTTTAGTCGCTAAAAGCTTTTTCAGAAAAATTTTTTTTTGGCCTTCGCAGCTACCAAGTTTCGAACCCATGACCACCAACTTCCCAACATTCTCAACTTTCACCAACACTCTCTGCCCACTACGCCACTATAGCCTCACGCGAATATTAATGCAACATATATTATTTATATACTATATTCGCCGGATTTAATACAAAACTATATATATATAAATAATTATTTTTATTTAATATATGTTATGTAAAAAATAAATTATTTCCTAAAAAAAAAATGGACAGCACTTTTGGCGACTAAATCTTAATTTTAGTCGCCAATTATACATTTTTTGGCTACTAATTTCTTTTCTGTCGCTAAAACAATGAAATCCGGCCTAAGGAAAGCACATTTGGCGACTAAACTGAATTTTAGTCGCCAAAACTTCTACATTGGGCGACTAAAGTGCATTTTAGTCGGCAAACCTTCATCTTTCAGCGACTAAAATGGTTTTTGTCGGCAAAACAGCTATAATCGGCGACTAAACCTGTTTTTGGTCGCCGAAAGTATCACTTTTGGCTACTAAACAACCTTTAGTCGGTAAAAGCCCTACATTTGGCGACTACAGTGCCTTTTAGTCGCTAAAACCCACACCTTTGGCGACTAAAAGAGTTTAGTCGGCAATTCTGATCAGTTTTGGCGACTAATTCCATTTTAGTCGCCAAAAGCCCTACTTTCAGCGACGAAAAATTTAATTTTAGTTGCGAAAAGTGCTTTTTTTTGTAGTGACTATAAAACTGTACAAATGGACCCCCTAAACTATAAAAACATATCAGTTGGACCCCTAACGGAAGGGGCTAAACTGAAACACGCCAATAGTTTAAGGGTTCATTTGTACAATTTTATAGTTTAGGGGCCAAAGTACTTCTCAATAGTTAGAAATCATTTTAGGGTTGAGTTTAGGATGGTTATAATAATCTTGATGTTGTGTTAGGTTTTACTTGACACATAATCTTTCTATATAGTTTAGCTTAATTTGACCCCAGCCTAGTTGATGGCTTTATATACCAAATATACTTAATAAACAATTCACCTAACCAATATAGAATATAATAGTCCTTAACGAAATTTGACATACTTTTAACAATAAAATTTTAATAGTTGGTTGAAATTATTGAACTATTTTTGTTTTAATAGATTGTTTTAAGAGTTCAAATAAATACAATGAATTATTTTAATGTTATAATATTTTGTATTTAAAAAAAAAAATCATTACATGCGTAGCACAGGTTTGTTGCTAGTTCAACGATATAGCAAATATTTTTATTAATTTGAATATCAAATACAATATTTAATAATAGTGTGAATATTTGTAACACCCCAAATTACATAGACATTCAATTCCATCACAATACTCTTAAAACGGAAGCTTATCATTTAATGCAATTATTTGACATTCATACATAACAGTCACTTAAGTCCTTACAAGATTCTATCACATGCTTATTATATTTATTGAGTTTACAACATGAAATCAAAAGATATAATCGAAATAAAATAATATCTAAACTAATACAAGTTAATGCCTTAAAGTTTATAAATTTTCAAGACCTTGCTCGGTACAACAAAAGAGTTACAAGCTCAATACAAAGAAACTCTTGGCTTTAATATATAAACTAAACAATAGAATGAGCCTCAAGCTCCAAGATCCTCTCAAGTCTTCATCTTGGCGGAGGCACGCCATTTCACTTGAAAATGATTTTTCACGTAGGATGAGCATGAAACCCAATAAAGACAATCTTAATGACATGTATGACATTTAACAATGCCATAGGATGAATGCATACAAAATGCCATGTAATGCCCTCAAATAATTGACATAAAGATAAGTCTAATTATTCCATTTAATGATAATAATCTTAACTCAAGTGATTAAATCTCTATATTTGTATTCCATTCATGTGAGAGATTTACAAAAAAGAATCCATATGCAATACATATTCATTCTTCTTAAAGTTTGAATCCATAGCATGTGAGACAGATAAAAACAAAGAAAATAACAATAAAAGAATGCACCATGGTTTACAAGTTTTTAGGCTTAGACTTGTGTTAGGTTTTATTTCTTGGCAATCCCGTTTGACAAAACTCCTTTGAGTTGTAATTTTATTCGCATTTTTATTTCAGTGAGGCTATGAGTTTATTAGATGCAAATCTAAACCCGAATCGAGCCATGCAGAGAAGTTTGTGATGTTAATGCTTTCAAGATTGCCACTTCGCTGATTATTACGGGGGTCGAGCTGCCCGGTCAGCTCGCGGCCGAAGCAAAATGCAAAATTGCATTCAAAATTGCATTCAAAATTGCATATCTGCCATTGGTCGCTCGAGCCAAGAAGATCTCGCTCGAGCGAAGGTTTGCTCGCTCGATCCAAGGAGTTCTCGCTCGAGCCAAGGATTGCGTCCATACAAAAACCTGAAAGAGTGTATTCCTCGCTCGAGCCAAGGCACTAGTAGAAATCACGAAAAATACACTCCTCGCTCGAGCCAGCAAAGCTTCGCTCGAGCGAGCCTCAGAATCCGGATTTCTCAAGGAGTTTGTTTTCTTCCCAATCTAGGATTACTTTTGGTTCTCTACAAATACTTGGTTTTCTCCCAAAACTAAGTAATTTATTGAAGTCCTTCAGATCTTCTTTTTGGTTCTTAAAGGCTTATATCTGGGGATATTTTGTTTTTTTTTCTTTGATGTTTTATTGAGTATTCAACTCATGGTTTAAAGAGAGTACATCAAAGATTTGTTTGTTATACACAAAAGAGAGAGTTGTTCTTCAGTTGTGGATTCTGAAGAATTCGAGCCTGAAGCTTTGGTGGAATCCGGAGTGGCTCATCAGAAAGACAATTCCGTGGTGAAGATGGGGTTGGAAGAGGCACATAGAGGTTGGTTCAATTAGGCGTTGTTGATTCGCTAGATAATTGAGAGTATACCTGTGTAATTCCTTTAATTCTTCTTAGTGGATTGTCTTGTGGCAGTTGCCCGTGGTTTTTTGATCACAGTTGGAGGTGTCCAATTGTGGTTTTTCCACGTAAAAATCATTGTGTCTCTTTCTCTTGATTGTTTGATTGGGATTGTTATATTCGGCTTAAAATTGATACATAATCACAAATCAACATCTAGGAGGTTTCTAGTTTTTTCAACTTGGTTACACAAAAGGTGGTTATCGAGCCCACACAAGTAAAGCCCTTGGCTTGTCAAAAAAACTAACAAAAGAGAAAGAGCATCATGCCCTTAAAAGACTTCCCATGCCTTTAGCTAGGTGGGATTACCACATCCTTTCCTGCACAAATCCACTAGAGGTGAG
Source organism: Camellia japonica (assembly GCA_030407325.1). Taxonomy (NCBI): domain Eukaryota; kingdom Viridiplantae; phylum Streptophyta; class Magnoliopsida; order Ericales; family Theaceae; genus Camellia; species Camellia japonica. The sequence goes on along the minus strand of JAPPVO010000031.1, from coordinate 157,952,971 downwards.
CACAAAGTCCTGTAGAGAGATCTTCACAAAGTATATATGTTTAAGCAGCCTTATATACATGAATGCAATACTATGCCATGCTCCAAAATCACAAATTTTATTTTTTTGAAAATCATATGCAATGATCCTTTAAAGACACATTATTATCTCAATAAATTCTAAAATTTAGATACGTGGTAAATATGACTTATGTAATCCCTAGACTGGTGTTTGCAAGTAAACATAACAAGTACTACCAATTCTCACTTTATCGGCTTATAACAGGAAGGCACGTGTACCTCCTCTTCGTGTGTTTTCGATTTTTCATCTTGGACACTCAAGCCAACTTAAACAATACCAATTACACCCCTTATCCGGACTTACCAAACGTATTTATTCCAAAACATTTCAATACCAACAATTGCTTTTCTCAAAACAATACATCAATTTCCCAAAACATAGTTTATATATAACGTCCCCAAAATAATTATAGTAATCCAACTCCAAACATCAGTAACAAGTAATATAGATACAATCAACCCATCGCATAACTAGTAATATAGGTGAAACGACATACTTTCATTCATCAGAGTTTAATATACATTTACGAGATAATAACAAAAAGAAGCTATACAATTAGTCATATGCCTTGGTGGCTTACATCTTTCCAAGTCACTGCTTAGTTACAACAAAATGAGTTTAACTCAATATAATTAAGCCATTGGCTATACAAAATAAATACAATCAAAAGAAGCTCTTGCTCTAAGTCTCCCTAAACTACTGTCTTCGCTCTGCATATCTCCAACACCTAAAAATGATTTTTTCCAAATAGGGTGAGCCAAAGCCCGGTAGAAATAATCTAACACAATATATGAATCTTAACAAATGTATAAGTATAATGTACATATGCAATGCCTGAAGTAAAATCGTTCGTATTTCACAAAATCATAATATGCCGGATTCTACATCTCAATCCATTTTATCTCAATTCACTTCAAGTCAATTCATTTCACCTCAATTCATGAGTCAAATTCATTATTATCCAGACAACCCAATTAAGGCTACAACTCAGTGGTTCTCTAATCAATATAACCATTACATAAACACTTCAATTTTTCATGTTACGAAAATTTCGTTCGCGAGAATCGACACCCATGTATACTCGCGGTTTTCGGGACTTTCATCCTGGACACACAGGCCAACTTAATTCAATGCAGTCCATCCCCTTTTTACTCCCAAATAGTACATCCCATTTCTCGTCCCAAATATGATACATATACAATGTCTTAAAACGCGGTCATATTCAATGACAACAGTTAAGAGATTAGTTTCAATTCACGTAATCCTCATGCAATTTCTACAACAGTTACAACAGTTAAGAGATTAGTTTCAATTCACCTAATCCTCATGCAATTTCTACAACAATCATAGTTATCATCCACCCATAATCCAAAACATATATTTCTAAATAGATATACAATCCCCACGATAGATAAATTATCTAGATTTCCATAGGTGAGAAATAATATACATTTAACTCCACCATTGATATAAACATTCGTCTAATTTTAGATTTCCAATGCTAAATTTCATTATTTATACAAAATAATTATTTTAAACATTTTAGGACAAAACTCCATTCTCTCCCAAATCCAATCCATATGTCAAAATTAACGAATTTAACACAACACATCCTCATATCTACACCCATAGTCATTTTCAATACCTTTATTTGAAAACTCCTTTTTAGATTTTAATCCAAAACCCTAAGTTTGTTTAAAATCTTTCAAAACCCACCATTTTTACACAATCAACAAATAATTAAGCTAAAAATCATAGGAGAATGTAGAAAGTTCCTACCTCAAGCTTAGAAAACCAACGAAGAATTGAAGGAACTTCAAAGATGCCGAAATCAAGATCTATTCGGATCAAAACGGAGCCCTTGAGATGCTATACCTTTTTCCCTAAGACACTAGGAGAGGGAAACCAATGAATCTAGGTGCAAATGTAAAGAGAGAGTGAGTTTTAGAGAGAGAGGGTCTCGATATAGGTCTAGAGTGAAAAAGATGTGAAAAAGTGATGTAAAAATGTGCTGCTGCAAACTGATATACGCACAGTCTGCTCGAGCGCAAAAGTTGACGCTCGAGCGTTAGACACAATAAGTTGTTCCACTCAAGTGCAAGAAACGATGCTCGAGCGCAAAATGCACACTCCCAGTAGTTTTACAGACAACAGACCAACGCTCGAGCACAAGAAGGGCCGCTCGAGCTGAGCCCACCCGAGCATAGAAAACACCGCTCGACCGTAGAATACACTCTCCTAGTAATTTTGTAGACCTGCAAAAGTAGTGAGAGTTTGCAAAGCCCGCTCGAGCGGAGGAGCAAAAATCTGGGCAACAAAAGTTTGGAAACTAAGCAACCAACCTGTTCTAAAAGCAACCATAACAACCCAATAGCCAAACTCAAGTAAGAATAAGGGGAGAAAAACATGAATAACATTAAGAAACCATAACACCCGAGTCTAGAAAATCAAATGGGTCGGGTCAAAATTGGAATCGCTATATTATAATAATCCATATTTCAAAACTATGTAGTAAATAAAGTGAGATGCAATTATGAAGCTTCATTATACAATTTTCAACATTTGCCCAATGTAGAATGTATGTTCAATATTTCTCAAATCATAACCAAAATCCGAATCCATGAGACATATGATATCATTTCATATTCACAATCAACATTCATTTCCCATTCATAATCGAAGCATATATATAATTGTGCTATTTATATAAATTTCTTAACACAAAACTTATATTTCAAAACAACACAATAACAATTTAAGAACTCCTCATTTCCTTAAAGAAATTTACATCAATTTCATAAATCTACTTATCCCAATTTCCCAAATTTAGAGTTTTATCTCCAAAGAGAACCTTTTTCATTTTCAAGGGTATTTCCTCCACACACTCTCAAGAGGCTCAATATTTTTATAAAACAATTTGATTTGGAGAACATCACAAGAAAATCATTTCCCAACATTTTCCAAACTCAATCTATCATTTTCTAATAATCATAACAAAATACACAAAGACTTGCCAAAATCATATATATAACTCAAGAAACTGCCTACCTCAAGATTTGAGAAGAAAATAGGAGAAAAGCTTCAAAATCAATGGTGTCAAAATCTGATTTCCACCACACACAACATAACCCTTGATGAGGTCTCCAATATTGATGAAGGCACTTGGGTCAAAATCCCAATGGATTTAGAAGGATCAAGAATTTAATGAGGTGGGTGGAGAGTTTCCTAGAGAGATGAGAGAAAAGAGAGAAAGTGAAGTGTAGAGAGAGAGAGAGAGAGAGAGAGAGAGTGAAATGAAAAGTAAAGAAGAATAGTGTAATGGCTCAACTTTTAAGTGATTAGACACATTTTTCGGAGCTGACTGCGAATAGACCGCTCGAGCGAGCAATCCTGCACTTATCGGTTAATACGAACTTCTAGAATCCCTCTTCTCTGCAAACATATCGCTCGAGCAGTGAAACCTTCGCTCACCGATGAAAACACACTCTCAATATTTCAAACTTTGGAGCAAAGTATTAGGAGGACGACGTTACCGCTTGAGTGGTCTCAACTCAAAAGTGAGACAAAACAACTTTAATGCATCCCCACCATTCCCAGATTCACCCCCAATATCCAAAATGCAAATAGACACTCCGAAACACACTATATGATGTACTTGAACAACCACAAAGAAAAGAATGGGTGACAACGTAGACTTGAAGAGCTCCATAGTAATAAGGATAATCAAAGGGAAAGAAATTTAAGTTAATATACTCAAATCGCTTCAAAAGGACTCAGGACATCACATGCCATGATAAATTATGTTTTTTCTTCTTTTGAAACAATGTTGTACAAGAGTTCAAACCTCAATTCATTATTCTTTCCTTTAAAGTAGAGATCAGAGCAGTAAATACAAATACTGGGAATCTCTATGTATGTATAGGCTATAAAAGCACTATTAAAAGCCATTTTTCAGGTACTATCTAGAAGGATTGACACCTAACCGTGTTGGTTTCTGGACTTTTACTAAAGACACAAAGGTCAAAATAAATAACCACAATCGCACCCCCCAACTAGATTCTACACGGTATTCACCCCTTTTCCTAAAACAATTCAAGTTTCTCAACATAATGTTTTCAAAACCTAAAGCCTCCAGTTTATACATCCATAATATGTACAATGCAATATATGATTTGTAAATAGTTTAATCGTCTAACCACATGCAATTTCTAATACACGACAATGTTATCTTCCACCAATAGCCAACATAATTATCTCCAATATAGTTATTAAAAGATAACAAAAATAATATAATCCAATATGATATCAAAATCCGGAATCTCCATGTTTTTCCCAAAATCTCAATAATTCCCAATAAACAACATTCACACTCTTTACGAGGCTTGCGAATCCCAACATTTAATATTCAATTTAAAAAGAAGAAGAAGAAGAAAATAATATAGATTTCTCAATAAAACTCAATATCTCAAAAAGAGTAATCAATACTCGTTATTTCCAATGGTTCAGAAATATTTCCAACCAATCTTGTTTTCTTCAAAAATCCCACAACATCAACAATTTCCATACCATTTCCAAAATGCCAAGCATCCTATGCTTTGATAAAACTTTTGGGGTTTTCTTTCCAAAACACAATTTTCCTCAAAATCTCATTATACAACAACCATGTGATAGCTAATTTCAAACCACAACAAAAGACAAGAGTTTTCCCCCAACTTAATGCATTAATACAACTATAATCAAAATCTAGCTTTTTGAAAACTCAAACAATAAAAATTAGCATGTAACAAACCTTAACAACATGAACATCGTTAAGAAAATTCCTACCTCAAAAGCAAGAAGAAGAAGGGAAGAACAACACCCAAACTGACGGAGATGAAACTCAATCTTTTTCAGATTAATTTTCATCTTCGTGTTAGATGTTTATGTGTACATGTGAGCGTATCCAATTAATTGTTGAAAGTATCTCTTTAACTTGAGCTTAAGGCCAAAAAATGTAATGAACGTGTTGAAGACGGACGTAGGTTATGTATTGAGTTGTAAGTAATATGAGGAAATCTGATTTTTGTGAAAATATTTCGAAAGCAAACGGTTGTTACATGATTTTTTTAATTTATGGAAAATGAAAAGGAAATGTGAACCGTCTGTGTTGTTGAACAAATTGAATGATTTTGGAAAAAGTACTTATGTAAATATACTTCGGTACAAATTGTCACATTATTTATATAGTAAGAGTTGGAGCATTCATGACTATAACTATCTGTAAGTTGTTATTATTTAGGATCATGTTGGGATCCCTACTAGACTTTATGTTTATCTTACGTTGCAAATTCTTTTTCAGGTGAATGTCGAGAAGTGATTCAAGATCGAGGATCTTCTTTATCTGTTGGCCACGGGGCCTTTTATTTGTTGGTGGAATGCCATTGTTGTAAAAGGGTTGAACCCTTTCTTTTATGTAATGATGTAAGCCTACGGACAACTTATTTAATTGTGCCTTTTGTTGCATTCATTATGTATTCGAATGAGAGAATCTTCTTCAATTATTTATCTTTATTAATGTATTAGAACTTCCATTTGTTATCTTTGAAATTGTATGATAGTAATGGATTGGTAATGGCATCCGTGAAATAAAAAGTGTGGCGTTACAAAATCAAATAAATACACATTCTAAAATCCATTAAGACTATTTGGTTTATAAGAAAACTCTTAAAACTAAATGGTTCAATAGTACTCCATATGGGATTTATGGGTACTTTTTCTTTATTTAAAATTATAAAAATATTCACTTCAAAATATTATTCATTTTTAAATATTTGAAACTAAAAAATAAATATAATTTAAACTATTGACTTGCCTAACCATATTAAATTTTCAAATTCAAATTTAATAAAAAAAATGTACATATAATGTCAAAAATTTATTTTAGCTATATCTTTTTGGTTAGATAGTAATTTTTTTTTTTAACTATGTCTAAGCTATATTTAATTTTAAATTTAAAAAAAAGTCGAAAGAAAATTTGAATCATATATAATTTTAAAATATTTAAATTAGTTTTTAGCTGTTAATCATAATTTATCAAATGGTCGAAAATGTCAACTACACCTGTCATAATCTTATTGAAAAAATATTATATTGAAAAGTTCAAAATTACTTTAAATTCATATTATACACTCACTTTTGGGATAAATTTTCATGGTCTATTATATTTTTTAGGCTAAAATATAGTCCATGAGTTAGCCCACTCTAACCTTTGATAACATATATTTTTTATTAAGAACTTAGAACATACAATTATTGACATAAGAATAGAAACTTTTTCTTATGTGTACCTTTGATAAAAATGAATAAAATTTTATTGATTATAAATCATTTTTACTACAAATTTTAAATTATTATTTAAATTTAAAAACTATTTTTTGATTATTTATTTATACTCGTGTATAGTACGAGTAATATGCTAGTATTTATGAAGCTTTCATTTGGGATGTAGGTTGGTTTTTTGGCTATTTTAGAATGGGACTAAAAAGTCTCGTTTTGGATGAGTTTTTTGACTTTTTTAACTTTTGTGTGAGAAAAAATAAAATAATTATGGTTTGGATGTGTTATTTTATCTTATTAACTTTTTAATCTATTTTGTAGCTTAGCTAAAAAAATTCCATGCCAAACATAGCCTAGGTCTCACTTGGCTTTTATTTTAAAGTCAAAATCTTTGACTTATTTAATCCAAAAAACGAATAAACTATGGACTTGTTTGGCAATTCATGTTCGGCGATTAATTTTTTAAGTTAGCTTGTTGACATAAGCCAAGCAAGAACTTTTAATACATTACAAATAATTCTTTACATCAATCTTATACTGACTTTGTACCTAACTAAAAACTTTACCTTATTTAGGAATTAGCTCTTTTAGTTGGTTTTTTTAATTTTTTATAAAAAAAATATAAAAAAATAAAGAGAGTAATGTGATAATTTATAATGACTTTTAATTTTTTTTTTTTTTTTGACTAAAATCTTAAATCATCAAAACCTAAGTCCTCGTTTGGTAAATAGCTGTTTTACCCTAAAAGTTAAAAAGTTACTAAAAAAATCAAAAAACCTATGACCTATACCAAAAAGTTAAAGATTTCATTTTCTCTCTATTTTTTGCACATCTTTTCGTAAAAAGCTAAAAAGTCACTCCAAATGTGCTAGTTTTTTTATCTCATTTTAGCTGAAAAAATCAAAAAGTTACTAAAATAACCTGTTTCCAAACGAGACCTAAGTGTAAAAAGTATTATTTTTAGTGTACTTAAGGCCTCTCAAATTGGGCCCACGATGTAATGGATAATTACCTTTTTGTCCATCACAATTGTAAGAATTCCATTCATACAAAATTTGCATGAGCATGCCATTTTTATGAAGATATATTGGTTAGTTTATATTAAAAAAAAAATTAAATTCCCAAACGAGACCCAAGTGTAAAGAGTATTATTTTTGGTGTACCAAACGCCTCTCAAATTGGGCCCACGATGTAATGAATAATTACCTTTTTATGAAGATATATTGGTTAGTTTACCATAAAAAAAGATTAAAAACTAGCAAACTTGTGAACACATGATAATCTAAAAATCGTCATTAGAAAAGCGAAAAAGATAGGGATGTACAGAACAAATAGTTTTTTTAGCCTTTTTTTTAGTTGATTACTTCTTCTCCTTATTTGTTTATAAAAGTTAACTAATATTGTTTGATTGTAATTTTAAATATAGTTTATTTAAATTTTCAAATTATTTAATTAAAAATATGATATTTTCTTGAGTTACAATTTGTATATCTTATTTAGTTTGTTAAAAATATTTAAATGCCTATGAACAAAAGAGTCTTTTAACCAACAAGATTCAACCATTTTATAAATTATCAAAAATTGTTTCAAATAAATTTGGAACTTATTTAATTCTATTAATCTAATAATTTTTAAAACTATAAAATTTTGTGTTCATCTATAAATGCATTTCAATATTCAAACGGTATGGCAAAGTTTTTAATTCTCAAATAGTGAGAAAAAAAAAAAAAAAAAAACTAAAATAATGTATGCTTTGCCAAGTAGGTAGGTAGGATTATTTATGGTATCAAAATTTTCGTTGCTTCAAGTAACAATTATTTGAAATTTATGTTTGAATGATAAGAATTAGAACTTGGAATGAAAAAGTGATTCTAGATCTTCAAGATTCAATGTTGAACGGAATAGAATATGAATGTAATTTTTTATTATTGACTGCACTAAAGTTGTGTTTGATTGGGGATTCAGGGAGGGATTTAGAAAGGGAAAGGAAAAAGGTGTGTGAAATTATGTGAATATAAGTATGTTTTATTCATATTTCATTTATATTTTTCATTTTTTTTTCTAAATCTTTTTTCAAATCTTCTAACCAAACACAGTATAAGAATCATATTTTTAAACTGAGCCATAATTTTATCGAAATCCTTAGTAGTCTCACATTATTAGATAAATGTCGACTATTTAAAAGTAAAAAGTTGATTGGATCCACATTATTAAATTTTTATCAATTTTGAATATAGATTTTATTCAACCCAAACAGTTAAGTTTCATTGACATTGAAATTTTCATTTAGGACTATGATTCCTAGTAATGGGAAATATTCCTTCTATGGGTTAATTACATTTTTAGTCCTTAAAATATGAATTTTGTATTATTTTTTTAATATTTAAATTGTATTAATTTGGTCATTATTGTATAAAAACTTTTTCAATTTAATGCTCAATGCATACAAACTGTTTCAATTTTGCCCCTCAGCCAAATTTCGTCAATAGCCATTGTTAAAATCAAGAGTAAATAATGTAATTTTGGATATCAAAATGACACACATCACATAATTTGGAGATTAAATGTGCAAATTTTTAAGTGAGTTTTCACTTAAATGACACGTATTAATATTTTAGGGGTTAAATTGAAACATTTTTTATTGACTAAATTGAAGTACTTTTTTATGTATTGGAGACTAAATTGAAATAATTTAAATATTGTAGAGCAAAATGACACAATGCATTGTATTTTGAGAACAAAAATATAATATTCTCATATTTTGACACTATAATTCTATTTCTATCTTGGCAATGAGTTTTCTATTCCGCTGTTTAATTCCAGCTATCCAAATTGGCTTCTCATGTTGGCAACAAGCTAAAATAGTTTAAAAATTAAAAAATCATTAAAAAAAATTTAAAAAGTCAACAAATACTTAAAGTCAAAGTTTTTTTTTTTTTTTCCATTCACTCTACTTTTTACATATTTTTCTGTAAAAAATTAAAAAATCATCCAAAACATTATCTTATATTTTAGCTAAAAAATTGAAAAACCACTAAAAGAATCTGTTCCAAACGAGCCCAATTGAATATCAAATTCAAAATTTATGTGATAATTTGTAGCCCATATTTTTCATTATAGTCTTATAGTGTATTAAGTTTAAGTTAAACTAGCATATAACTCGTGCTAGGTACGAGTTATGTTTTATCACTTTGTCTTCTTCTTCTTTTTTAAATATCTTCTTTTTTTATTTTATATTATATTAAAATTTAATATTTTGATAATAATCATGTGTTGGACTTTTCAAAGAATTTATATGTGTTGGACTTTTCAAAGAATTTATATGTGTTGGACTTTTTAAGAAATTTTTTTTATACTTGTTCTTAATGCATTAAAGTGTTATTATAAGGGACAATAATCATATGTGTTGGATTTTTTAAGGAATTCATATGTACTTTACAATTATTTCTATATATGTGAATTGTGATTTTTAAATATATATATTTTTTAAATGCCTTCTTTTTTTTTCTTTTTTATATTATATTAAAGTTTAATATTTTGATAATAATCATATGTGTTGGAATTTCTAAGAAATTCATGTGTTAGACTTTTTAAAAAATTTTTTTATGCTTATTCTTAATGCATTAAAGTGTTATTATGAGGGATAATAATCATATGTGTTGGGACTTTTTAAGAAATTCATATGTGTTGGACTTTTCAAGGAATTCATATATGTTGGACTTTTCAAGAAATTTTTTTTATGTTTGTTCTTAATGCATTAAAGTGTTATTATGAGGGATAATAATCATATGTGTTAGACTTTTCAAGGAATTCATATGTACTTCACAATTATTTCTATACATGTGAATTGTGATTTTTAAATGTCTTGTTTTTTTTTTAAATGTCTTTTTTTTTTTATAATATTTTGATAATAATCATATGTGTTGGACTTTTCAAGAAATTTTTTATGCTTGTTCTTAATGCATTAAAATGTTATTATGAGGGATAATAATCATATATGTTGGACTTTTCAAAGAATTCATATGTACTTCACAATTATTTCTATATATGTGAATTGTGATTTTTAAATGTCTTGTTTTTTTTTTTTTAATATTTTGATGATAATCATATGTGTTGGACTTTTCAAAAAAAAATTTATGCTTGTTCTTAATGCATTAAAATGTTATTATGAGGGATAATAATTATATATGTTTGGATTTTTCAAGAAATTCATATGTGTTGAACTTTTTAAGGAATTTTTTTTATGCTTATTCTTAATGCGTTAAAGTATTATTATGAGGGTAAGGTTTGGGGGTTGGAAGAAATTAATAAATGCTAAGGTTTTTTTTTTTAATAAAAAAATTCAGGAAATTTAGATTGAGATATTAAAGCTCTCACAAAGTTTGGGGGTTAGAAATCCCTTTTTCCTTAATATATATAGATATAGATATAGATACCGCACTAACAAGTGATTAAAGGCTCCTTTTCATTTAATTTCTTATTAAATATAAATATAAATATAAATATATATATATATATCTTTTAAAAAAATTAAATTAAATTAAAAATAAAGATGAGGTGATATTCCCAACCTTTCTGCTACACCAAAGGAAATGGGGTGATTGATGTGCCTCCCGTATAACAATCATTGTTGTGCAGCTATATGGGCTCATTTTGAGGCTATTTTTAATGATCCAAACCGTTTATTTTTTAGAATACATTGAGTAGAACATTATTGCAAAAAATCAAGTTATTCAGATATTGTAAATCATTTCATCAAAATACATATGTATCTAAAAAATAAATGAAAAATGTGATTTGAATTATAAAACTGAATACAAATGTGAGTGGAAGAAGGGTTAACGATATTCAATTAACTTGATATTTTGTAGATATGTTCTACTCTTTGTACTTGAAAAAGTGAACGGTTCAAATCATCGAAACGGGTTCTGAAATGGGCTTATATGGCCGCCCTGTTATAAACCAAGTGGTTGTGTGTATGTGTAAATAAATGTATAAATAAAATTAGCAACAAATTAAAAATAATTAACCCAGAAAATAATAATATAAATTAAATTCCGAATCAATTGCTTACAGAAATTATAAGTCGAGACTTGTGTTAGATACAATCTCCTTAAAGTAAATTTCGCCCTTGCTTCGGTGCTTTGAAATTTAACGGCGTCTACTTCTCAGGATGTAACAACTATCTACTTGATTTGTAGCACTACAAAATCAAGTCTGGCCAACCAAACAATGCTGTAACTCTCTCTTTCTTTTCTTAGAAACTACATGGTAGACAAATGCAGGAGTACAAGATGAAGAACATAAGAAAAAAAGAAGAAATTTTTGGAAAATTACGATAATCTAAATTACTAGAATGACAGGATATATATAGGAGCACATGTGGGTTTTTCGAACAGGTGTCAACAAATAGAAAACTTGTTCGGACAGATTCAACAGGTAGAAAACCTGTTTGGACAGATTTGAACAAAAACAAATTTGTTCGGATGGAATATGACAGGTATGAACTTATTCGGGTGGATTCTAACAGGTATGAACCTGTTAAGGTGGAGGAAAAAATTTGGACAGATTTATTTTGAATTTTGAAATCGAAATTCAAAATTAAATAAATAAAACACAAATGTTTTTGGCCCAAAAAGATAAGTATTGGGTTGGACAAGCCCAACCCAACCTCACACCACGCACCCACACCCAAGTCCAGCCCAGCCTGCCCGACCAACTAGATGAACGAGTCTAGTCCACTTTACCTATAACCTCACCGTTCTACAAAACTTGGGTACCCCTTGGGGCTCGTCCCAAGTATACCAAGCTAGAGCTTATATACTCATATAAATCCTTAAGTTTTTCCAATGTGGGACAAGCACATTTTACAAATATATAGGAAACCTACCTAAAACCATATCCACAAACCCGAAAATGCATGTTGAATTCTCATTCATCCGGAAATAGTTTTGAGCAACCAAATACACGATGTTATTCACTACGCGACATTAAACATGAACCCAATTAGTAAAGTTAAAAATAATGCTTGGGTCATACCTTAATTAATGCTCAAAGTTAGCGAAAAATAAGGTTTTTTCAAAGCCATTTTCCAACAATCCCCCACATGAATGGAATTCACGATAACAGACATGCAACAAAATGCAGACAAAGAAAGAGTACATTAAGAAGATACACCACATCGAGATAGGTAACTTTTTGGCTTTGAACCTCCTCGAGTGAAAGCCTATCAAACTTACTGGCTAACCAGTGGACACGATACCTTAAACTGTTCAGCTGTTTGTGAAAGTCAAGACAATAGACTGCACATAATGCATCCACAGACATAGTTTGGTTCTTTTGGTTGTGTTCATTTTGGCCCTGAACAACACCTGGTAATTCATGAGTGCTCTAGAGAATTTAGCCTTCTCAATTTTTATAGAACCGACCCAGCTCACACTCATATAGGTGACTTCTTATTAAGAGTATCTTACTATACCTCACTTGGATGTCTAAGCTATAAGAATCATTAAAAGCAAAGCTTATCTTACTAACGCTGCAGGTATCACTCTTCTTATCATAGAAATGGGTATGAGAAAACCTCCTTAGTGATACGTGAAGTCATCCATAATTTGGTTGTCCTTTTGATACTAGATCTTGGGATCTCCAGTCAACTAGGTTGGGTTGCCATTATGGCGACTTTTAAGTAATAGGCTTTAATCCCATTTTCCTCGATAAATGGTACATTTGCTCTCTGGCTAGCCCTTTAGTCAATGGATCCGCAATATTCTCTCTTGACTTTACATATTCTATGGAAATTATTCCATGTGAGAGAAAATGCCTAACGGTATTATGTCTTTGACGAATGTGTCGAGACTTACCGTTATACATATGATTTTGTGCCCGTCCTATTGATGCTTTATTATCGCAGTGAATGCATATGCTGGCACAAGTTTAGGCCACATTGGAATGTCTTCTAAGAAATTATTAAGTCATTCTACTTCTTCTCATGTTTTATATAAAGCGATAAACTCAGATTCCATTGTTGACCTTGCTATGCATGTTTGCTTAGAGGATTTCCAAGAGACTGCAGCACCTTCCAAGGTAAAGACGTATCCACTAGAGGATTTTGAATCTTTAATATCCGATATCCAATTTGTATCGCTGTACCCCTCGAGTACGATTGGATATTTGGTATAATGTAAGCCATAATTCCGGGTATGTCTTAGATACCTAAGTACCCTAATTATCGCTTTCCAATGATCAGACCCTAGATTACTTGTGTACCTACTCAATTTACTTACAGCATAGGCTGTATCTAGCCTAGTTCAATTCATTAAGTACATCAAGCTTCCAATTAACTGAGAGTGTTCCAATTGTGATATGCTTACACCTGTATTTTTTGACAAATGAAGACTAATGTCAACAGGTGTTTTAACAGAACGGTCGTCATGCTTTCCAAATTTTTCCAGAATCTTCTCAACATAATGAGACTGAGATAAAGCATATCCTTCAGATGTTCTAGTAATTTTTATTCCTAGAATTACATCTGCTACTCCCAGATCTTTCATATCAAACTTTTTGTTCAACATTTTCTTTGTAGATTTAATCATGTTTTTATTGCTTCTAATAATGAGCATGTCATTCACATAAAGACAAACTATGACATAGCCTTTGTCTGTGCTTTTAAGATAGACGCATTTGTCACATTCGTTTATCTTAAAACCATCTGAAAGCATAGCATGATTAAATTTTTCATGCCATTATTTTGGAGCTTGTTTTAATCCATAAAGGGATTTGACAAGTTTTACAAACCTTTTTCTCTTGGCTGGAAACTTGAAACCCTTCCGGTTGTTTCATATAGATTTCCTCATCTAACTCGCCATTCAAAAAGGCTGTTTTAACCATTTGATGTATCTCCATATTATAAAAAGTTGCAATCGTAATTAGCATGCGAATAGATGTTATTCTTGTCACTAGTGAATAGGTATCAAAATAATCAAGGCCTTCCTTCTGCATATATTCCTTAACAATAAGCCTAGCCTTGTATTTATCTATTGAACCATCTGCTTTTATTTTTCTCTTCAATATCCACTTATATCCAGGAGGTTTACATCCCGTTAGAAGATCCATCAGTTCCCAAGTATGATTTTGCAGAATTGATTCAATTTAACTATTCACAGTCTCTTTCCACAATGGAGCTTCAGGACTTAACATTGTTTCCTTAAAGTTTTGAAGCTCATTTTCTAACAGGTATGTCAGAAAATCTAGACCAAATGATTTAGAGATCCTAGCCCTCTTGCTACGTCTAGGTTCATCTGCTTCATTATCATTGTGATCTTCATTGCCACTTATAGTAGTATCAAAAGTTCTTTTATTTGAACTTGTCTCTTCAGCTTCAAGAGTTTTAAACTCTTCAGTTTTCTTGCAAGGAAAAATGTGTTCAAAAAACGATGCATTCCTAGACTCAATAATAGTATTTACATGCATATCAGGATTTTCAGATTTATGAACTAAGAATCTATATGCACTACTATTATTTGCATAACCAATGAACACACAATTAACTATTTTTGGTCATATCTTAGTCATTTTGGGACTAGGGACTGCCACCTTGGCCAAACACCCCCACACTTTGAGGTAATTGTAGGTAGGTGGTTGACCTTTCTATAATTCATAAGGTGTTTGATTAATTTTCTCGTGGGATACCCTGTTAAGGATAATTCATAAGGTGTTTGATTAATTTTCTCGTGGGATACCCTGTTAAGGATAAAGTTAGCAGACAAAATCGTCTCCTCCCCACAAGTTCTGAGGTAACCCTGAACTAATCAACATGGCATTCATCATCTCTTTAAGAGTTCGATTCTTTCTCTCAGCAACTCCATTTGACTGAGGAGAATAGGGTGCAGTGGTTTGGTGAATAATACTATGTTTAGAACAAAATTCCTCAAATGGTGCATCATACTTACCACCTCTGTCACTCCTTACTACCTTAATAGTTTTGCCAAGTTGATTTTCAACCTCAAGTTTATATTGCTTAAAAACTTCTAAGACTTCATCTTTACTTCTCAATAAGTAAACATAGCAATATCGAGTGCAATCATCAATAAAAGTAATAAAATACTTTTTACCTCCTCTAGTTTGAACAAATTTTAAATCATAGATATTTGTGTGAATTAGACTTAGAAGCTTCAATACTTCTTTCTACTTTATTAAATGATGCCTTAGTGAGTTTTGCCTCAACACAAATCTCACATTTATGATTATGATCAAATTCTAAGTTTGGCAAACATTCTAAAGAAACAAGTTTACGTAAAGAATTAAAATTAGAATGTCCTAATCTACCATGCCATAAAAAAGAAGACTCAGCAATATAAACAGAAGATGTGTTCTTATTATTACTAGCCAAATTTGGTACAACAGTTAGTACATTAGGCCTAAAAAACCTATCTGTGACAACCCTCACCACTGTTTTCTGATAATACCACTAATTACTGTTAAACTGTGACTAAACATGATTAAGTAACTGATTTGACTGACATTCTGTACTGATTGATTGAGTGTATTAGTTTAAACGCATTTCTATCTGTTTGACTGTTAATTGATCTGTTCATGTTTTAAGTTTGAACTGTAAATTGAAGGCCTTATCGGTGGCCGAATCTGAAATCGATTAATCTTTTTGTAACACGCCCGCGAGGGACCCCGCTACATGCTACAGTTCGGACTCGATTTGTGTTACGGTTCTTAATCTGAACCAAAGAGTCCAAATCCGGCAAATCGTTTTGAGAAATAGATTTTTGAAAAGAAGTGCCAAACATGGACTGCTTTGCCAGATACAGTCGCCACCTAAATATTTTAATGGGGGAATTTAGGAAACCCTGACTCGGTGCCAAAGGCCACGTGTCCGTCATCACCAAAGTTGCCTCGGCTCTGGAACTTGGGTACGATTGGGGAAGGTCAGCTATGAGCACCCCCTCTCGCCCGGTCCGAAGACCGGCCTCTACTAACCGTGATATCCGTTTTTGAAAACGTTATGTGCTCTTATTCCAGTTATTAGCCTAGAATTACTATGTTATGCGCACAGCAAACAAGTATAGACTAGATTGCCTAATTTGGAAATAAGCATTGCATATCCGTTTGTCTTGAAAAACACTTTGGAATTTGCTACTCGCAAGTAGGCTAAAATACGGATTTCAACGAGTTTTTCCAACTCAGACAATCCAACCTTCACCCCCATGCATTGAAACAGTTTATCACATAAGCATCTAGCCACATGGTAAGCATGCTGTCATGATAGCATTCACACACATGCGATATGCTAAAGCATGAAAATACTTACATCGTACTCCGTGCCAAAACAATAAACTAGTTAGCAAACATGCATGGTCCTAGTTCATGTCAAATTGACTAATGCAGCACATACAGGATGCAATTAGGGTAGGCTCGGCTAACCTAAACATGACATGTGAAATGCAATCAATTGATGCACGTATTCAATTTGGAATTGAAGTACAAATGCAGTTAGCATGATGTACCGAGCCCGGTGCATGCAAGACGAATGTATGGATGCACGCATGCATAGCATAAGGTATGCTAATTTAAACATGCCTTAATCTACCATCATAAGCGGGTAAATAAAAGGGAAGAAAGAAGTGGGGATTGGAAGACATGCACACACACGCACCCACACTTATTACAGATTCGCCCTCGCCCGGAGGGACCAAATAAATATTACAGATAATTAACCTACAAGCTAATTAAATATTACAGGCCATCTAATTAGCTAAGCAAATTAACTAATCTAGGGAAAACAGTAAACCGCTTCGGGAGGAGAGCCTGATGCAATGCATGCTCGGTCTTGCTCGGAAATGCACTGCCATGCGCAAGCTGCCTCTGTTTTCCCTCTTGTACTCCTTCGAAGGCTTCCAAAGCCTCAGGGTTGCCTCTCTGAGCACTGTACAGTACCACCGGCTGGATAGAATGGCCACCGGCCGTAGGAGATGTTTGTCGGCTGATAATGAATCCATCGGCCACCAATTGTTTGCCGGTCGGCACTCTGTTCAGTCGATCGGCAAAAAGTTCCTGCAGACCTGTTTGACAGCAGCAGAGGACAGAGCTTTGTATGGCAATGCAATTCAAGCCATATATGCACCAATCATGTCCCTTATCATGTTAGTGACTCAAAGGGACATGCTCCTTGATTCTCGGACCATCAATCGCGCATTTCCATACGTGATGGCCCAAGGGACCAAGTGTGCACATTTTGATGTCAAATGCAATGCAAACCAACAAACCAAAGGGGCCCAATTCCTATCACTAGATCAAGGAACAAGGCATGCATGCTAGATGGAGTGCAACCTAAGCATATGGACTAGCATGCAACATGAGCATACAAGGTATACATGCAAGCATGCAAACAAACATGCAAGGTAAGCATGCAAGCAAGCATAGGATGGACTTAAACATGATTTAGGCAGCTCTAATTAGGCCCAAAACAGTGGCCAAAATGCTATGAAATGAGGACTAAACACACATACACACATGCACATGTTAAAGGGCTAATACTCAAGCACAAAAGGGCAACTCTCAAGCACACTTGAAAGAGGCATAACACGGACTAATGGCATGCAAGGTAAGCATTGAAAATCATGTTACAAAAGGTGCTAAGCCAATTAAACAAGATAAACAAGGCATGCAAACAAAGCCAAAAACCCAAGACAAGCCAAGAGGCTTAAACCAAGACTAAGTCAACCAAGCCTCACAAGGCTAAGAGGACTTAAAACAAGTCTAAGGTAGGCCTAGACAACAGCGAAGGGACACCTAGATGGCATCTAAGCGGCTCAAATTCAAAGAGTATGCACAATGGCCAAAACATGGAGCATGCAAGACAAGCTTTCAAAGCTTCAAAGAGGCATCCAAGGCAAGCATACAAGCATGTTAAAGGGACTGAAATAACATGGCAAATGGTCCCAACCCACTAAATTAAGGCAAGGATGCATGCTATTCATTCACACACTTAAGGCCAACAAACCAAAAATGCAAAGGGGCTATACTAAGCATGCCAAAGTTGACCCAAACAACTAAGGACAGACCTCAAACATAGCAAAATAAGCACAAAAGCTTCACAAAGCCAAGCCTAAAACATGCTAGAACAATGGTTTACAACCTAAGGCATGTTAAGGCAACGAAAATGGCATTACAAGGCATGTATGCTAAGCAAGCATGGTGTACCCAACATACAACAATGCATACAACAATGCTATGGCAAAATAAAAATATAAATAACATAACAGCCAAGGCATGGTCAACATGAGGCTTAGCTAGGTGCTCATTAAAGAGGCAAAAATGGCCCTTTTCAAGGACAATAAGGAGAGGGGGTGGCCCTCTCCTTCTTGGGACTTCAAGGCACCATCCTTACCACTGAAATCCCTCAAGATTTCAGTGGTGAGGAGGCCCAAACACCAAAGTCCCGGAGCTCACTCAAAATAGCACAAAATGGAGCCCCTCAAGGCTTAAGAGGGGTCAAACACCTCCAAACCACAAAACACTCTAAACAAACTATTTAGAGGGCCCAAAAAAAGAACTTTTTTATATTATACACTAAGCTCAAAAACAGTTCTAAGATAGGCAAAAATACAATGTAAGAATGGGGTAAAAAGGGGTAAGATTGTTACCCTTGAAGAACCTCTTCAACAATGGTGGACCAGCTGCTCCTCCAAGCTCAAAACCACCCAAGAACCTCAAGAACAACCTCTTAGAACCTCAGTAGCCAAGGGAAGGTGTAACACTATGTGTTTGTGTGCAATAGTAAGACACAAATACACTTATACACACACAAAGGTAAAAAGAGAGAGAGAAATAGAGATAGGTGAGACACAAACCCTAACCCTAATCCAGAGCTCTCCTCTGTATATTTTCTAACCTTTTTGTCTAACCCTAAAGCCAAGAGAGGAGGGCTCCTCTTATAGAGAAGCCAATCTTGTAAAGCTTACTCAAGAAGCTAACAAGGAAGCCATCCCTCCATACACGTGTATGGAGGGGAACAAAATGCAAGCCAGCTGTATTAAAATATCTGCAAAAGCAGATGAACAGTAGTCGGCCAGCCAAAAGTGCCACTTTGACAAAATGGACTGCCGACCGGCAGCAAATAATGCCGACCGGCAATATACATTGCCGATGGCAACAAAACACCAGCCGGTGGCCTCTAGCCACGGCCGGTGATGTGTGGGGATGCCTCACAAGGCATTCCCTGCCCCTCCAAGGCAACAAACAAGTGTTTGGTGCAAAACCAGACACTAAACAGTCGAGTTCGGAGATCCTGGGGCAAGGCGCGTAGCCGAGACCTCCGGGAACTCCAAACGAACACAAACATGGATGATCATCGGGTGTTCAAACGGTGACGTCCAAGTCTTGAGGACGGTCAAAAATGGGGTGTCTACAGTTTTATGCTAATTAGAATTTATATGATTTTATGGTAGATTTGATTGAAATGTGATTTAGAATGATTAAATTAGATTAAGTAATGGTAAATTACATTAGTTAGCTTATTTACCAAAATGCCATAGAAGTAGGCCACTTTGTTAAGTCTTGTTAGAGCTTATGTGTTGCATCATTTTGTTCATTCTTAAGACCAAAACCGATTGAGAGAGGGAGAGTAGGAAGAAAGACCTGAGTTCATCAAATTGGCTTGGAGAATTAGAAGATTTGGAGGATAATTGCACAAATTGAGCTTCCATTCTTGAAATTGAGGACCTAAGGTAGGAGAATCATCTTCTTGAACTTGTATTTAAGTTGTATCTTGCATGTTTCATAGAAGTTTGGTGATTAGAGTCTAGAATTGGTTCAAAATGTTGAATTGAAGCTTAAATCATGCATGCATGTATATGTTCTAGCATTTTGAGGTTGTTTTCATGGAAATTGCTACATGCATGTCCATATCTTAATTATAGTTCATGAATTCATCATGTTTTTGGAAGTTTTGACTCATTTGATTACGTATTGGAAGCTTTGATTTCAATTGAACACATGTATGTTACATACACTTTATGTTCTTGAAGTTTATTTGAAATTGTGTTTAATTGACTCACCTTTGGGCTTTGATTTTGAAAATTGATCTTTAAAACATGACATATTATGAGTTTTAAAGTATTTTCCAGAAAATTGGCCCAAAGGAATCGAATTTGATGCTTTAAATGTTGAGTTTTGTGCTTGGAGACAAATCTGGAAATTCCAGATTTTGGATCCACGCTTGAGTGGGGAACTCCACGCTCGAGCGTACACTCTGAGTACATGCATCCCGTTCGAGCGGGAAAAGTAACGCTCGAGCGTGAAATGCGTGTATCCAGTACTTTTCATATGTTTACAGTCCGCTCGAGCGAGGGAATGCACGCTCGAGCGAGGACTTGTGTCTCACGCTCGAGCGGAGGTCGAGCGCCCATCGAGCGTGAATTGCATGCATCTAGTACTTTTGCCTTTGTTTGCAGTCCGCTCGAGCGAGGAAAGTCCCGCTCTAGCGGAGCTCCTTTATCTGCATGTTTGCTCGAGTGTAGAAAGCCACGCTCGAGCGTGAACCCCTGTTTCAGCAAATTTTGAAAAGTGTTTTAAAGTGCATCTTTGCATCATCTTTCCATCCTAGGCATTCCTAGGGCATGTTTAAGGCATCTTAATGAGGATATTGATGTAGAACCACACCGAGACAAGATAGGGACTAAGTCATTGATTCCCAAGTGTGTAACTTAGTGTGTGTTCATTCTATAACTGTGTAGGGTTGGCATCCGAGGACGCTTATTAGCCGCTTATAGTCTAGTGCTCTGTGAGTAACAATGTTGTAAAGATATGTTCAATCATGAATATTTTTTGAATGATCTACTGTACTGCTTTCTGAAATGATATTTCTTACTGAATGAATGATGTCCTATTGATGAACTGTACTCGTGGTATCCATAGCAACTTACTGTTACTGTACTGTTACTGTACTGCTACTGTCACAGAGATCTCTGTCGGTTCCCATGTTGGAACCACTACTGTTTACTATTATGATGGCTATCAACTGACTGTTCGGTCTATTAAGACTTGCACTGTACTGTTATGGTAGGGATTTGGTCCCTAACCTAAATGTCTGTATATGACTTGTGTATATACTGTTTTGGTTTTGAATGTGAATATGTGCAGAAAAGTCTTTTTGCATTCAGACTGTCACAGCTCATTGAACATCTTTTATTTACTGTTTTGGCTTCCGCCAGCCCTGTACTCTGTATTACTGTCTTTACTGTTAAGCAGGCCTTCGGTAATCACGGATTACTGGCCGATTACGGTGCTAAACCCATAGGGACGGGTTTGGGTCGTGACACTATCACTCATATAACCTCGCCCTACATACATTCCACTCTTGGAGAGTACATCCTTGTCATACTCAAGGATTAATCTAAACCCATTCTTGATCAACAATGACCCAGAAATCAAATTTTTGCGAATCTTTGACACAGGGAGTACATTGTTAAGCGTGAGTTCTTTTCCCGAGGTCATTTTTAGCACAATCTTTCCTTGTCCTTCCACAGTTGAAGTGGAGGAGTTTTCCATAAAAAATTGTTCCCCATTTTCTACCACTTTGTAGGTTGTGAACATCTTCTTATTTGAACAAATATGGCGGGTTGCTCTAGTATCCACCCATCACTCATTGGGATTGCCCACCAAATTTGCCTCAGAGACTACTGTAGCAAGATTGATGTTTGCCACTTCATCGGAAAGATAAAAATTCTCGGCTATGTTGGCTTATGCTAACTTTTTGCTTGAACTCCCTCCGTTCTTGCGAACGTGACAATCCTTAGCGCGATGTCCATCTTTGTCAAACAAAAAACACTTGCCTTTGAACCTCTTGTTGAACCCGTTGTTGATCTCTTTGTTGATCTTACTAGTGGATCCTTGTTTGGGACCATTGCCATCATGCTTCTGCTTCTTGTTGTTGAATTTTGACCCTTGTCTATGTTCTATAACATTTGCTTTAGCCTGCATGATATGGTTTCCTGACTTCTTGTCGGAACCACAATTGTCCTCCTCAATTTTGAATCACACTATTAATTTCTCCAATTTAATCTCCTTGCACTTATGCTTTAGATAATTCTTGAATTCTTTCCAAGATGGTGGCAATTTTTCAATGATTGCCGCTACTTGGAAAGATTCACTGAGAACCATCCCTTCTATATGTATGTATGGAGAACTAATTGGAGATCTTGAACCTGGCTAATAATCATCTTGGAATCTATCATTTTAAAATCTAAAAAATGGCCGACAACAAATTTCTTTGTACTGGTATCCTCTGTCTTATATTTATGATCTAGAGATTCCCATAGTTCTTTTGCAGTGCTTTTGACACTATACACACTGTACAGTGTATTGTCCAACCCATTGAGGATATAATTCTGACACAGAAAATCACCATGTTTTCATGCATCGATTGCGGCAACCACTTGCAGGTCAGTTTCTCCCTCGTTCAGTGCCAGAGCTTTCTCATGAGTGAAGCGAGCCAAATTCAATGTAGTAAGATAAAACATCATCTTTTGTTGCCATCTTTTAAAATCATTTCCATTGAATTTTTCTAGCTTCTCCCCATGATTTGCTGGTACTAACGGATGTAGGGGTTAGGGTACGAACAGTCTCAGTACTGTTTGTTTCAGTAGTCATATTTCTGACAAAATAATTAATGCACCAATCACAAATTTATATAGAATAGAATTTGCACACAAAATATACAGAAAAATATTTTGTAATAAAATTCTAATAATAAACAATATATGACTACTATGTTATCAAAAAAATTATTAAACAGTATATTACTACTATTGAAGAAATTAAACAGTATATGACTACTATTTAATTTTCCGAAACAAAATATTCATCTGTCTAACACACACACACAAAACTAGATCTACTTTAAGATTGTTATAAACCGAGTGGTTATATGTATGTGTAAAAAAATGTATAAATAAAATTAACCACAAATTAAAAATAATTAACCCAGAAAATAAATATATAAATTAAATTCTGAATAAATTGCTTACATAAATTATAAGTTGAGGCTTGTGTTGGACACAATCTCCTTAAAGTATATTGCGCCCTCACTCTAGTGTTTTGAGATTTAACGGCGTTTACTTCCCAGGATGCAACGACTATTTACTTGATTTGGAGCACTACAAAATCAAGTTTAGCGAACCAAACAATGCTGTAACTCGCTCTTTCTTTTCTTAGAAACTAAATGGTAGGCAGATACAAGAGTACATGGGGACGAACAGAAGAAGAAATGAAGAAATGTTTGGAAAATTTCGATAATCAAAATTGCTGGAATGACAGGATATATATAGGAGAACAAATGGCTTTTCCGAACAGATGTCAACAGATAGAAAACCTGTTTGGACAGATTTGAATAGAAACTGATCTGTTCGAGTGGATTCTAACGAGTATGAACTTGAAAAGGTGGAGGAAAAAATTTGGACAGATTTATTTTGAATTTTGAAACTGAAATTCAAAATTAAATAAATAAAATACAAATGTTTTTGGCCCAAAAAGATAAGTATTAGGTCGGACAAGCGCAACGCAATCTCACACTACGCACTCGCGCCTAAGCCCAGTTCGCTCGGACTGCGGCGGTGTGCACATGTGTTTTTGTATTGGGTCCAATGGGTCTAGCCCACTTTACTTATAACCTCACCTTTCCACAAAACTTGGGTACTCCTTGGGGCCCATTCCAAGTATCCCAAGCTAGAGTCTATATACCCATATAAATCCTTAAGTTTTTCCAATGTTGGACAATCACATTTCACAAATATATAGGAAACCCACCTAAAGTTATATTCACGAATCTGAAAATGCGCGTTGAATTTTCATTCATCCGGAAATGGTTTTGAGCAACCAAAAACACAATGTTATTCACTATACGGCATTAAACATGAACCCAATTAGTAATGTTAAAAATAACGCTTGGATTCTACCTTAATTAATACTCAAAGTTAGTAAAAAATAAGATTTTTTTTTAAAGCCATTTTCCAACACGCACAACAGTCACCCCATTTCTTGTACTAAAAGCTCTACAACCATTTAAGTTGTAGATATATTTCATATTAAAGATAATTGTTTTAATAATCTCCATTAAATATCTTTTATTTTTTTTTGTTTTTTTTTTTTAAATTTAGGTCATGTTATTAACAACTCAATAAACAGTAAATATGCAATAAAAATTAAAATCTTGACCTATTTCTTACACATACAAACACTTTTATTATATATTTTTTGTACACATTTCAATGCAAGTTTTACATTGTACTAAAACTAATGACAACCCTTGGCTCCAAAATACTAATCTATTGGTCTTATTACTATCATGTGAGTAAAATGGCATTAAAAATTGGAGTTGAAATATTATTGCTATTTTTAATATAATTATAACGAGATATCCTTGTTCAACAAAAGTAATTTGTAAGTTCTTTAGTTTAATTTGAAACAATTGTACTTTTTGAACAAATTATTTATTTATTTAGTTCAAAAAGTTTAAAATAAGCAGTAAAAGTAAAAATAATTTTTTTTTTAAAAGTTTTGTTTTAAATGTATTTTAAACTAATTTTTGTATATTTTATTAACGAGTGTCTTAAAAAAATTTATTAATAAATTAAAAATAATTGGACTAGTGTTGTAAACGTTGTATATAAATAACTAATACCTTTCAAAAGATATGTATTATATGCACTTTAAAATTAAAAGAAGAAAATGTTATAATTTCATACATTTTAAGTCAAAATTAAAAAAAAAAAAAAAGAAGTCATAACAATCAATACATGAAGCATAATCAAAGATCTCATAAATTATAACTAAAATAAAGTCATAATTAATTTTTTTTTTTGTTTATCACTAAAAAAGAAAATGACATAATTTAGGATTGCATATGATGGATGGCGTGTATAGTAAAATTTCCTAATAAATTATTTAATGACTTGGAGCAACATATAGGTCACGTTTGTTTTATTTCATAGGATTAGGAGATTAAGAGCACGGCCACTGCGTCTTTGTCTGGTTGATCGGCTCAAGGCCCCGAGATTAGTCGAGGTGCGTCACTCCGAAGGGGTGCTGGCCCGGATACTCGGTCATCAAAAAAAAAAAAAAAGAGCACGGTAAGATCGAGTGAAAAGTTTATTAATGTGATGGAATTAGGTTATAGATATGAGAAAGAGTGTTTCTTTGTACATCATTAGATTAGTAATAGATAGTATCAATATATAAAATTAATATTTTTTAATATTATAATTATTTGTTTTGTTAAAAAAAAATATAAATTTTTATTAAAAATTATTTAAAAATTCACTAATTCTCTCTCTCAATTTCTAATCTCAATTCTCCCACAGGATTAGTAATTCTACCAATAAAGAGACTTGATGAATCTCACTAATTATTAATCTAATTTTCCTCTTCAAAAAACCAAACAAATATAACGTGGAGGTTGAACCAATATGATTTGGAGCATGTAGTGAAAGTTATGAATATGTTTATTTAAAAAATATGTGACACTATTTATTAGTATAAAGTCGAATAATTTTTCAAATTGGTCTAAAACTACATGTATCATGGCAGCTGTAAAGCATGCAATTAGTGGGCCCCAAACTCTCTTTAATATTAATCCACAAATTTCAATTAAAAGGTATTATCAAGAATTTTAAATTTAATATTTTAATAATGATTCAGAGTATTAATTTTAATATTTTAATAGAACACTAATGACATAGTAAGGAGAAAAAAAATCAAAATCAAAATATTACATCATAACAGATGAGGCTTACTGTCAACTCATTAAAATTGATTTTAGAATTCAAAAATTAAAATTTTTCTTAATATTTTTAAAAGTCACACAATCAATCACGTGACATAAAATAATATAAATCACTGCTAGCTGTCTAGACAATTGATTGGTTTTAATAATTTTTTTATTTGTACACATGTCACATTTAAAAAAATTATTCTATGTTTTTGGTGTAATATGGAATGTTTTAGGAAATTGATTAAAAATTGACTTTTTAATTTTTTTTAAATCTATCTTATCTTTTGTTAGATAAATTATGTGAGAGGTGATATGATTTAAAATAGGTTAAAAGTTAAAAGCTGGCTTTTAACTAACTTCCCAAAAAAGCCTATGTAATGTTTTAAAAATTCTCATAATTACATTAAATTCACTTTAATTGACCACATAATAATTTTTTCTCCCATGAAGAGAGTCCACTTCACAGTATCCTGTTTACAAATAAATAAAAAAAAAAAAAAAACATTTGTCATGAAAATAATTTTAGAAAATTAGAGTTTGACCATCATAATAAATAAACTCTAAATCATCATAATAAAATAAACTCTAATACTTTATTTTTTTAATCTAAACTATTTGATTATTTTTATTAAGTAAAACTGACAAAAATAACATTTTATTCATTAAACTCAACAAAAAATAATATTTTAAAAATTTTATATACATTTATATTGAGTTTAATGACTAAAATACTATTTTTTTTACTTAACAAAAATAGATAGATAATTTAAATTGAAACTAAATCAAAAAAAATTAAGGTTTAAATGACAAAATAAAAAAATTTAAGATTTATTTTATTATAAAAGTTAAATTCTGAATATTTTTTCTTGTCTAATAATTTGTGTCACAATCTAAAAATAATAATAAAGACAAACTTTCCTATAAACAACACAGTATTTGAAATGAGCCTATTGACGCTTCGTTTCGAATAAATTTTTTTAGCTTGACTTTTTGATTTTTTGGTTAGTTTGAAAAATTTTGTTTGGGATAAATTTTTGTCTCTTTTTTTTTTTATTTATTTATAAAAATTTAGATGTGATGGTTATGAAAGAAAAAGTGAAATAATTATAATTTAAATGTAATATTTTGACTTATTTTAACTTTTTAACTTATTTTACCTTTTTATAAGTTAATTTGCTGAACTCATAGCCCAGCCAACTGTTGAATTAAAGAGTAATACTTCAAACCTATCATTATTATTTACATAGAAATTAATCTCCATTACATCTTACATAGATCCCACGTGAAACTCACACTGCACAATCACCCACTCAAAAAATTATGGATGAGTGATCCCTAGACTTTCCTGAATTAAGGTGTCGTTTAGCAATTGAGTTGGATGGCTTTTTAGTTAAACTAGCCACAAAAAAATAAAATAAGTTAAAAAGTTAATAAGATAAAATGTAACATTTAAACCATATCCATTTCACTTTTTTTCTTACAAAAATAAAAAAAGTAAAAAAAAAATTAACTCAAATGAACTTTTTAGCTTGAACTAAAATAGCCAAAAAAACTAAGGGGTCATTTCGAAACATGAATAAAAACTCAAAAACTAACTCTTAATCATTTTTCTAAAATACCTGTAAAAAATCAAAAAACTAACTCAACTTTGTAAACGAAGCCTAAATAGGACAACAATTCAAATGTGACATCAATTTGAAAACTAATTTTTCTTAATAAAAAAAATTATTAAGAGTTATTTGGGATGTTCTAAATAAGTGTACTTTTTGATTTTTTGGACTAAAAAGTTGAAGAAAAAAATATAGTTATTTGGGTTAACTTTTTGACTTTTTATGGAAAAATGTGTATTAAAAAATTATATAAATTAGTGCGTAGGGAAAAATTAGAATTGAGAGTTGTGCAGTTGTACTTTTTGACTTTTGATTAATAGTGATAACTTTTTAACTTTTTGAATAACTTTTTGACTTTTTAATATTTTTTCAACTTGCCAAAGTTGACCTTAATTTAACCTTACTCTTTGAAGCATGTTTGACTGTTAAACTTTTTTTTTCTTAATTTTTATAAAACTAGATATGATAAAATTATTGATAAAAATTACAAGGTAAATTATACAATGGAATTAGATATATATATATATATATATATGATGTTATTAATAAAATTATGGGGTATAACTTATACGATGGAACAAATATATGGAGTAAAAAATTTGATAAAAGGAGTTGGGTATCATGGGAGTGTTTGGGATTGACTTTTTAAGTAGTTGTTTTTTTTTGCTGATTTTTTTTTTAAAAATTTAAAATTTTTTTTAGATTTTTAAGTTTTACTCAACTATAATATAAATATAATATGTGAAACAGTAACCTTTTATTTATACTCCTTGATCATACAAAAGGATGACATATGTGCGTATAAATTCATAAATTCTAAATTTTGAATCTATTACATATGACGTGTATAAGAGTTGAAATAAAAAGAGAATCAAGTAATTTTATGCTCTATTGGTTACATCTTTCTAAGTTAATGCTTAACTCAATACAGTTAAAGTTCAGGACTTATACAAAATAGTTACATCGAAAGAAAAATAAAAGAAACTCTTGACTCCAAATCCTTTCAAACTATATCCTTGATGGAGGCATATCATCAACACCTGAAAGTTGTTTTCCACATAGGGTGAGTTAAAACCCAGTAGAGATACTTTAAGACAATATATAAATCTTAACGAAATCATAAGGTGAATGCATATACAATGCCATTTGTCAAACATTTTATATTTCCATCTCAAAACGATGCAATGCCAGGATTATATAACAATTCATAAAAAATAATTTTTTATATCAGAAAACAGGGCAGTGGATACAAAATACTAGGAATCTCTAGGTATATGTCTGCTAGTAGGTTATACAAGTACTACCAAACCCATTTTACCGATACTAACCGGAAGGATCGACACCTAACCACGTGGGTTTCTGGACTTTCACCAATGAAACACAAGTTAATAATATAAACCACAACCACACCCCTAACTACGTTCAATAAGGTATACACCCATTTTTCTCAAAACAATACATTTTCAATGCTAAAGTATGAGAGAATACTCAATGCAGATGTATAAGTACTTAGTTTCAATTCATCTAATCATCATGCAATTTATACAACAATCAGAGCTATCCTTCATCAATAACCCAAAACAAATATTTCTACTCAATAGATAATTTTTAACAAAAGATATAATCTCATCATTTTCAAAATGAGAATATTACATATCTAACTCTACCTCATTATCAACAGATACTTTCATTTCATCCTTTCAAAACCCAAGATCCTTTAATTTTTCTTTCATAAAACCAAATATCAATGATTTTTTAAAAAAACTTTATTTACTTTCAAAATCATATTTAAGTAAAGAAATTCCAACATTTCAACATATCTCAACCATAACACATTTCCATAACATTTCTCAAGCACCCATTTGAAAACCCTTCTTTTACCTCTCAAAATCTGTCACGACCCAAACCCGCCCCTGTAGGTTTAGCATCGTAATCGGCCAGTAACCCGTAGATTACCAAAGGCCTCTGTACAGATTAGTAATTAGTAAGGGGCTGCGGAAGCATTAATACATGACAAACAAGGTCCAATGAGCTGTGATAACGTACATGGGACAGAAGATTTAAAACTTATTTATATACATATACATAAACATGCCAGTCAAGGACACCAATATTTACAACGTAATTACAAAAGTGCACTTCCCAAGATCCGACTATACAGTGCATACACTAAGACTAGCATGAGGTACAAAACAGCCATGGCAATAGACTTCGATCGGAACCTCCTCAGGAGGCACAATAGTTGGCTGACAAAACAGAACAGAAGGTCGTCAACTCTGACCCTGGTCAGGTGCCGTCTCACCTACATACATAATACAGACTGTGAGCGAAAGTCCAGTGAATAATAACAGAGTAAAGGGGTTTTAATGAATGAGTCCATATAGATTCAGAAATCATGATTCAGTTTATATCAAAATCATGTTTGTCTAGATCATATTCAGAAATCATAAGTCATGTATAAGCATACGTGATACATTCATTAGCTCTTACAGATACAGTTGACCCACAAAGGGGACGGCCACAAAGGCAAACAGTTGACCCACAAAGGGACGGCCATAAAGGCAAACAGTTGACTCACGTGCACGGAGACGATACAGTTGGCTCATGAGACGTACAGTTGGCCCATAAAGGGACATAAGGATCCATAAATAGTTGGCTCATGAGACGTACAGTTGGCCCATAAAGGGACGAAACAGAACATATTTGAGGCTAAGAATGTCACGAATACATTTCAGAAAACATTGGACAACCATTCATTCATACAGAAATATCATTTCAGAAAATAGATCTTGTTTCAACACACCGAAAGTAGATACAATTGAACATATCTTTACTAAGTTATTACTCACAGTGGGCTTGGAGACAGACAGATAGAACAGATCGATCAGACAGGGCGTGGCACGTGACCTACACGACACATAACAGATACACACTTGAAACACACGTTCTAATTATGCAAAACTTACGTCGTTGGTTCTTAGTATGTTTCTACCCTTTAATCCTCACTATAGAGTCTTAAACATGGCTTAGGAATGCCTAGGATGGAATGAGGGTGCAAAAATGCCTTAGAAAATATTTTTTCAGAATTTTCAGAAAACAGGGGTCCCGCTCGAGTGTGGGTTTCCCCGCTCGAGCGTACATGCAAACAAGAGTCTCCGCTCGAGCGTAAACCTTCCCGCTCGAGCGTTCTGCAAAACGTGACAAAAGTACTGGATGGGTGAAAATCACGCTCGACGGGCGCTCGACCTCCGCTCGAGCGTGTGACTCAGGTACCCGCTCGAGCGTGAATTACCCCGCTCGAGCGGACTGTAAAACAGTGCAAAGTACTGGATGGTCGAATTCCACGCTCGAGCGCCACTTTCCCCGCTCGAGCGTGAGTCCAAATTCTGGAAATTCCAGGTTGAACCTTCAAGCTCAAAACCAAGTTTTAATGCACCAAATTCGATCATCTTGGGCTAATTTTCTGGAAAACTCTTATAAACTCATAGTACAACATGTTTCAAAGCTCAATTTGAGAAATTAAAAGCCCAAGGGTGAATCAATTAAACACAATTTCAAATAAAACTTCAAGAACATGATGGATATGTAACATGCATTAATTTGAACAACTTCAAGGCTTTAAATACTTGTTCAAAAGAGTCAATTTCCTCAAGAGCATGATGAATTCATGGACTACAACAATAGTATGGACATGCATGCAAGAATTTCCATGAAGACAACTCTAAATTTCAAGATATGCACATGCATGCATGATTTAAGCTCCAATTCAACATGTTTAATTCAATTCTTGTCTTAGATCACTAATGTCACATGAATCATGCAAGAAATGACTTGAATTCACAATCAAGAAGGTAATTCTCTTACCTTAAGTCTTGAATGCAAGATATACAAGCTCAATTGCAAACTATACTTCAATTCTTCAAGTTCTCTAAGCCAAAACTCTAGATGAATTCAACCTCTTACCTCTCCCTCTCTCTCTAGTCGGTTCTAACAAGGAAGATGGCTGAGGAAATATGTTAAAGCTAACATAAGGAAATCAAACAAATGGCTCATGGAATAGTCCACTAGGTGGCGTTCTTGTAAATAAGTCCAACTTTCATAATTTAGCTTATTTAATCCAATTTAGTCATACCAAATCACATTTCAACTAAATTTACCATAAATTCACATAAAATCTAACTAACATGAAACATTAATCGATTTCGAAATCGGGCGCCGATAAGGCTTTCAATTTGCAAATTAAAGTCAAAGACATGAACAGATCGTCTTACACCGAACAGATAGAAACATATAAATAATGCAATACATATGCAAATTAATCCCAGATTCCTTCTAAATTACTGTTAGGCATAATTAATCATGTTTTAGCATTAATCTGAGATCGGGGTTATTACAGTCTTCTCCCCTTAAAAGAGTTTGGTCCCCAAACTTGAATTACCTTCGTTCTGAATCAACATTGGGTCTAACGGGAACAAAGCCGGATATCTTTTCATCATGTCCTCCTCGGTTTCCCAAGTCGCATAGGTTCCTCCTTGATTTTGCCAGTCAACTTTTACCAACGATATTTTTTTACTCACGATATTTTTTTACTCCTCAACTTCTTGATTCTGCGGTTCACAATCTGAATAGGCCTCTCCTCGTAGGTGTAATCATCTTTCAAAAGCACATGTGTCGGTTCAATGATGTGGAGTGGATCTCTCAAATATTCCCGAAGCATCGATACATGAAAGACATTGTGCATATGTTCCATTACAGGAGGTAAGGCTATCCGATATGATACCAGATTGATATTTTCAAGAACTTCATAAGGTCCAACATACCTCGGCGCCAACTTGCCTTTAACACCAAACCGAGTTTGACCCTTCATCAGGGTCACCTTTATGAACACATGGTCTCCAACTTCATATTCCCTCTCTTTCCGTCGAACATCAGCATAGCTCTTCTGCCGACTCTGTGTAGTTTTCAGACGTTGCTGTATCAGTTTCACTTTCTCGGTTGTTTCTTGCACAAGTTCCGGTCCCAACAAAGGTCTATCACCTACTTTAGCCCAGCATATCGGAGAACGACACTTTCTTCTATACAAAGCTTCGTAAGGAGCCATTCCAATGCTTGAATGGTAACTGTTGTTGTACACAAATTCAGCTAATGGCAAGTAGGTCTCCCAATTCCCTTGGAGGTCTAACACGCACATTCTGAGCATATCCTCCAGAGTTTGATTTGTTCGTTCAGTTTGGCCATCTGTCTATGGGTGATGGGCACTACTCAGTCTCAATTCAGTCCCCAAAGCTTGTTGCAAACTCTGCCAAAATCTCGATACAAACTTTGAGTCCCTGTCAGACACAATAGATACTGGCATTCCATGCAATCTCACAATTTCAGTCATATAGATATTGACCAATTTATCAACGTTATAGATAGTTTTGATAGGCAGAAAATGGGCAGACTTAGTTGAACGGTCAACTATGACCCAGATAGAATCCATACCTCGAGAAGAACGAGGCAATCCCACAATGAAGTCCATGGTAATGTGCTGTCATTTCCATTCTGGTATTGGGAGTGGTTGTAGCAAACCAGCGGGTCGTTGATGTTCAGCTTTAACCTGTTGGCAATGTAAACATCTAGCCACAAAGTTTGCAATACTCTTTTTCATTCCAGGCCACCAAAAAATTTGTTTCAAATTATGGTACATCTTCGTGTTCCCCGGATGCATAGCAAATTTACTACTGTGAGCTTCGGTCATAACACGTTTCCTCAAATCATAACAATTAGGTACATAAAGACGGTTTTGAAATTTCAGCACCTCATTCTCAAATACAAATCCCGGCCTTGGCTTTGAGTCAAATTCCTCCATGATCTTTTTCAGATATTCATCTTCGCACTGTTTCTGTTTGATCTCGTCAAGAATTGTAAGTTGAGCGGCAATAGCAGTTAACAGCCCATCTTGTTCAATATCAGTCAACAATTCTTTTCGGTTGGATAGCAAACATGACAAATTCGCACTAGATTTCCGGCTCAAGGCATCTACTACGGTATTAGCCTTTCCTGGATGATACAAGATTTGCAAATCATAATCCTTGATTAGTTCCAACCAACGTCTCTGTCTCATATTCAACTCCTTTTGGGTGAAGAAATATTTCAAACTTTTATGGTCTGTATAAACCTCACAAGTTACCCCATACAAATAGTGACGCCATATTTTCAAAGCAAACACCACGGCTGCCAATTCAAGATCATGTGTTGGGTAATTCTTTTCATGAGGTCGGAGTTGTCTAGAAGCATAGGCAATCACCCTTCCGTTTTGCATTAGTACACACCCCAGGCCTTTATAAGAAGCATCACTGTACACTTGAAACCTATTAGTACTATTAGGCAAAGTTAGGAATGGTGCAGTCACTAACCTGGTTTTCAACTTTTGGAAAGCTGCCTCTCTTTGTTCATTCCAGTCAAATGGCACATTTTTCTGAGTTAGCTGAGTTAATGGTAGGGCAAGCTTGGAAAAGTCTTTCACAAATCTCCGGTAGTAACTTGCAAGTCCCAGAAAGCTTCGGACTTCCGTCACATTCGTTGGTCTAGGCCAATCCACAACAGCTTCAATTTTCTGAGGGTCAACAGAAACTCCATCCTTGTTGATTACATGTCCCAAAAATGCCACACTGTCAAGCCAGAATTCACACTTAGACAATTTAGCATACAATTTCTTTTCTCTCAAAATCTGCAAAGTGGTTCTCAGATGGTTCTCATGTTCTTCCTTGTCTTTAGAATAGATCAAAATATCATCAATAAATACAACAATGAAGTCATCCAGATATGATTTAAACACCCTATTCATAAGATCCATGAAAGCAGCAGGTGCATTGGTCATCCCAAACGGCATTACTAAAAATTCATAATGTCCATATCTAGTTCGGAATGCAGTTTTCTCTATGTCCTCAGCTCTAACCTTTAATTGATGATACCCGGACCTGAGGTCAATTTTGGAAAACACTTGGGCACCCTGAAGTTGGTCAAACAAGTCATCTATTCGAGGCAAAGGGTATTTGTTCTTGATAGTCACTTTGTTCAATTCCCGGTAGTCTATACACAATCTCAAAGATCCATCCTTCTTTTTGACAAACAAGACTGGAGCACCCCAAGGTGAAGTACTCGGACGGATAAATTTCTTATCTAACAGTTCCTGAAGTTGGGTTTTCAATTCTTTCAGTTCAGAGGTAGACATTCTGTAGGGAGTCTTGGAAATAGGTTGTGTCCCCCGAAACACTTCAACAGTGAATTCAATTTCTCTATCAACTAAGTCTCTAGGTAAGTCAGTCGGAAACACATCGGAAATTCACATACAACAGGGATTGTTTCTATATTAGTTCCGTCAGGTGATGCAGTCAATACACAACACAAATAACCGCTACATCCCTTCCTAAGGAGTTTTACAGCTTTCATAGCCGAAATCATATACGAGGGAGGAACTACCCCATGCCCAATAAAAGTAAATTCAGGCATACCCGGTGGTCTAAACACAATAGTTTTATTGGCACAGTCAATGATAGCACAGTATTTAGTCAACCAGTCCATCCCTAAAATACAGTCAAAATGACTAATGTCCAAGGGTAATAAGTCCACATACAACATCATATCGCCAATCATAACATCACATGCTGGATAAATATGAGTACACATCATAGAATCCCCAGACGGTGTAGACACAGATAACACATAGGTCATAAGTTCTAATGGCCTAGTCAATTTGTGAGAAAAAGCATGCGATACAAAGGAATGTGTAGAACCAGAATCTATTAGTACACATGCATTTTGAGAACATATAGAAAGTGTACCTGACACCACAGTATAGGTGTTCGGTACGTCACCGGGCACTAAGGCAAACACTCGGCCTTGTCTCAGAGGTTCCTTCCCAGTGTTGGCTTTGGCATTGGTTTTGGCCACAGAAGCGGATCCCGCTGAACTTGCTGCCGGACGGCTAGTATGCTCATACCTGAATAAACAATCTCTCACTACATGGCCGGGTTGGCCACATCGGTAACAAACACCGGATACTCGGTGGCACACAACCCTGTACTTCTTACCGCAATCAGAACAGACCGGAAAAGACCCACTATTCTGACTCGAGCTGTTAGTAGACCCTGTGTTTTGCTTTTTACTGACAAAGGACTGGCCTCTTTTAAAACCAAACCCGGATCTTTTTCCTCTCCACTCAGTTGTTGTGGTTGCTGGGGCCTTGCTTTGTTTCATAGCGGCTATGGTAGCTTCTGCCATTAAGGATTTGTCTAACACTTCTATATAAGTAGGCAATTTCAGTACGCCTACCCGATCAAACACTTCCAAATCTAATCCACCCTCAAATTTTCGTGCTTTCTTGTAATCAGTGTCCACCATATGTGGAGCAAACCGTGCCAGTTCGGTGAATTTAGCTTCATACTCTGCTACCGCCATCCTTCCCTGTTTGAGTTCCTGGAATTCAGACACTTTCTGATCCCTGAAACATTGGGGAAAGTACTTGTCATAGAAAATAGCATTAAACTGTGCCCATGTCATATTCCCGTTGCCATTTCGGATCAGTAACCACTACCTTCGGGCTTCATCCTTCAAAGTATAAGTGGCTAAGAGGACTTTCTGAGTTTCAGAACAAGGGAATACTTCATACAGTTTTTCCATCTCAAGCAACCATGTCTCAGCTTTCAAAGGCTCAATTCCCCCATAGAATGTTGGCGGTTTCATTTTCATGAATTTCTGTGTTAGGTTGATGATGTCATTATTATCTGCCTCAGCTTGTGCCGGTGGAGGCGAAGGGGGTAAAGGTTGTTGTCTCTGTTGTTGTGTCAAGGTTTCAGTCAAGGCTGCTAACATCTGTTCCATTCGGCCCATGCGAGCCTTTGAAGATTCACTTTCACCACTTCCCCTTGCATTCTCCATCTTACTATACAAACATCAAATGATAATAAACACAGGCATAATCTCATTTATTCCCTCAATTCACTTATTCAAAGGTGCATTCAGTTTTCATATTCAATTAGTTGACCACACACTCACACATGCAGATGGAATGCCCCTAACTCTTACTAGGACATCCTAAGCTCATATGGACCCGTGTGTACGGTGAAACACGTGCTCTGATACCACTCTGTCACGACCCAAACCCGCCCCTGTAGGTTTAACACCGTAACCGACCAGTAACCCGTAGATTACCAAAGGCCTCTGTACAGATTAGTAATTAGTAAGGGGCTGAGGAAGCATTAATACATGACAGACAAGGTCCAATGAGCAGTGATAACGTACATGGGATAGAAGATTTAAAACTTATTTATATACATATACATAAACATGCCAGTCAAGGACACCAATATTTACAACGTAATTACAGAAGTGCACTTCCCAAGATCTGACTATACAGTGCATACACTAAGACTAGCATGAGGTACAAAACAACCATGGCAATAGACTTCGATCGGAACCTCCTCGGGAGGCACAATAGTTGGCTGACAAAACAGAATAGAAGGCCGTCAACTCTGGCCCTAGTCAGGTGCCGTCTCACCTACATACATAATACAGACTGTGAGCGAAAGCCCAGTGAATAATAACAGAGTAAAGGGGTTTTAATGAATGAGTCCATACAGATTCAGAAATCATAATTCAATTTATATCAAAATCATGTTTGTCCAGATCATATTCAGAAATCATAAGTCATGCATAAGCATACGTGCTACATTCATTAGCTCTTACAGATACAGTTGACCCACAAAGGGGACGGCCATAAAGGCAAACAGTTGACCCACAAAGGGACGGCCATAAAGGCAAACAGTTGACTAATGTGCACGGAGACGATACAGTTGGCTCATGAGACGTACAGTTGGCCCATAAAGGGACGAAACAGAACATATTTGAGGCTAAGAATGTCACGAATACATTTCAGAAAACATTGGACAACCATTCATTCATACAGAAATATCATTTCAGAAAATAGATCTTGTTTCAACACACCGAAAATAGATACAATTGAACATATCTTTACTAAGTTATTACTCACAGTGGGCTTGGAGACAGACAGACAGAGCAGATCGATCAGACAGGGCGTGGCATGTGACCTACACGACACATAACAGATACACACTTGAAACACACGTTCTAATTATGCAAAACTTACGTCGTTGGTTCGTAGTATGTTTCTACCCTTTAATCCTCACTATAGAGTCTTAAACATGGCCTAGGAATGCCTAGGATGGAATGAGGATGCAAAAATGCCTTAGAAAATATTTTTTCAGAATTTTCAGAAAACAGGGGTCCCGCTTGAGCGTACGTGCAAACAAGAGTCTCCGCTCGAGCGTAAACCTTCCCGCTCGAGCATTCTGCAAAACGTGACAAAAGTACTGGATGGGTGAAAATCACGCTCGACGGGCGCTCGACCCCCGCTCGAGCGTGTGACTCAGGTACCCGCTCGAGCGTGAATTACCCCGCTCGAGCGGACTGTAAAACAGTGCAAAGTACTGGATGGTCGAATTCCACGCTCGAGCGCCACTTTCCCCCGCTCGAGCGTGAGTCCAAATTCTGGAAATTCCAGGTTGAACCTTCAAGCTCAAAACCAAGTTTTAATGCACCAAATTCGATCCTCTTGGGCTAATTTTCTGGAAAACTCTTATAAACTCATAGTACAACATGTTTCAAAGCTCAATTTGAGAAATTAAAAGCCTAAGGGTGAATCAATTAAACACAATTTCAAATAAAACTTCAAGAACATGATGGATATGTAACATGCATTAATTTGAACAACTTCAAGGCTTTAAATACTTGTTCAAAAGAGTCAATTTCCTCAAGAGCATGATGAATTCATGGACTACAACAATAGTATGGACATGCATGCAAGAATTTCCATGAAGACAACTCTAAACTTCAAGATATGCACATGCATGCATGATTTAAGCTCCAATTCAACATGTTTAATTCAATTCTTGTCTTAGATCACTAATGTCACATGAATCATGCAAGAAATGACTTGAATTCACAATCAAGAAGGTAATTCTCTTACCTTAAGTCTTGAATGCAAGATATACAAGCTCAAATGCAAACTATACTTCAATTCTTCAAGTTCTCTAAGCCAAAACTCTAGATGAATTTAACCTCTTACCTCTCCCTCTCTCTCTAGTCGGTTCTAACAAGGAAGATGGCTGAGGAAATATGTTAAAGCTAACATAAGGAAATCAAACAAATGGCTCATGGAATAGTCCACTAGGTGGCGTTCTTGTAAATAAGTCCAACTTTCATAATTTAGCTTATTTAATCCAACTTAGTCATACCAAATCACATTTCAACTAAATTTACCATAAATTCACATAAAATCTAACTAACATGAAACATTAATCGATTTCGAAATCGGGCGCCGATAAGGCTTTCAATTTGCAAATTAAAGTCAAAGACATGAACAGATCGTCTTACACCGAACAGATAGAAACACATAAATAATGCAATACATATGCAAATTAATCCCAGATTCCTTCTAAATTACTGTTAGGCATAATTAATCATGTTTTAGCATTAATCTGAGGTCGGGGTTATTACAAAATCAAACCCTAGGTTTAACTCAAAATTCCTAAATCACAAAACAAAACACTTTCTAGGAGAAAATAACTAATCTAAAAATTATATAAGACGTTGAAGAAATCTCTACCTTAAGAGCAGAAGAGGAAGAAAGCAAGAGTGAAACTTCAACGGAGCCAAAAAGGATATCCTTTCTGATTAGATGGAAGCCCTCGATGAGCTCTACTTTTTTCTCCAAAGAGCAATGGTGGAGAAATCAATGGATGGTGGAATATTTGAGGTTTTAAGCAAGAATTAGAGAGAAAATGGAGAGATTAAGGTTTGAAAGGTTTTAAAGAGAGAGAGAGAGAATGAAAAAGTGATCCAAAAATCCCTTTTTTGGAACTGATATACGCGCAAACCACTCGAGCGACCAAAACACCACTCGAGCATCAGAGACAATAAGTGACTTTGCTTGAGCGACCAAAACATCGCCCGAGCGCACAATGACCCTCTTCCAGAAGTTTTGCAAACATTAGAGACCACTCGAGCGCAAGAAGAACCGATCGAGCGAAGATCATCCTATTTCTAGGACTTTTGCAAACCTACAAAAATACTGGAAGATCTCAAAGACTGGTCAAGTAACCAAAACACCGCTCGAGCGAACAAGTAGA
This sequence comes from Camellia japonica, assembly GCA_030407325.1. Taxonomy (NCBI): domain Eukaryota; kingdom Viridiplantae; phylum Streptophyta; class Magnoliopsida; order Ericales; family Theaceae; genus Camellia; species Camellia japonica. The sequence continues at coordinate 157,913,018 of JAPPVO010000031.1, read as the reverse complement.
AAACTGGACAATAAAACTTTTGAAAACTAACTCCCAACCTGTTTCAAACATAACCAATAACTCAACTCGACCACTAACATGACAACAAAGGATATAAGTAACAGTTAAAAGTACCGAATCTTGGATCTAAGAGTATTAAATGGGTCGAGTCTAAATCGAAACCATTATAATCTTCCCCCTTTAAGAAATTTTATCCCCGAAATTTAAAACAAATCAATAGCCACCGGATTAATTCAAATCACATTAGTAATAATGATAGAACAGAGTCCTCCAACTCCCAATATTACAAATTGAGTCCCTAAAACATTTACAATGTTCACATATTACAACATGAATAAAATTTACAATGCAAGTCTTACATATCAACAACTAGATTTGAATACTTTTTACGGACTTCCGCCTCACGCTCCCAAGTTGCCTCCTTAACCCCATAGTGTTGTCTCAACACCTTAACCAATGTGATAGTCTTGTCCCTCAGGACTTGATCCCGAGAATCCAATACTCGAACAAGTCTCTCTTCATACGAGACATCCTTATCTACCTCTAACTCGGTCTAATCTAACATGTATGAAAGATCGGACTCGTATTTCTAGAACATACATATATAAAACACGTCATTAACCCCGAAAAGTTGGGACAACAAAGCCGAACGATAAGCTACCTCCTCAATTCGCTCTAGAATCTCAAAAGGCCCAATAAATCTAGGAGACAACTTCCCGCTCTTCTCGAATCTCATTAAACCTTGCCTAGGCGATATTTTCAAAAACACATAATCTCCCACCTCAAAAGACAAGGGTCTCATTCTACGATCGGCATAGCTCTTCTAGTGACTCTAAGCCGAAACCAACCTCTTGCGAATAAGTGCAACTTTCTCCGTTGTTTCCTAGACTAACTTCAGACCCAACATAGGTGCATTACCCACCTCAGCCCAACACATAAGAGATCTACACGATCGGTCATACAAGGCCTCAAAAAGTGTCATACCAATACTCGCCTGAAAACTATTTTTATAGGTAAACTCCACCAAAAGTAAATGTTTCTCCCACGATCCTTTAAAATCGAGAACACAAGCCCGAAGCATGTCTTCTAAAATCTAAATGGTGCGTTCGGACTGCCTGTCGATTTGAGGATGATAGGCGATACTAAAAGTCAACTTGGTGCCCAAGGCACTCTGTAGGCTTTGCCACAATTAAGCCTTTAAACGTGGATCTATATTTGAAACAATAGTCACTGGAACCCCATAGAGTCGCACTATATCTTTAACATACAGGTTGGCAAGGTAGTCTACTGAGTCACTTGTGCAGATTTGGTTAATCAATCAACTACTATCCATATGACATCATTACCCCGTTGAGTCCTCGGAAGACCTACAACAAAATCCATCGTGACATGCTCACACTTCCACTCGACTATAGGTAAGGGTTGCAACAAATCTGCGGATTGCTGATTCTCGGCCTTTATTTGTGGCATGTAAGGTACCTTGAAACAAATAAGGCTATGTCTCTTTTTATCCCCCTCTACCAAAACTGTCGACTGAGGTCATGATACAACTTCATGCCTCTCGGTTATACCGCAAGGTATAAATGGTGGAACTCTCAGAGTACCTTCTCTTTATAAGATTCTGGTACATAAAGTTGGTCTAGATATCTCACACTCGAGTCAAAATAAACATTCAAGCCATTCTCTACCTTTTCACTTGATATCTTTTCCCGAATAGACTCCACTTTAGGATTACACTGTTGTGCCTCTATGACCCAGCTAATTAAGGTAGGTTGTGCAATTGCGATAAATAAGTTGGCCAACTCAACAGATTCACCTAGGTGCAAGTCAAACTTGCCAATAGCGCCCAACATTTCCTACTCCCGGATGGCAATACTAGCTATACTACTTACGGATTTCCTACTTAAAGCATTGGCTACTATATTGACTTTCCCCAGATGATAATGTAACTCAAAATCATAATCTTCCATGAACTTCATCTACATCCTCTACCTCAAATTTAAGTCTTTTTGTGAAAACAAATACTTCAAACTCTTGTGATTAGAAAACACCTCGAATCTCTCCTCGTAAATGTAATGTCTCTAGATTTTCAAGGTAAAAATCACTGCCGCTAACTCTATGTCATGAGTAAGATGAGGTACCAGTGCTTTTACCTGCTGCAGAGGTTGAAAAGCCTATAGTTGACGAGGTTGACGAGGCGGCAGAGGACATTGCCGCTGATATTACTGTGGAGGAGATCTACCCTTCGGGGGTTGAGCTCGAGTTACTACCGTTAAGGGTGAGGCCTTTTGACCCCGTCTTTTACCATCTACACACGTATGCGATGGTCTCTAGAGGCATGCTGCGTTTTGAGGACTTCGCCTGGGGCGCACTGTAGCTCGACTTTTCGTGCCCCCTTTCGGAAGTCGAATAAGCCTTACAGTAAAATAGTGCTAAATAAGTCCTAAAACATGCTGGAAATAAGATAAAAATAGCTAGAACAATAAGCTAAAATATGGATCATGCTAGGCTAGTAAGCAAAACACAAGGAGGGGAGGCTAACCCCTCCAATTTTGGACTTCAAAACATAATTTTAGCCACTAAAGTAACTCTAAAAATCAGTGTTTAAAAGCTCAAAAAAAGTTAACAAAGAGGTGGGAAACACAAGGGCAAAGGCCTAAGAAACAAGGTATAAAGAAGGGCTATCAACCTTTCTACCTTTAATGGCCTTAAACCATAATTTTGAGCCCAAAAATACAGGTTTTAAACAGTCCAAAAAATAGTAGAAAAGATGGAAAACAAGTGGTGTAAAGATGGTACAAAGGCAAGAGAATGTATACCTCTTGAAGATAAATGAACCCTTAAGCCATAAACTAACAATTTCACACTCTCAAGTGCTTCAAGAGCTCAAATTCAAGCTCAAATCACCTCAGCAAGAAGCTCTCTAGGTTTGGTTTAGAGTGTTTTGGCAAAGGCTATACAAGTTGCAAGAGAGAGAGAGAGAGAAAATTGTAAAGAGAAAGGATATTTTTGCTCCCAAACTTTTTCTAACCTTAAAACCAAGAGAGAAGGTCCTCTATATATAGAAAAACATGTTAGTATCTCGAAAATATCAAGATAGAAACAGCTGGAGCAGTGTGGAAATAGTTTGCACAAATATCTGAAAAAATCTATTTTTTGACACTTGTGGCTGGCAAGACACAAAAAGGGGCAAAAGTTTCACCACTAGCTGGCAGGCCAGAAAAGTGGTCGACCACAAAAATCTATTTTCATGCCCAATTTCAAATGGGAATATCTCCTTTATCCGGACTCGATTTCAGGTCATTCTTGAGTCTAAATTGAAGCCCCAGAAGTCTACTTTCTAATGGTAGTGGCCTCACATCTAAATTCTAAATGTGAAAAAAGATATTCCTATTTTAGTGAAGGCTGCTCAGTTTTGTCCTAACAGATTGATGCCTAACTTCCTCCTTAACTAGTTTTCTTCCCTCCCCTCCCATTTTCTTCAACTCCAAACCTTTAAATAAGATGTTTTAAAGATTTTTTTCAAAGAGTTCACCTCCCTTTCATTTATTTCCACTTTGTCCTTACTCGGTTTACCAAAAAGTGTAATTTTTAACAAAATACAAACCTCGGAACATCGTAGAAACATTTGAAAAAATATTTTGAAAAAGAGGGTTTTGAGGTCTAAAATAATTTGGTCAAAATAGTTTTGGTCCAAAATGGGGTGTAAGGTTGGGATTTAGAAGCTCTTCTTGCTGAAGAAATCGAACATTTGCACAGCATAACTTTCATCATCGAGTGATCAATCAGTGGCACCCAAGTCTTAAGGGCGGTAAAAAATTTGGTGTCTACATACACCCGAGGAATTTCTTTTCAAGGAGCGTACCTCTCATCTTTCCCACGATGCTGCTAAAATAAGAAACTTTGCTCATTTTTATACACTTTGCTTGCTTCGATATTTAATTACAATCTTTCATCTGCTATATACTTATCAAATTCCTTTTTCCCCAGCAGAGTCGTTAGAAACTGTAGCTTGCTTTTCGTGCTCCTCGGAGGGGTTTAGTCTTCTCGGATACGATAGCTCTACAATTCGAACTCTCGTGGTTCTGAATCTGATTTCACAAGTGCAATGTGAAATATGTTAAACAAATGAAAGTCCAAATCTAACAAATCTTAGAAAATCCATTTATCATCAACAATGCTAGAAATGGATTGCATTCCCAGATTTCAGAGTCGCCACCTAAATATTTTTGAAAAATTTAATAAACCTATGACTCATGCCAAAGGCCACTTGACCGTTATAACCAAAGTGTCTTAGCTCGGGAACTTAAATATGAGAGGGGAAGGCCATGAATTGAGCACCCTACTCACCCGATCAAAGATCGGCCTCTACTAATTATAATGTGATTTTTATTTACAGTATATGCACTTGTTCTGATTTTTATGCTAACTTACTATGTGAGGCACACAAGTATAGACTACGTCACCTACTTTAGAATGCTTTGATTTCATATTTGTTTTGAAAAGAGTTTTGAATGTGCTGCTTAAAAAAGGCGAGCTCATATGTACATTAATCAAAATCATCCCAATTTAAGTGAAATAGCCTTCATTCACCGGCATTCAAACAGGTATATCAAATAAGCACTTAGCCTCATGGTAACGTGTTTGATATGACAACATAAACACACATGCAATATGCTAAAGCATGGAATGCTCACCTAGTACTCAACCAAGGCAAGCCAAAATAGAAAAAAATAGTTAGAAAAATGCATGCTCTAATATGGAAATGACTAATGCAACACATACAAAATGAAACTATTAGATTTGGCTTCTTAACACCACATATGGAGCAACTCAAAGCATGCGATAGCGCATGTATTCAAGCAAGAAAATAATCAATGTCTTATTAAGTATGATGAGCCAAATCCTAATGTATGCAAAAAATGGGTGCAAGTCATGGTAATTATATGAAGTAAAAAATATGATACTACATGTAATCATCGTAAGCAAGTAAATAACAAGTAAAAGGAGAAAGAATGGGGGTTGAAAGACATACATAATATTACAAGTGTGCCTTCATACAAGAGGGTTTGAATGAATGTCCTAATTAACTAATTATTACAACACCAAATAAACTGAATAAACTAAATTAACTAATTATTACAAGTTCGTATTAAGCTAACTAATTAATTTACAATATACTAATTATTAAAGCACTAAATTAATGGAATGGGAGGTGAGGAGCCACAAGCGCGCAACCGAGAACATCATCCCGGAAACCTCTTTGTTTGTTGCTAGATTCTATTTTGTTTGTAGTCAGAAAATAATTCTGTTTTGGCCTTAGGTTCTGCTCTGTTTTGTCACAAAAATGCCACTGCCTGTACAAAAAAAGGTGGTCGGTCGACCTTGAAAAGTGGTCAGCTAGACCAAAAGGTGGCTGGCCGACCACTGTTTTTGGGAATTACCTTGCTGCAACAGATCTGAAATAGAGCAAAATAGAGTGTTTCCAGGTGATATTTATCAATTGTCGCAAGTTTGTTGCGTCATGATCGTGATGATTTATGAACCGAAAGGACAAAATCTCAATAAAAAGTAATGAAAGACCAACAACACCTCATCCCTATCATGGAGTTACCTCAAAGGAATGGGTAGACATTGCTTCTTGAATCACTAAATATCATTACAAAGTATGTAATGATTCAAGACTCAATGGGTTCAATATAATGTCCGATTAAACCCAACTCAATTTTGTTACCTTTTTTTTTTTACCTCTTTTACCCCAATTTTATTAGCCTTTTTTACATTACCTTGCCATTTTCTTATCTTTTCTTTATTTTTGTCCAATAGTGATAAGTACGTCCACTAAGCGCAAAAGAAGCGATAAAGAGAAAGTGCCAACAAGAAGTTGTGCTTAGTATGAGAGAGATGTAATGCATTGGTAATGAACCTCTGAAGAGATTAATCCATTAAGCATGAAAAGTTTCTTTCTTATGCCTTGAACAACAACCTAGTGTTTGAGACAACTCTTAATCAAAGAAAGCAACAAAAGGAGGGAGGTTGCAAAGGTGTTTTTGACAAATGATTATGGCAAGTGTGAATATTTACATGAAAAATATGTAAAGAAAGCTATCAACTCAAATATATTGGTGTCTATAGCCTAAATAACCAAATCTATGAGGACTTACAACAATACAAGCATAGTATTCAAAGCATAAACTAAATAAACACACTAAACGGCCCCTAAAAACCCCTCCACTTTTTGGACTTTTAAATCACATATTTTAGTCTCTGAAAACTCTGAAAAATAATAGCTAAAAGCAAAGAAACAAGTGGGAAGAACAAGGATATAAGCTATGGGATAAGATTCAAGAAATGGTGGTTAACCCCTCCACCTTTGGTAGTTTTTACATCACAAGTTTCAGCACTTAAAACTAGTCCAAAACAATGTATAAACAACAAGAAAAAGAGAAGAGAAAAGTAGTGTAAACAAGGCAAAAAATAGCAAAGGTTATACCTCTTGAAGAGAAGATACTTTTGGTTAAGCAAACCACAAGGTGAACACTCTCAAGAGCTGAAATTTAGGGTCAAGAATTTTAGCAAGAGGCCTCAAGTTTTTGGTTTAGGAAGTGTATAGATAGTGTATGTATTTTGCAAGAGAGAGTGAGATAGTGTGTTGAACAAGTTTTAGCTCTTGGAAAAAATTTCTAACCCCAAACCATGAGGGGTGGTCATGTATTTATAGAAAAATACTACCTCACGTCGAAAATATCTGTATTAAGCCAGCTAGTACAAGGCATGCACATAGGGACAGTTGGCAGCAGAAAATATTTGTTGGCCGCTAGACATGGTCAGCTGGCCATGAATGTAGACGGCCGGCCAACCAAAAATGGCATGCCGGTCACTTATTGGCCAGCAGGTCTCTAGGTGATCAGGTTAGAAAAAATTAGGTTTTGGTTCAAAGGGGGTGTAAGATTTAGATTTTGAAACTTGAAAACCGAAGCTTTTTGCTGAAGAAATTGAACGATTTGCACAGCATAATAATTCATCATCGAGCGTTCAACGTAAAGTGCCTAAGTCTTAAGGGTGGTCAAAATGGGGTGTCTACAATGTGTTTTTAACTGCCGTGAACCATACGCTACCACTTTCCCCTCTTGCATTATTACATAACCCAAACCTTCATGAGACGCATCATAATAAACTGAATAACCCAAATCTCTTTCCAGAATAATCAAATTAAAGTAGTGGTGAGTCTAAACATAAGCTCTTGAAATGATTTTTTGTAAGTTTCACTGCACACAAATTTGATTCCCTTCCTCGTCAATTTAGTCAATGGTGAGGCCAATCTAGAGAAATCCTTCATAAAACATCGATAATACCCGGCTAAGCTCAAGAAACTTTGAATTTTAAAGGCATTCTTAAGTTGTTCCCAATCTTGCACCGCGTCTATCTTAGATGAATCCACGATCACTTCTTCCATGGACACCACATGGCCTAAAAACTTAACTTCGTTAAGCCAAAACTCACACTTCCCAAACTTAGCATATAACCGATGTGGTCTAAGAAACTCAAGTATAACCCATAAGTGTTCTTCATGTTCCTGCTTGGAGGGTGAGTAGACTAAGATGTCGTCGACGAAGACAACCACAAATCAATCTAAGAACTCATGATAGACTCAATTCATCAAGTCCATAAACGAAGCCGGCCCATTGGTCAACCCAAAAGGCATTACTAAGAACTTGTAGTGGCCATACTGCGTACAAAATACCATTTTCTGAATATCCTCTTCCTTTACCCTCAACTGGTGATAACCCGATCTGAAATCAATCTTAGAAAAATAATAGGACCTCTTCAATTGGTCAAACAAGCTATCTATTCGTGACAATAGGTACTTGTTCCTGACAGTTACCCTGTTTAACTTTCGGTAATCGATGCACAGTCGTAACGTGCCATCTTTCTTCTTAGCAAATAGAGTTGGTGCTCCCCAAGGTGAAGTACTAAGACAAATAAAGCCCTTATCTAACAAATCCTAAAGTTGCACCTTCAACTCACACAACTCAGCGGGGTGTGAGCCTATAGGGTGTTATGGAGATTAACGCCATGCTTGGCGCTAAGTCAATTGAGAACTCAATCTCTCTATGTGGTGGCAACTCTGTAAGATCCTCTGGAAAGACATCCAGATACTCTCAAACTACCCTCGGCAATTTACCCTAAATCATACTACTCTCATCGGCTACTGAGATGGCAAAAAGAAAACTGAACTCTCATCGACCTTTAAGGTCATACAACGGAGGAGTAGGACTAACACCTCGATCACACATGAAGTTAAAGCATTCATCTGATGGCATACATACTGATACTCTCTTATGATGGTAATCTATCAAAGCTTGGTAATGAGTAAACTAATCTATACCTAGAATTATGCCAAAGGCATGCATATTAAGAACAATAAAATCGAAAGAGAGTTAATGATCTGCAACCTTAATCTCACAAGAGCGGCATACTCAACCCAATGCCACTCTACCCCCAACAAGTGTCTCAACCAAAAGAGAAGACTTCAATAATTCAAACTCCAAACCCAAAGCGGATGCAAAAGAAGTCGATATAAATGAATGAGATACACCAGTATCAATTAACATATTGGCAATAGAGTTGCATAATAAAAAGTTACCTCTTACTACGGACGATGTGGGCAACTGATTTGGTGTGGTAACAGTATATACACGCCCTGAAAGCCTCTGATCTACCTACTCACCCTTCGGAGCATAGGCCTGAAACACAGATTGAGCTGAAGTGGCTCCTTGATTGGCCCTCGAGGCTTGTGTTGATTGCACTGGCTGATGGCTCTGTGTTTGCTTCAAACCAGACGCACCAGGTGCGTCACTAGACTGAGGGCAAAACCTCATCAAATGCCCTGACTGCCCACACTGATAACAGGTAGGCGGCTGACCTCTCTCCTAACTTTGGCTCTAAAGGCGAGTCGAAGACTGTGCAGACTGTTGCCATCCTCCCATCTTTTAGAAAATTGAAGACTTGTGGCCCAACTGACTACATTTGAAGCAAGTGAACCCACCTTATGTCACGACCCAAACCCGCCCCTATAGGTTTAGCACCGTAACCGGCCAGTAATCCTTGGATTACCGAAGGCCTCTGAACAGATTAACAAGATTAAGGGGCTAGCGGAAGCAAAAACATAAATATAATTGTCCAATGAGCTGTGCTGACTTATATGAAACAGAATAATTAAAACTTTATATACATATCCGATAGTCAACCATATGTTATACCCACACACATTACAGTATTTTAAGTACAGCCAACAACATCAAATCAAGTCTTATACATATACAAAACCCAAAGGACTGAACATAGGACACTTCGGGAACCTCCACGTGAGGCGCAGTGATTGGCTGACAACAGAAACACAGCACCAGGCAAAAGCCTTCGGGCTTGAACTCCAGAATGTTCACCTATATACATATATATACAAACAGTGAGCTAAAGCCCAGTGAATAACATTAAGGTAAAGGGGTTAGTGAACGAAATCCGAACATATCATAAGCGGAAAACAGATCAGAGCATAATCATTCTCATATCAGAACATAATAATGGTACATCCTATAGAACACATCACAGAACATCTTCCGACTAGAGTAATCGGTTCCGGATACCAATTAAACACATATCACCACAATGAAGTGGCTAACGAGATCTCGTAAACTTGTATGTCAGGGACCCGCATTTTCATGCCGTCTCCCATGACTTGGGACTATCTATGGATGCCATAATAGATTTCAAACTTGGGATGTTCGTTCACGAAAACAGATATCATTTCAGAAATCATAGCTTATCACATTTCATTTGGAACATAATTTCATATAAACGTATCTTTACGATAACGTTACTCACAATGGTTCTAGTAAGCGGTCAATCAATCCTCGACTCTTGACCTACAATCACAAAATACATAACACAAGCACGTCTTATCATTACACATTCATGTGGCCAACACGGCTTAGCTTTCATTACGTTGGTTCTTGTTCTTTCTTATTACAATGCTGAAACACACACACACTTGCAAAACCTTGACTTAGTACATTCATTCCTTAGTGTGTTTCTAATCCACAACCTCATTACTATGGTTTAATTAAGGCTTAGGAACGCCTAGGATGCAATGAGGATGGCAAAACATGAGTTGGAACACTTAGGCAAATTTCTGAAAATAAGGTCTCCGCTCGAGCGTAGACTTCCTCACTCGAGCGAACATGCAAAATGAGAGGGGTCGCTCAAGCGTGACTTCCTTCGCTCGAGCGACCTGTAAACTTGGGAAAAAGTACTGGTTGGTCACAATCCACGCTCGAGCTACAACTCCCACGCTCGAGCGGATCAACAACATGCAAAGGGTTCGCTCGAGCGTCAAAGTGGTCGCTCGAGCGGAGAGCTCATGTCAGAAAAAAAAAAAAATACCGAGAGCTCGCATTCTCCGCTCGAGCGTAGGTTTCCTTGCTCGAGCGGACTGTAAAATCCTGGGTTTTCCAAAAACAGAGTTTGAGCTTTGGAATGCTATTTCAATGGAAAATTCGTGCATGGCTTGTTCAAACACTTGGAAAGCTTCCTAAAACACAAATACATGATCATTTTCAAATGTTTAGCTCAAAACTCATGGATTTAGCAAATTTGAACTCAAAAGCTCATGCATGAAAGATTTTCAAATCGTTTTCTTGCTTTCTTCAAAACATACAGATGGTGACCAACAACCCCATGAATTCTGAAACCATGGACATGATTAAAGTTCACATACATGCAAGGACTTTTAAAACTCAAACCCAAAATGATCAAATCAAAGATGATTCTACCATGGATACTCATGAAAGCTATTTATGTGCTCAAAGACCCATTTTCTTGCACTCTCAAGAAAGTAGCTCAAGACTCAGGAAATCGTGATGCATGGGGGATTAGCTACAAAATTCAGACATAGAATCCTTACCTAGAGCTTGTTCCCAAAACATGAGAGGTGAATCTTCCTATTCCTCTTCTAATCTTCAAACTTTTGAGCTTTCTCACTCTAAAGCCAAATCCTCTCTCTCTCTAGCTGAATTCTCTCAGTAAGGAAATGCAGAAAAGAATGCTACAAACACTCTCACTCTCAGCTAAACAACCACAACACACACTCTCACACTTTGAATACACTACACGTGCATACACATACATTAGCCCAACACATCCTCAAGAGTTGCAATTCTCTACATTCAATATCACCAAATGCCCAACTCAAACTTCTCAATACACCCACACAAATCCTCTGCACACACTCACTTAAGGGTTTCAATCCTCTACACTTCGCTTCACAAAATGCCTCCACACACTACCCACTTAATCACATCTAGGATCATGAATAAGAGTAGATTATGGATAAATAATGCTTCATCTTAGTTAGACACAAGTAACCTTAATCAGTCAAGGTTAGCCCACAACTCAATTAATCAAAATTAGCTCCAAGTATTCTAGTCAGTCAATCCATGAACTCAAATTTGGTTTCTAAAAGTATTTAGGCTAACAACTTCAGATCCTAAGTAGAAACCATAACAGATAATGCTATGAATAACAGATAGAAAGCCAAATCATGAAGAATTACATAATAAACTCATTATTTTTATTTTATTTTATTAGCATCCTTAATTACTGATTAGTAGCTAATTACGGGTCAGGGTTATTACACCTTGGCTACCTCTCCTTGAACCCGAACTCGATACCGGAAAGGTAGATCGAGATTGTGTGGCCTAGAACTGTTGTAGGGTAGAACCCCTTTGCCATTTGTTGTCCTTTGCATCCCCTTGAACATGTTGGGATCTCTACTTAGAACCCCTTATCTGTTCCTCTTTAGTTTGGATCACGGCCTCTAAGTGGGCTACCGACTCCATAAGACGGCCATAATCTCAAATCATTGACCCAGGCACCTTAAAAAGGAGCTCGGTCCTTAACTTCTTCTCGAACTCTATGCAATGACATTCTTCCATTGCCACAAGTTCCGGTGCAAACCTCGATAAACTAGTGAATGCCGCCTCAAACTCGGATACCGGCGTGTTTAGCTGCTTGAGTTTCATAAATTGCTCCATCAACTTCTCTCTTACTGTGGGTGGCAAAAACTTATCTCGGAAGGTATTGACAAAAACCTCTCGAGTCACCCTAATACGCCTAAGCACATACTTCCACCACTGACCCACATCTCTTTTCAGCTAAAAAGATGCCAAGGTCACCGTCAAACCGTCATCTTTGAGGCCAAGCATTTCAAACATCTTCACCATTTTCTCAACATCAGCCTTCAATGGCTCTTTCGGATCCCCCAAAAACTTGTTCGAATTCAGCCGAAAGAAATTCTTTTTAAGAAAAGACGACCCTATTTCAACAACATGGGCTTGGACTTGATTTTCAATCTTGAGAATGTCCACGGATTCTCGCAATGTTCTAACCATTCCATGGGCTAAAACATCCATGGCTTGCTGACTAGCTGGCTCGATAACATTGGCCTGGCCAACTCCCTCATCTTTGCGCCGAAATATCATCCGGTAAGGGCACCTCTTGTCGCCTAGGCTTGCCACGCCTACCACCATCACGTCCACGTCTAGACATTCTAATAACAATAACATAATAGATTAGCACATTTGCAAATATGTCGAAGCTAATTCACCCACGCCCTTAATACAATAGATAACAATTAATTCATTCCACATAAGCACCGAATCACATAATCACAAACGAATTTTCTTTCTAGATAATGATTGTCCCGCGACATTGCCAGAGTTCTAATTAGAAATAGTAGTGATCAAGTGCTTTGGATCACGGCCATAATCTCAAATCATGGCCTCTAAGTGGGCTACCGACTCCATAAGACGGCCATAATCTCAAATCATTGACCCAGGCACCTTAAAAAGGAGCCCGGTCCTTAACCTCTTCTCGAACTCTATGCAATGACATTCTTCCATTGCCACAAGTTCCGGTGCAAACCTCGATAAACTAGTGAATGCCGCCTCAAACTCGGATACCGGCGTGTTTAGCTGCTTGAGTTTCATAAATTGCTCCATCAACTTCTCTCTTACTGTGGGTGGCAAAAACTTATCTCGGAAGGTATTGACAAAAACCTCTCGAGTCACCCTAATACGCCTAAGCACATACTTCCACCACTGACCCACATCTCTTTTCAGCTAAAAAGATGCCAAGGTCACCGTCAAACCGTCATCTTTGAGGCCAAGCATTTCAAACATCTTCACCATTTTCTCAACATCAGCCTTCAATGGCTCTTTCGGATCCCCCAAAAACTTGTTCGAATTCAGCCGAAAGAAATTCTTTTTAAGAAAAGACGACCCTATTTCAACAACATGGGCTTGGACTTGATTTTCAATCTTGAGAATGTCCACGGATTCTCGCAATGTTCTAACCATTCCATGGGCTAAAACATCCATGGCTTGCTGACTAGCTGGCTCGATAACATTGGCCTGGCCAACTCCCTCATCTTTGCGCCGAAATATCATCCGGTAAGGGCACCTCCTGTCGCCTAGGCTTGCCACGCCTACCACCATCACGTCCACGTCTAGACATTCTAATAACAATAACATAATAGATTAGCACATTTGCAAATATGTCGAAGCTAATTCACCCACGCCCTTAATACAATAGATAACAATTAATTCATTCCACATAAGCACCGAATCACATAATCACAAACGAATTTTCTTTCTAGATAATGATTGTCCCGCGACATTGCCAGAGTTCTAATTAGAAATAGTAGTGATCAAGTGCTTTGGATCACGGCCATAATCTCAAATCATGGCCTCTAAGTGGGCTACCGACTCCATAAGACGGCCATAATCTCAAATCATTGACCCAGGCACCTTAAAAAGGAGCCCGGTCCTTAACCTCTTCTCGAACTCTATGCAATGACATTCTTCCATTGCCACAAGTTCCGGTGCAAACCTCGATAAACTAGTGAATGCCGCCTCAAACTCGGATACCGGCGTGTTTAGCTGCTTGAGTTTCATAAATTGCTCCATCAACTTCTCTCTTACTGTGGGTGGCAAAAACTTATCTCGGAAGGTATTGACAAAAACCTCTCGAGTCACCCTAATACGCCTAAGCACATACTTCCACCACTGACCCACATCTCTTTTCAGCTAAAAAGATGCCAAGGTCACCGTCAAACCGTCATCTTTGAGGCCAAGCATTTCAAACATCTTCACCATTTTCTCAACATCAGCCTTCAATGGCTCTTTCGGATCCCCCAAAAACTTGTTCGAATTCAGCCGAAAGAAATTCTTTTTAAGAAAAGACGACCCTATTTCAACAACATGGGCTTGGACTTGATTTTCAATCTTGAGAATGTCCACGGATTCTCGCAATGTTCCAACCATTTCATGGGCTAAAGCATCCATGGCTTGCTGACCAGCTGGCTCGATAACATTGGCCTGGCCAACTCCCTCATCTTGCGCCGAAATATCATCCGGTAAGGGCACTTCCTGTCGCCTAGGCTTGCCACGCCTACCACCATCACGTCCACGTCTAGACATTCTAATAATGATAATATAATAGATTAGCACATTTACAAATATGTCGAAGCTAATTCACCCACGCCCTTAACACAATAGATAACAATTAATTCATTCCACATAAGCACCGAATCACATAATCACAAACGAATTTTCTTTCTAGATAATGATTGTCCCGCGACATTGCCAGAGTTCTAATTAGAAATAGTAGTGATCAAGTGCTTTTCTAACAGGATTTCTAAAAACTCGTAGATCTAATCAATATCTTAGAAATCAAATCTCATACCCAAATCAAATCTCATACCCATCTAGTCACATAAACATGTTATTACATAGCATACTATGTCTACTTCTAATATCATTTAGTGAGATAAACCCATTGTGGTACAAACCATGTCCCACGATCTCAAAATATTCAAACTTGGTAGCTCAAATACGAAGTTGTAACGCTCCAAAAATAATAACAACAACCCAACTCATAGTATTTAATATAAATAAAATATGTGAAACAGTAACCTTTCATTTATATTCCTTGATCATACAAAAGGGTGACATATCACGCATAAATTCATAAATCCTACATCATGAATCTATAGCATATGTCATGTGTACAAGAATTGAAATAAAAGGATAATCAAGTAATTTTATGTCCTATTGGCTATATTTTTCTAAGTCAATGCATGGGTACAACAAAATGAGTTCAACCCAATATAGTTAAAGCTCAAGACTTGTACAAAATAGTTACATCAAAAGAAAAACAAAAGAAACTCTTGGCTCCAAGTCCTCCCAAGCTATGTCCTTGGTAGGATCGACATCCAACCACGTGGGTTTTTGGACTTTCACCAACGACGCACAGGCCAACAATATAAATCATAACCACACCCCTAACCAGATTCACCAAGGTATACATACCCTTTTCTCAAAACAATACATTTTCAATGCTAAAGTATGAGAGAATGCTTAATGCAAGATATATGAGTAATTAGTTTCAATTTACCTATTCCTTATGCAATTTCTACAACAATCAAAGCTATCCTCTACCGATAGCCCAAAACAAATATTTCTACTCAACAGATAATTTCTAACAAAAGATATAATCTCATTATTTTCAAAGTAGGAGCGATATTACATATCCAACTCCACCTCATCATAAACAGATATGCTCATTTCATCATTTCAAAACCCAATATCATTTCCATTTTCTTTCATAAAACCAAATATTAATAATTTTTTAAACAAAACCTCTTTTACTTTCAAAATCATATTTAAGTAAAGAAATTCCAATATCTCAACATATCTAAACCATAACACATTCCCATAACCTTTGTCAAACACCCATTTGAAAATCCTTATTTTACCTTTCAAAATCAAACCCTAGGTTTAACTCAAAATTCCCAAATCACCAAACACTTTCTAGGAGAAAATAACTAAGCTAAAAATTATACAAGACGTTGAAGAAATCTCTACCTTAAGAGTAGAAGAGGAAGAGAGCAAGAGTGAAACTTCAACGGAGCCAAAAAGGATATCCTCTCTGATTAGATTGAAGCCCTCGACGAGCTCTACTTTTTTCTCCAAAGAGCAATGGTGGAGAAATCAATGGATGGTGGAGTATTTGAGGTTTTAAGCAAGAACTAGAGAGAAAGTGGAGAGATTAAGGTTTGAAAGGTTTTAAAGAAAGAGAGAGAATGAAAAAGTGATCCAAAAATTCCTTTTTCAGAACTGATATACGCACAAACCACTCGAGCGACCAAAACACCACTTGAGCATCAGAGACAATAAGTGACATTGCTTGAGCGACCAAAACATCGCTCGAGCGCACAATGACCCTCTTCCAGAAGTTTTGCAGACATTAGAGACCACTCGAGCGCAAGAAGGGCCAATCGAGCGAAGATCACCCTATTTCCAGGAGTTTTGCAAACCTACAAAAATACTAGAAGATCTCAAAGACTGCTCAAGTAACCAAAACACCGCTCGAGCGAACAAGCAGAAAACTGGACAATAAAACTTTTGAAAACTAACTCCCAACCTGTTTCAAACACGATCAACAACTCAATTCGACCACTAATAAGACAACAAATGATATGAGTAACAATTAAAAGTACTGAATCAAAAATCTAAGAGTATTAAATGGGTCAGGTCTAAATCAGAATTGTTATAAAAAGTAAAAAAAAAAAAAGAAGACACAAATTTAAAAAGAAATCACTAAAGACAAAAAAATTGATTTTTTTAACTAGATGCCAACGAGGCCATGTTTTGATTAAGATGAAATATAAATATACCCCTACAGAATAATTTTTTATTTTTAATCTGATAATCAAACATGGAAATAAAAATATGGTCAGCTTGTCTCCAGTTAGAGATCAAGATTGGACCCTCCAGTCCGCTCTGTGGACCTACTTTTGGGCTTCGTTTCGATGATTCGAACTATTCACATTTCAGGGTTCGTCGAGTACATTATCCCTGTAAAAAATCAAGTCAATCGGATAATGACAACTACATGTTCGAATCAGTTTTATATGAGCCGTTTATTTTTTCACCGTCTATTTTTTATTTTATACAAAACTGATTCGAACATATAGTTGCCGTTATTTGATCGACTTAATTTTTTATAAAGATAATGTACTTGATGAACCCTAAAATGTGAACGATTCGAATCATTGAAACGGGACTCAAAAGTGGGCTCACAAAACGAACTGGAGAGTCCAATCTTGATTTCGAATTGAAGACAAGATGGACTCAAAAAATATATTGAGAAATGCACCTATGTATTATATCCTTTTGGGGCTAAATGTTCTTATGTGGGCTAAATTTTCCTATGTGTCATCTCCTTTTGGGGCTTGTTTATTGCAAGTTTTTATAAGTTAAAAGTTGATAATTAGAAAGTGAAAGTTAAAAACTTTCATACAATCAAATTTTTTTTTTTTAGAAATTTATTTACACTTTTTTTGCTTAATAATCTAAACAAAAGTTACATCAAAACACATACTCTTACAATTAAAATTAAAAAAAAAATAATAAAAATTCGAATAAATTACACTAAACAATTCTTTTGTCCCTCAATTAAACACACCCCTCAAACATTAGGAAAATTACATTTCAATTAATCAGTGAAAAATATTCTCATTTTCATGATAATGCAAATCTATTGCATAATTTCTATGTTTATTATAAATTTTTATTGTGCGTCGAATTTATATAAAAAAATATTTTACTTATAAGTATTTTAAAACTAGCTCATTAGCTTGCAATTTTTCTCTCAAACATTGCCATAGGATTTTGGTAATCACACGTTTGTGTCCAGGGATTCCACATAAATGTGTGATTCTCAACACACTGGACATACCCAAAAACAGTAAATAGTTTCTCCTCGTACAATTGTCATTTTTATCACTTTCACATCTAGCTATGTGGTCCCACATTTGATTTTAATTTTTGGTTCATTAAATTCTTCAAAGGACAAAAAGGTCAATTTGTCAGTCCTTTTCTTAAAAAAATTGTTTCGACAAACGAGAAAGAACTACTCTTTGGGACGACGAAGGCTCGAGGGCATTTTCGTCAATTAGAAGATTTTCAAAGCTTTTAGGCTCCAATTGGATTTGAATTTCAGATTTTGGCTCACAAAGTTTGAAACACGCTGATTTTGAAAATTAGGTCAACAGATCTGACGATGCTATTTGTTTTACCCTTCGTTGAATTTTTTTTTTTTTAATTTGATTTTTTTGATTTTTTAATCTAATAAAAAAAGTTTGTTTAAGATAAATTTTTGACTTTTTTATAATTTTGTGAAAGAAAAAATAAAATGATTATTATTTAAATATAACATTTCATCTTATTAATATTTTAATCTATTTTATTTCTAGTATGCTAAATTAGTCCAAACCCTCTATCCAGACGAAGTCTCAACTTAAAGAAGCTGATTATAATTTATTTTAATTTTAATTTTTGTGACCACATCATTTTATTTATTGATGGTGCAACATATGTTTATAGTTTATTAAGTAAAAATATCTTAAATAAATTTAAAAAAAAATTAATTATCTAAAGCCAGAAGAGAAAATGATTTTGACTTCTATTTTATAATTATTAATTTTGAATTTATAATAAATTATACTAAACAGGTTTTCTACCCTCATTGGGGTAATTTCATGTAGTCTATATGCATGGAAAGATTATTCCATGTTTTAAAAATTTAAAAACACGAGTGACGAATTCATGATTAGATTTCATTGGGCATCAGCTTATAAATTGAATATTTTAAGTTATTTATTTTTAATGGGTTCTTTTTTAAAAAATTATGTCGTAAATTATTTTTTCAGAAAATATCAAAATTTAAAATTTAAAAATTTCACCAAAATACAAAAATAAATCAATTTTATAAAATAACTTAACTGAACTTTTTAATTTTTAATTGTTTTTAAATTTTTACTATTATTTAATTTAAAACAACTAAAAAAAAAAAAACACACACACACATTTGACGCAACGTTGAATTTGTTCAACATAAATAAAAATAAACTTAAAAAATTGCACAACTTATAGCAACAACAACAACCCAAAAAACTTTTAAATATAAAAATTCACGAGATCATACAATTCTTAAAATTGTTCAACATCATAACATACAACATCATGTTTGATTACAAAAAAGTGAGTGCACTTCACAAAAAATTTTATTTTTTATTTTCATTTTTTTTGTTTTAGTGCATTTTTTTTAATATTTAACACATTTAAAAAAAAAAATTAGATACACCTAATCTAAAATGCTAAAAAAGTATAATATTTGTAAATTATTTTTAAAAAGTTGACCAAATACAAAAAAAATATAAATAAAAAAAAATTCAATATATTTTGTATTTTGTTGTATTCAATGAATTTTTTAAAAAATTTTATACAAATTATTGTTTTTACTTTTTAAGTATATTAAGATCAAGTGAATCTAAAAATTAAAAATATTAAAAAAAACTATTAAAAATATAAAAATAGGAATTAAAAACTCAAAAAATATTTTTAATAACTAAAAACCAAACAGGGTGAGATGTTTTTCCTAAGTGCTAATTGCTAATACTTGTGAAGTTATAAAATAGTGATGTCATTAATCAGGTATAGGACCATTATATACATATATATATGAAATAGAATTTAATCTGCTTTCTATTTTATTTGAAAAAAATATGAAACAATTTTTTTTGGCAATCTATTTTCAGAAGCTATTTTAATAGAACTTTCAAGAGATAATTTTAAATTATTTTTAAAATTCACAAAAAACTTTATATATATTTTTTTGTAAAACATTAAAACCCTAATTTCTTACATTGGAAAAAAAGAAATAATTATAAAAAGTCAATACATAAGGATAATTATTTTTTTAATGTTTATACTTATCTTTCTATAAAAATATTATTAAAAAAATCAATTCTCAAACGAAGATTAGATAAGACATTCACACGGGTCCCATCCGATATATATCATTCACTTTTCCTTCTCTCTATTGGGTTGTGTGAAAAAGGGACTTTTGAGTGGTAGAATTTATTCTTATTATCTTTTTCTTTGAATAATAATAGCTAAGTGGGTAAGATGTTTGGTGCATTTTTGGTTAGGATTTTGACCTACCAATGGCTTCACATGGGTTCTACAATTGCCTTTGTTACATTCATATTAGATATACCTATAAAAAGGTTGTTTTTTAAAAAATTTCTTCTATTTGAGATTGCGTTCGAATCTTAAATTTATGAAAAAAAATCACAAATTACATAATGACAAAAAAATAAAAAAGAAAAAAAAGTATAAAATTCTAAATACATTTCTTAAACACACTTTAGTTTAACCTAAAAAACTTTAAGAAAGTAGATACGTCTTAAGTATATGTAGTTAAGATTTTTGTAAGTTTAGGAATTTTCAAAAACTTAAATGGTTCTAAATATGTTAAAAAAATAAGCTTCTGTTTGGGAAGTGAGTTGACTTTTTGGCTTTTTGACTTTTTTTACTATTTTAACCTGGACTAAAAAGTTTGATTTGGGAAGGATTTTTTGGCTTTTTCACTTTTTTGACTTTTTTTGTGAGAGAAGAGTGTAATGATTATGGGTTGGATGTGATATTTTATTTGTTGTGACTAAAATAACCTATTTTAATTTTTGTGACTATTTTAGCCCCAAAATCACTTGCCAAACACCACCTAAATGTACAAGTTAAATATCAATGTTATTGAAGAGAGAGGCCTCTAAATAAGTATTAGGATAGATTTATCAAAAAAAATCCAAAAACTCAGATTTTTTTTTTGAATTTTTTAATATTATTTAAATATTAGTTCAAATATATTATCCAATAATATCTCTTTTGTTGTTTTACACAGAGAGGTTATTAGTACATAAAAAGGCATTTTATAACATTAGAATAGTCCTTGTGATAGAAAATTAAAAAGTCCTCCTAATAAGTGCCAATTATTTATGGTGCATTTAAATTTTTATATTATATTCCAACAATATTTCTCAAGACTACGGGTATGCGTTTATAGAAAACACATTTAAATTTTTTTTTTTTTAAATGAAAAGAACTAACCTATTGGAATATATTAATCACCAACAATTGAAAATATAACTCATTTTAGCAAAAACTTTGGCATTTTATTTTACTTTTTCATTGATGTAAACTTAAAGATATAGTTTTAGATACACTAAAATACATTGAATGAAACCCAGAAAAAAAAAAAAAAATTATGTGAAAATTGTGTTATCAAAGTGGCATATAAACTATTCAAGACTTGAGCGTGCTTTATAAGTTTTCATGTCATTAAAAAAAAAAAAAAAAAAAAAAAAAAAACCCTTAAAAAATCCCTCTATAGATGAAGTTCCTTTTAAAAAGCACCACAAGTTCATGGGTTCGATTTCTATTCACTTATCTCTGAGTCTTTTTCATTGTATTTATTTGAGATCTTGCTTCTCTATCTTAAAATTATCATTTTCTTTTTCTTCCTATGTGCAGAAAAAAGTGCTGAAATTTCCTTTGAAATAGTAAAACCCACAAATGAACAAACCATAAAAAAGTTGGATGATGATAATTTCATGACTCATTTGTGTGCTTCCATGCCAATGTATACGAAGTAAAAGACAAACATACCCTTATGAGAGAAAATATTTAGACCCAATAAATGTGCTCGTGACATTAACAACATCGAATTTTTTCTTCTTATTTTTTTTATTATTTTTTTAAAAATCTAAAATGAATTATGGCCATTCAATTTTGGCAACTTCTATTTCCGTAGATTAAAAAAATGTCCATTTCATACACTTGGGTTTCGTTTGGAAAGTGGATTGGCTTTTTGATTTTTTAATTATTTTATCCTGAGTCTAAAAAATCTCGTTTGGGTTAAAATTTTTGAATTTTTTTGATTTTTGTGAGAAAAAAAAAGAAATGATTATGATTTGAATGTGACATTTTGTCTTATTAATTTTTTAACATATTTTGTCTTTCTGTAACTATTTTAGCCTGGTAGCCCATGCTAAAGGAGGACTTAGTGCATTTTTTTAATTATGATTTTATTTCTTAATCAAATTATCCTTTGAACAAAACCCTAAAATACAATTCTCAATATATAAGTCTCCGTTTGGGATGTGGGTGACTTTTTGACTTTTTTACTATTTTAGCTTGGAGCTAAAAAGTCTCATTTGGGATAGACATTTTGATTTTTTTAACTTTTGTGAGAGTAAAAATAAAATAATTATAATTTAGATGTGATATTTTGTCATATTTAATTAAAATAGTCAATTTTGTCATATATGACTATTTTAACCCAAATAGACATGCTACACATAGCTTAACTAAATCTGCATACCACCAACCACCACCTACCCACTACCCTCAACTCTTCCCTTACCTTCCCTGACCACCTACCCCACCCCCCAACCTCCATGGCCACTAAACGCCACAACCCATTATCGCCAAGCGAGAGAGAACTTTGGTTTTGCAAATCATGACTAGTTTCTAGGTCGAACAATAGTCCTTAGTTCTGAGATCGAAGCATTTGGTTCATAGGATTATGTTCGAATAAAATTTGGGATTGAATAATTCTCCTAAACTTCAATATGATTTTAGTCCACCTTGTTCATTGATTTTTCACTTTATAAACTTAGGGTTAGTTTGGGAAATAATTTTTTGACTAAAATATCAAGTGAAAAAATCGAATGTGTGTGAAGATCATGCACATGTACGTAGGATCCAAACACTTTATACTTTTTATAAATGTATGAATAAGTATGACTGTAATAATGTTTAGTCAGTCACCATTAAATGTTAAATATATATTATCATATTAATCAAAGAAACAATGGTTTCATAATATATGGATTTTATATTTTATAAACCAAAAAATTTACATGAATAATAACATATGTGTTTATGCATTTTTAGAAACTTTAAATGTTTGATTTAGTTTCCATATAAAATGGTTTAAAATAGTCATAATTAAATGTAAATATATTACCATCAATCTATAAAAATAGTATTTGATTTTGAGTTTTTAAAAACAATTTTTAAAGTTTTTAATCTATATTTGTATTTTTTGTGAATATTTTAATCAATTTCTTTTACTTTTTATATCCACTTCTAGATAAATTTAAATGTAAAAATTTACATTTTTATTATATTTAGTGATTTTTTTAAAGATTTTTTTTACAAATTTTATATGTTCTAAGTGCATTTGAAGAGATAAAAAATGATTAAAATATTAAAAAATTCAAAATCAAACATAGTTAATGACATTTATTTATGCATTTTAGAAATTTAAAGGAAACTTAAATCGTTTTGATTTAGTTTTCATATAAAATACTCTAAATATACATGATATAAAATGTTTTACAAAATATATTACCACATTAATCAAAAAAATTAATGATTTCTGAAATGTGCATTTCTATGTTTTCTAAATTTAAAGCATGTGAAAATTGTATTGAGACTTTTAAACTTAGGGAAATTCTAAAATTGTATATGCTATGTAAATTATGACAATTTGCGATGTTGATATTATAAATATCATAATTAAATTATTTTCAATTATAATTACAAGCAACACAATGGGTCATAACCATTACCAAAAACATTTTAGTTATAACTAAAATAATAATCATAACAGGTCATTAACGAGATTAAAATCAATCTTAACTAAACACCACATGGGAGTTCTCGTCGGTGATAACCCAAATAGGTCATAACTAAGTCATAGGGAGGCTCTATTTGCATCTCAAAAATTAGGTTTGACACTTCAACTTAATGAAACTTTTTTTATTAATATTATTTCCGCATTTAAAATATCAAAAAGTATAATATCAAAAAAAATATAAATCAAAGTGTTTTGAACACTCCATAAATATTGAAATTCAATCTTCCTTTTTCTCTTCTATTCTTTTCTTATTCTCTCCACTTTGCATCTTCCTACTCAACCTTATTTAGCTTGACTCCATAATTCTTGCATTCTATTTCATATTGAAGTTAATAATGGATAATGAAGAAAGACGTTTCTAGGCAATTTTTATTTATTTTTATTTTTTTTTTATAGAAAATAAGTTTTCTATTCATATTTATCGTTTTTGTCTATTGGGTTCATGAAATTTGTTTGGAAATTTAATATCGAACAAATTATATTTATTTGAAAACTTATTTTTAAACAAAATTCATATATTCGGCAGCGTGCTTCCAAAAAAATGGTCATTGTTCAGTATTTAATATCTTAACAAATGTCTATGTTTGACTTTGTATTTTGGAATATTTAATTTTTTAATTTATTCATATTTAAATTCCGAATGAAAATAACTATTTGGTATTACATATGTTTCAATTTTCTATTGTTGGGATACGAATATCCGCACATGTTTCATTTGTTCAACATCAAGTATTCAAAGAAATTTCATAATTTCGAAATTAAGTATCTGGGCATATTTAATTTGTTCATAGTTGGAACCAATTTTTTGTTGTTCGGAATTGAGTATCTGGACATATTTATTTTGTTTGGCACTTAGTATTCGGATGAAAAAGTTGGAACTAATTTTCTGTTTGTTCGAAACTGAATATCCGAACATGTTTCATTTATTCAACATTGAGTATTCAAAAAAATTATAGAAATCACTTCTTTCAAAGAATCAAAATCGAAAAGCACCAAATTGATGGAATGTCAAAATACCCTTAAACGATAGAGGTTGGAGATGATGCATTGGAGATGGTGTGTTGACGACTAGGGTGTTGGAGAAAGTAGGTTTGTAATATATTTCTACGGTTTTTAAAATTTTTTGGGGCATAATAGGTATTATTTGGGATGTCAAAAAAAAAAAAAAATTTAAACTTTTTAATAAGATATCCAACCTAATTTTTGGGTGCACTTAGAGCTACCCTAAGTCATAACTACCACCACCACCACAATAAATCATGGGGTAGTTTACAAGCAAGTATGATGGAACAAACTTATTTACCAAAAAGTCATACTCCAACTTTCAATTCATTTTTATGCTTTCCACATCATATTTCAATATAAATTAATATAAATAAATTAAAAATAAATGAAAACAAATAAACAAATGCCAAAATACTTCAATCATTTATTACTATGATAAATTTATCAATATGATTACGAATACCAAATGACCATTTTACAAACACAAAACATATCTAACAAGCATAAAAAAGATTTCATTATCAAAGCAAGGGTGAAATAAGTTTAAAAAAAATTCATTAAAAACTCAGGAGTAATTAAGTCCACTCAATAGGACCTATTGTTGATTATTCCATAAATTATAACCAAGTCATAATTTGAGGTATAACCAAAAACTACACTAAGCCATAATTTAATATCATAAAAATCATAATTGAAGACATAAGAGCAACTCCAACACTTCTCTTCATCTTTCACTAACTAAAGTACAAAAAATAAATACTTGTTATTTTTATCTACTAATTTTTTCATCTATGTACTCTAACGCCGCTATTTATTTTATTTATTTATCTATACAAATTATTTAATAAGCATTTCAAAACTCTCTAAATATAACTAGTTTGGAAGAATTTTATTAAAATAAATAAAATATGATAATTGCAGTTAGAATAAGCAACGCACCTTTTTTAAAGAGTACATTGGAGATATTTTAATACATATTTTTTCTAGTGTATGCAATATAAAATTTCCAATAATACACCCTAATTTAATATTTTTTTCTAGTGTTTGTATATTGGCGCGCTTAATAGTTTTTAAGTACCGCAACTCCCTTGCTAAATATACACACATATCTATGTATTTTATAGTTGTTAATTTTATACCGTATTGGCTGATACGCATTCTATGAGAGAGAAAATAAAATACAAATAGGTAATTCTATAAATACCGGAAAATACTAGTCGGAAAATGTAATTCCGGCAGAATTGAATGGTACCAAAACAAAATGAATTTATGATTTTTATTTTTATTTTTATTTTATATATTTATATATTGTATCAAATACATTATATGATATACGTTGTATCAAATACATTATATTTATATATTGTCTTAAGAAAACAAAATATACAACTTTGGATATTTAAATTATATGTTACTAGACAATATTTTTAATACATATATAATATTTTTTTGATAAATTCAAACTGGTACCCGGAAATATACGGGTATCGGTAGGTACCATATCAATAGAAAATATTTGGTACGGGATTGACCACTTTGTATTGGACTTATTTGGTGTAACTTATTATAAGCTGAAAGCTAAAAATTAAAAACTAAAAGCAATATACTCGTGCTTGCAGATAATCAACTTTTTTAAATTTACTTATGTTATTTCTATTTAATAAATTATAAATAAAAAAAAGGGACCAAACAGATTAATATAGTCTCAGACAAGCTGCACTTGCACCAAACAACTCCATATTTGTACCCGTATTGTGATGGAGATCAACCCATTTCAACCCAAAAAAGCCCATTTTGAAAGATGCAATGGATCTAATAAGGGCAAATCTCTAGATAAGAGCAGCCCATCAACCTAAAAATTGGTTTCAGTTTCCAAAACCCATTCATAATGGGGCCAAAACTAGTGACAATGCATATCAAGGCCACCAAATGTTAATGTCACTCCTAGACTGAGATAGGAACTACACTGGAAAACCTCAAACTCAGGATTAGGACTTGGAAAGACCTGGTGCAAAGCTGGGCCGAGAACAATCGGGCCCAACCCATTCAAGGTTATAAATGTTAGGTGGGCGTTGGGTCAAGTTATGTTCGTATCAGAATTATCTCAATACTAATCTAACTAATTTATTATTTTGTGTTATTGTATTATGTGCTTGTTTGGCAGAACTTAATTACAGTTTATTTCAGCTTTCAGCTTAATTTAAGCTATTTTGATGTGTTTGGTTTAGCTTATAGTTTATAGCTTATAGTTTTTTGGAAGTCAGAAATCAGCTTATTCTTTGAGTGGGGTAGGAGATGCTTTAAGAATAAGCTGGAAATCAGCTTAAGCTGAAAGTTATAAGCTATAAGCTGTTGAGGCATAAGCTATAAGTACTTTCCCACAGCTCTACCAAACAGGGCTTATGTCATTCTTAATTTGTGTTTGCTTTTCTATTGTGTTAATGTGTCATGCCAAAATCACTGCTAGCTAAAAGCATAAAGTGTATGAAGAAATTAAAAATTGTTTCCAAAATTTAAATTTAATGAAACAAATTTCTATTAAATGAAATTAGTCAAAAGAATATTTGATTTTAACTTAATTTTAATTTTCCAATTTATTAATTTTATCCTTTCACTAGATTATGTCAAATAATAGACAAAATAAATTATCTTCGGTTAAAAATAAAAACAAAACCTATTACTCTTAAAATCTTATTTTATGTACTTTTCTAATAAGTTAAATAGAGTTACATGAAAGAATTAAAATGTCATGACACTCCTTAATCTAAATAATATTAATAAAACGTGTAATTACTTTTTTATTAAATAAGTTATTCGTGTCAATTTTATATTATGCAGATTCAATACTAACCTAACTTATTTATTTGTGTTTTCGAGTGCTATCATATATATGTTTGAATCAAAAAGTGATCAATTTTAATCCACTAAATTTATATACAATTCCATCGTGTTATAGTTTTATTTTTATAGAAATTGAAATAGGTAAAGATGGGAAAAACGATCGCAAGAGCCCAAACCCAAATTTTTTTTGTTAATATTATATTTATTTATTTATTTCATGGGTTTTTATTTTAGTGTTTTTTTTTATTATTTTTTTTTTCACCATGACATTGCTGACTCTTTGTTTTCCACCGACTGATCACCAAATAATGGATCAAGACCCATGGGTTCACTGGCCCAAATATCAACTTTGACTTTAATGATCCACTGCATTAAAAACATTGTCTTGCACGGAAAATTGATGAAAGCAAAAGTGAAATAGGGTTCTAACTTTTACCTTGAACTTGATAGAATTTGACGGGTTTCAATACTCACCATAAATTCTCTTGTAATAATTTAAATTATTTATTTTATAAGATGTTTTGTATATATTATTTAAAAATAAAATAAAATAAATTTAATAATTACAACTCTTTTATTTTATTGAGTTTATTTTTTAAAAAAAATTATTTCTTAAAATGTAT
Organism: Camellia japonica; assembly: GCA_030407325.1. Taxonomy (NCBI): domain Eukaryota; kingdom Viridiplantae; phylum Streptophyta; class Magnoliopsida; order Ericales; family Theaceae; genus Camellia; species Camellia japonica. The sequence continues at coordinate 157,884,882 of JAPPVO010000031.1, read as the reverse complement.
TTATCGTCAATTTTTTAGAATATGATATGTGAGACTCACATGTTATATAAATTGGAATTAATTTATTAATTATCTATTTTTTGTATGTATAGAAAATTGTATTTTCTCTGGAAAGTGTACACAGAGAGAATGAGAGAGTGAAAGCTGGATTTGGAGTCCAAACTTTGTTTTGCTTCTCCTTATGTCACGTCTTTCTCATTTTTTATTTTATTTAAAAAAAAACTATTATATTAAGTGAAAACTAAATTTGGAGTTCAAACTTTATTATATGTCAGGTGTCTTTTATTTTTTTATTTAAAATAAAAAAATTAAATAAATAAAAGAAATGTATCTAAACTTATTAGGTTTCGAATATATTAAAAAAAAGTTTTAATATATAATAAATATTTTATTTAAAAAAAAAGTTTTGATATATTTGATATATAAACTTATTAGATTTGAATCTATTAAAAAAAGGTTTTACCACTTAAGTCAAATTTACTATATAATAAACATCCTTGGGCAAATTACAAAAAAAAATTAAAGATTTCGCGTATTTTTCAATTTAAATTCTAGAATTTCAATTTTGACAAATTAAACATTGGAGTTTCTTCCGTGTTTCAATGTGAACCCTTCGTCCATATCCGTTTGATTGAACTAACGGAATCTAGGCAAAATTCTCAGATTCAAATACACATGTTTAAACACTAGTATCTCCCTCGTTGTAACTCCGTTTCTCTTCATTTTTGCGTCATTGGATTCACCTCATTGCCTAATTTTTATTCCATCCCTCATACGTCTTGTTCCACCTCTTTTTGTGTGCTGTTAGAACTCCGAAAGTTAACCAAAAATAAGATTTTTCTCTTTTTGGGTAAAATTTTCAAATTCAAACACACATATTCAAGCATTTGTATTTCCTTCGTCGTAACTCCGTTTTACCTCATTTTTGCGTTGTTGGATTAATCTCATGGCCTAATTTTCATTTCATCCCTCATGCACTTTATTCCACCTTTTTTTGCATGCCGTCAAAGCTCCAAAAGTTAGCCAAAAATAAAATTTCTCTTTTTTTTTTCCCCCTTTTTATTTTCTGTCTCCATGCTTCTTCTTTCCTACTTTCTTTTCACAATTATTCTCTTTTTTCCTTTTCTTCCATGGCCCTTCCACCGAGCTTGTAGTGGCCACCGAACTTCCGATGGTGGCGGTGTCATTGAGTATAAATGTATATGACTTACAAGAACAAAAAGAAACATAAGAGTGAAGGAAGGGCCATGAAGGAAGAGGAAAAGAAAGAATAATTATGGAAAGGAAGGAGGAAGAAAGAAGTACGGAGATATAAGATAGACGAAAAAAAAAAAAAGAGAAATTTTTTATTTTTGGCCAACTTTCAGATCTCCGATAGCATGCAAAAAGAGATGGAGCAAGGCATATAAGGGGTGGAAAGAAAACTAGGCCACGAGGTCAATCCAAAGACGCAAAAATGACACAAAATGGAGTTACGACGAAAGAGATATAAGTATTTGTGTTTGAATCTGAAAATTTTGCCTAAAGAGAGAAAATTTTTATTTTTGACTAACTTTCGGAGTTTCAACGGCACACAAAAAGAGGTGGAACAAGGCGTACGAGGGATAGAATGAAAATTAGGCAATGAGAAGAATTTAACGATGCAAAAATGAAGCGAAATTGAGTTATGAAGAAGAAGATACAAGTGTTTGAATATATGTATTTAAATCTGAGAATTTTATCCAGATTTTATTAATTCAATCAAATGGATATGAATGAAGGGTTCACATTGAAACACAAAATTTTTTTTCAAGATTTAATTTGTCAAAATTAAAACTCTAAGATTTAAATTGAATAACACGTGAAACTCTAAGATTTTTTTTTATTTATTTATTTATTTTAAATTTTAATTTGCCCAACATCCTATTTTATTTTTACTTGTTCCACGGTTACACGCATGGTAACTGCTTGTTGAAAAACTAAGGAAACGATAGCTTGACAAGTGTCCCACCACTTGTAAACAGAAGAACATGGTTACAAGGGTAAAGCTAACATGTACGACACGTATCAAACATGTAAAGCCCTGAGCACCTCCATATAGCTAGCTCCACAACATTCCTGGGTTTATCTTCCAAAACAAAAGACCAGAGATATTTAAAAAAAGAAGAAGAAGAAAATGGCAACTGTGGGAAGGAACATAGCAGCACCATTGTTGTTTCTCAACTTAGTAATGTATTTTATTGTGTTGGGTTTTGCTAGTTGGTGTCTCAACAGGTACATCAATGGCTGGACTCATCATCTTAGTAAGTTCCCTCCTCTCTCTTCAATGGTTTTATTTTGTAAAAAAAAATGAAAGGCTTTTGGTTCATGGATTTGGAAAAAATTTAAACTTAAAAAGAAAAAGAGTAAAAACAGGTGAAATGTAAATAATATATATATATATATATTGTTTTAAAATTCCTCCCATACCTATGAATGAAACACACAGCCTAATAAGAATTTTAAAGAGTTTGTCAAGCTTTTGGTTAGGGTTGGTAGAAAAATTGATGGAAGTATAAATTGGCGGCTTAAATATGATCAAAAATTTGATTTTTGGTAAAAAAAACATGTTTTCTTTTCCATAATGTGTGGTCTGTTTGGTATACAAATTAAACCAAACGTGATAAAAACGAAGGAGGGAGATTTTCATTTAGAACAATTTTCATAGTTTTTTTCATTAATTTTCAATGTACAGGTCTTCTAGTTTTTATAAATTTTTTCTTTAAAAATTTTTATGTCAATTTCTATCAGACTGACAAAATTGACAAATTCAACTTGTAACCCACAGTATGTCTCAATTCATCAGCTATTAAAATATGATCGGAATTTTGATTTCTGGTCTGTTTCTCATAATGTGTGGTCTATTTGGTATACAAATTAAACTGAATAAAAACTAACAAGGGAGATATTTATTTAGAACAATTTTCATAGTTTTTTTTTCATCAATTGTCAATGTGAAATTTCTACTAGATTTTATAATTTTTTTTATGTCAATTTCTGTCAAATTGACAACAAATTCATCTTGTGACGTACGGTATATGTCAATTCATCAACTATTAAAATTGAAAACTTTGATTTGACGAGTTTCCTTCAATTAACACTGATCAAATCGAACAGTATACAACCATATATTTTTGGTAAGACTAAAATGTCTGTAACCAAACTTCTATTATATCCTTGGGCAAATTATACTTTTGGTTTCTGAAATTTCTCTGTAATTTTAGTTTTATCAATTTTAGTTTTATCAAATTATATCCTTGGGCAAATTAATTTCTATGACAAGGATTGTGGGAGTGTACACTTTATTGATGGACTTTATAGTTGGCTTTATTATGACAATCAAAAAATGTTTCTTTGGTTGGTGAATATTAATTAACTTTATTCAGATATAATTAAGACCTCGTTTGGGAACAGGTTAATTTAGTAACTTTTTGGCTATTTGGCTAAAATATAAGTTAAAAAAAACTAGTATGTTTGGGATGACTTTTTGGCTTTTTACGAAAAGATGTGCAAAAAGTAGAGAGAAAAGAGAATCTTTGACTTTTTGGTATGAGTTGTTGGCTTTTTGACTAATTTAGTAACTTTTTGACTTTTAAGCTAAAAGAGAGGGTTCCCAAATTTGGTATGGGGATAACTTTTTGGCTAAATTTGTATGGTAGGTTTCGGAGGGAACAGCGCAACGGGTTTTTTCTTGACGTTTGCTATATTGGCTGCGGTGATAGGGATAGTAACAAAATTTGCAGGGGGAAACCATATTAGGGCTTGGAGAAATGATAGTCTTGCTGCTGCTAGTTCTTCTTCTTTGGTTGCTTGGGCTGTCACTGTTCTAGCTTTTGGGTAAACCATCAACACTTATGTATTTGTGTATTTAGATAAATTATTGTGCATTTTAGGCATAGAAAAAAATTGTGACAAAGTTCAAAAGCGTTAGCATACTTTTATATAAAAAAAAATGTTTGATAGCTTAAATTTGTATGGTCCGAATAACTCGAATGTATTAAAACGACGTCATTTTATTCCCAAAACGACGTCGTTTTGAGACATTCGAGTTATTCAGGCCATAAAAATTTGGATTACCAAACATTGTTATTTTATATAATAGTATAGATAAACAGATCCTTTAATTTGTTAAAGGGGTAAAATTGTTTCTCACCCTAAAAATTTAATATATGTGTAATATACTTTACACATGATCTTTTAACAGAATTTTAATTAAAAAAATTAATTGTAAGATAAAGTTAACTGTTAGTTTTGAAGTTCAGGGGTTTATTACAATTTATTATTATTATTGTATAAATACCTAATATATATATGGGTATGGCTTCTGTCCAGTCCGGGATCGTGCTGTTGGGCCGTGCTGTTGGGACTGGACTGTGCTGTTGGGGCCCGTGGGGGCTCACCACGGGTCCCGTTTTGATAATCTGAACCGTTCAATGGGTAGAAATCGTCGAGTACTATATGCCAGTAAAACATCACGTTGATCGGATATCGATAGCTATGTGATTAAATCAGTTTCGTATTAAAAAAATTGGACGGTGAACAAATTAACGGTTGACAAAAAACTGATTTGATCATATAGTTATCGATATCCGATCAACGTGATTTTTTACAGACATATAGTACTCGACGAGTTCTACACATTACACGGTTCAGATTATCAAAACGGGACCCGTGGTGGGCTCCCACGGGCCCAACAGCACGGTCCAGTCCGATCCTAGACTGGACAGAAGCCATACCCTATATATATATATATATATCATTTCAAGAAGTACTTGCCAACTGCCCCCCTTAATCCCAAGGGGAATGTTACCCCAGTGAGACTCGAACTGGCTTTGATACCCTTTCAAGAAGTACTTGCCAATCCTACTAAAACCCTAAGGTGATAGTAGAGGCGCATACTGTGAGAACCTGAATTTTTAGACAACAAATTAGTTTGATTAATAATAATATTAAGTCAGTTAACAGTGATTATTAAATTAGCGAATTATAATGTTAATAGTATCATGGTTAATACCAATATTAGATTCCTTTAAATAAAATTATTTATCTTTCTGTGAAATTTTTTTTTTATTTTTTTTATTTATCTAAGTATAGTTGTGGAAACTAAATGAGTTAAACAAATAATAACTAAGTTAGTAAGAGAATAGTAGGGAGCAAAATATGTTGACTAGGTTATATATATATATTCAATTGATTTTTATTTTATACAAAAAAAAAAAAAAAATCAAAATTTTTGTTGGGTAGAGAAATTCGGCCCAAGCATGCCAATGCATGTCTTTGCTCACTGCCACACTCCATGCCTACATGCATAGATGACAATTTCAAGCCTTTGTCAAGGTTGCCACAGCATGCAAACCAACTGTAATCTACTCTCTTAGATCATAGTTCCTAAGCTAAAAGAGAAGTAAAGTAAAAATAAAATAATAATAGTAATAATAATAATAAATTAGGCCCTCAAACTCCTATAATTAGGAGCACTATTCAGCCCCATTACACACACACGTAGCTAAGCAAAACAAAGAGAAAGAGAGGGAGAGAAAGCAAGAGGGAAAGGAGAGAAGAGAGGGGAAGAAAGACTCAATACTTGGGATTTTTTTTTTACTTCATTGACGTAAAAATACTCAACCCCTATCCTTCCGTAGATGTTTTTCCTAAATCTACACATTAAAAATATGCAATAGTGTGTATTGATAATACACAAATGCTCAATGCATGTTACATTTGGATAAAATGATAATCTTATGATTATGTGATTTCTGTCATTCTTACAAATATGGATTAGATGGTTTAGCTACTGATTTTGCTCTTTACGTGTTCAAATATTCTCCATCGTTGAATCAACCTTGCAGGCTTACGAATTTGTGTTTACTCTTCATAAATATTATTTTCTGTTATCAGTAATGAAAGTAAATACGAAGGATTAGAGTTTCACATGGGAATAATAGTAAGAAACATTTTTTTTTGTCTTGCATGTGATTCGTGGTGAATACAAAGTGTGTTTTTTCGCAAACTAATAAACTTCCAGCAAAACAGATTTTTAATCCATCTCGAATAAACCCAAATGAACCCATGGGAACACTTTCATAGAATCTGAAACTACTGGAGTCAGTTTAACATGTTTTCATGGTACTAGGATATTGAAAAAATTATTTGACACCGTTTCGTGATCAAAACATATTTTTCACGTCATTGTTGTCTGGAGGCAGCAGCAATACTGACTTTACCAAGTCACCATTTATTCCAAAGAATGAATTTTCAAGTTATTCAAATAGGAAAATTTATATTTTTAAGTTACCTTTCAAATGCCGCTGGTTTCATAATTTTTTATTAAGTATTGAGAGAGAAACGCCAATTTTTCTAAAATGTGACAGAATTTGTCCAGTTTTCTTATAAAAAATTATTTGACCATCTTCTACTGGTTTTCAGTCTTCACACTATTCTGGAAATATGTTCTAAACTCAAAAATTTAGCAAACCGTTCTGACCATGCCTCTTTTCGACACCGTTTGAGGCCTCTTTTATTTTTCGAACACGGAACACTTGTGCTGGAGGTGAATGTAACTCACTGTTCCAGAAAACTAGTTTTCTTCCAAAATTTATATATCCATTTTAAAATCGTTTTTAGCCCTGGTATTCTACTCGAAATATTTTCCTAACTCGATGAACTAGTACCATTTAAAGTATTATAATGGTTGAACTTCGTTTGGTATGGGTTTCATATTTTTTTTGTCTGACCATATAGTGCTGAAAGAAGAAGTGTGTTAATTCTTAAGAAATCTTGTGATGATTCCTAAGACATTCTATCACATTTATTTTGGTTGCCATATATGATTGTGTTGTGCTATATAAACATTATGTCACTGTGGTTTTCAAACTAAAACTCGCATATGTATAAAAATGTGAATTTGACGAAGTAAAGAAACACGAAATTGAACCGATGATACATTAAAAATTTAAAAGTGATGGGGCGAGCCCGGTTTAGAAGCTTGCGCAAATGAGTTGCGAACCCTAACATGGCATGGGAAGGTATTTCGACTCTTATCGGTGTAGGCGATATAAGGTTGGTGGTGCGGGTGTCACAATATAGACCGTCCCCTTGGGCAGACTGTGATGTCACGACTCAGGTACGTAACCCTAGTGTGTGGGCATCATTGGTAGTTACAGCAAGTAACATTTGAATATTTGACCAAGGGGGAGTTAGAATTGCCCGTGACTATTGCTTAGCGGTTGAATGGAAATAGTGCTCTGCGGGGAGTTACTTAAACTTATTTGATAAACTAAATCTATGAGAATTTAAAAAGAAAAGTGGGCATTCTCCTCATGATGAAATATTGCTTCTATTTGTCATTTTTTTATTTATTATCTATTGTTATTATTTCAACTGATGGCATTCCTGTTATGCTTATTAAATGTTATATGTTATTCTGTTACTACGCATTATTCATTAATTGTGAGTATTATTATCGGGGTGGGTATTTCGGGTTGTAATATCTTATTGAGCTCGTCGCTCATTGGCATTTCCGTTGCCCTAGCGTTTCATGCCAGGTACCGAAGAAACCGAAGGAAACACTGAGGTGTTGGAAGGTAACAATCAGCTCTGATTAGCTTGAAGCGTGCCAAAGTTCCATGAACCATTTTTCTGAATTTTCTAGTTTTTCTCTAGTTTCTTTTTATATTTGTGTATTAAGACAAAGTTTTAAGTTTGACTGGAGTTGTAATTTAAGAACTTTTAATTTTTGTGTTGTTAATTAATGGATGATGGTAAATTTGGTGACAATATTGACGATGATTCTTAATTAAGAAAATTAATTTTAAGTTTTAAACATTATTATGATGTCCTCAAATTTTTGAGCGTCACACATACATATTCTCTTATAGCATGTATATATTATAAAAAGTTTGGAGGGATTAAAGTTAGTTTCTTATATAGGTGCCTAAAATAGTATAGTGTTGGATGACATTTTATCGCTCGTCCGCTGCCACCTATGTCCGATGTAACTTTCAAGCGGCTTTTGGGTAAATCTAAAACATACGTATGTATGGTTTTGTTGGATATAATTTATGAGACTATTTATAATTTTTTGGTGATAAATTAAACTTTTATTAACTCCTGTAGTTTAGTCAAAATTTCGTTTTAGACTCTATTGTTTTAAATTGAATAATTTCGTAAGTCTAATTGTAATTTGGTTGTTCCATTTAAGTTAGAGGTTAAAATTATTAATTTTGATACACTTGTTAATCTTACGAGGTGTACATGTTAAAATAATTAACAAAAATTTAGATGAAATAATCAAATTAAGTAGAGAACAAATTATTCAAACAATATGGATCAAACTGAAATTTTGATAAATTTTATAGGAATGAAAAGTCTAATTTATTCACAAAATAAATAAATAAATTTGTTCAAAATCTGTTAGAATGTAACATTTTGATGCAACTTGTAGTTAATAAGATAAAAATTAATTTAAAATGGTTAAAAGAAATTTAATTATTGGAAAATTTATTATTTAGAAGTTTCAAACATTTTTTTTCATAATATCGAGAGAATTTGTGCAAAATGTACAACTTCATATGTTCATCATATAAGTGTAGAAAATAATGTTTTAAGACTCTTATGGACTATTATATGTTAATTATTAATTTGTTTAAGAATCAACTAATTAAAACTCAATTTTCTGTCACTATAAATTTAAGGGTGATATTTCTCTACGTTAATCCTTCCAAGTATAGGATACTCAAGAAATGACCATTATTTTTTGTGAGCATGGTTACACATTTTGTCAATCTGACTAAATGTTCAACACTATAATGTGCAGATTGGCATGCAAGGAGATAAGCATAGGAGGGTACAGAGGGTGGAGGTTGAAGATTTTAGAAGCATTCATAATAATCCTCACTTTCACCGAACTGCTCTAGCTCTTCCTCATCCATGCCGGTGTGTTTAGTAGCTGGTACGGGCCGGGCTACCGAGACACCACCACTGGCTACGGCGTACGAACTCCGGCCACTGATCTGGCTCCCAAGCCCGGTACTGGTGTGACGGAAACTAGGGTTTAAGCTGCAAATAGTATAGTACTAATAGTTGATGATGAGCGTGAGTGTTTTAGCCCTTCTAGTTCTAGTCTTTTAGGGCTGTTCTGGATTATTCCACACTTTTTTTTTTCTTAGTATTTCGACTATTTGTTTTATGTCTCTACTATGTACTCAAATCCATATGGTTGTGTAAATAAAGGTGCCGTGACTCTTTGTCTGTAATTATATTGTTCTATATAATTGTGTTGTGGTGTATGTTTAATGTGTGATTTAATTCTCAATATGTATTATTTTATAATATTACGATTGAAAATCATTTGTATTGAACATACCGGTAAATCTTAGGTTCTTAGACACACTGAAAAAAAAAAAAAAAAAAAAAAAAAAAAAAAAAAAGAAAAAAAAAAAAGAAGTTGATTCAGCTGAGATTCAATTGGGGGAAAAAAAAATGTTGGCAATAATTTTGTTCAGAATTTAGATGTGATTGAAATTTAATTGGTATGTTGTGCCTAATGAAATTTAGATTATATATTGATATTTTAAAGTAAAATTTATTATTACAAAAATAGTTAAAGATCACGCTTTGACAAATGAAAATATCTCACTTTTATTGGAAGTGTAATAAAAAAATTAAATTGATATTTTAATCACACTTGATTTGATTGAGTGTGATGATATTTATTTTTTATATCAGTTTTCAATTAAGTGTGATTATATAAATATTTTTAATCTTATCTTCTAAATAAGTATGATTATGTATAATTTTTTTTAATCCCAACTTCTAAATAAGTGTGATCAATATAAATTCTTTTAAACTGTCTCAAAACTTAAATTCCTAAATTCATTCTGACGCCCAGCCCATGCCCAGCCCTGGTATCTCTTTCTTCCTCTTCTCTCTCTTATCTGAGATTTAGATCGTGAGGTAGATCAAAACCCAAATTCCATCGCCAGCCGCCACCCCTTCGTCGAAACTCCCAACCGTCTCATCGCTCGAATCTCTACTTTCAAGGACAAACCCTACGCCGCTACTCCACTTTCACACTTTGCTGCCACTCCCGAAGAAGGCTACCCACTGCAGGCGTAGGCTTACGGAATCCCATTCGCATCTCTATTGCCATCGTCTTACAATCCTTTACTCTTTTTTGATTTGTTTTTCCTGATTTCATTATATAATAATTACTCTACTTCTCTTTTGATTTTGATCCTTTTGTATTAACATGGAAAAATTAGGGATTTTTTGCCTCCTTAATTAATGTGATTATTGTGCTTTAAATTATGCAATAGGATGAAAGATTTTCTGGCAAGTTATTTGATTTCTTTTTGTTCTAAACCCGCAACAATATTAAAATCTTTGAGGCTTGCTTTAGGTTTGGATTTCCTTTCATTGATCCATTTTTGTACTTGTTGCTTTTTCTGTAATTTAATTGATTTTGACCTCATTCTGTTTAAGGCAACCACTACGTGGTACACCTATTGGTTATGTTACTCTTTTATCTAGTTTTACAATTTCAAGTCACCAAATAGTCTTTGAACTGTTTGTCAAAATGTCTGACCCAAAAATGTTTATTTTGAAATGATAAAGAATTAGAAATGCTATACGCTAATCAAGTCACCTATGTGTTATGTTACTCTTGGTTTATTTGCTATGTCATGCACCCAAAAATAATATAAATAATCCAACTCATAAGCGATGTGAATATAACAAAATTGGTATACTTTCATATATCAGAGTTTATATTACAAAAGATATTACATGCATTACACATTCATAAATGTTCATTTTGAAACTACAACATGTAACACTAGTTGATAACAACAAAATAAATGTCCTACGGGCTTACATTTTTCCAAGACATAACTTGGTTACAACAAAAGAGAGTCATAAGTTCTATACATTTAAAGCTCTCGGCTTGAATAAACATTTAAACACAAAAAAATAACAAAATAGAGCCTCCAACTCCTAAGTCCTCCTAAGCTACGTCCTTGGAGGAAGCATATCACCTGTACCTGAAAATGATTTCCCAAGTAGGATGAGTCAAAGTTCAGTAGAGATAGACTAACACAATATATGAGATTTAACTAAGATATAAGTGTCAGATAAATGTTTAATATTCATGACCAACTTACATTCTTCCCATGACCATTCAGTATTGATATCCACATCTCAATCCATTTCCATTCATTCACTTCAAGGGTTTTGGGTGAAAAGAAAATCAAAAAGTGATGTAAAACTGCTCTGCTGTGAACTGATATACGCGAGGTTCGCTCGAGCGAAGGAGTTGTCGCTTGAGCAACCAAATACAAATTAGTGACCTCGCTCGAGCGCAAAAAGCGTCGCTTGAGCGTAGAATACATACCTTCAGAAGTTTTACAGACGCACACTGTCGCTCGAGCACAAAAAGCCTTGCTCGAGCGAAGAACTTTACCTTCCCAGAAATTCTGCAAGTCTAGGGAAAAACTACTGGCAACACTCAAAGCTCGCTCGAGCGTAGCGTAAGAAGCCTCGCTTGAGCGAAGAGGAAAATTTCTGGGCAACAACCACTTAAATAACTAGCAACCAACCTATTTCAAACATGCCCAAAACACTCCAACACTCAAATTCAGAGACAAATGAGGGAAAAAAACAAGACATGGATAACAATGTTAAACCACAAAACCTGAGTTCGAAATGTAATAAAGGTCAGGTCAAAATCGGAATCGCTATAACCTTCCCCCCTTAAAGAATTTCATCCTCAAAATTTCGAAACAAATGCCAAACCAATTAAACTATTCTCAACTATGACAGTCTATCAATTTCAATCATCATGACTCATTCTCCGGTCATCCATTATCATTAACTCGATGTACAAGTTTCAACAGTGAATTATAATCCATACATTTTCAAAACATTTACAATGTTTATGATCAACTCAAGTTCCCAAAATGTATACAACATATACAATGTTTCCAAATTTAATACAACACACTTAATATTCCATATTTTCAAGACATATGTAATGCTTATTTGAATCTAAGTTCCCAAGACATCCATAACATACACAATGTTCATCTTAACCTACGTTTCCAAAACATATTCAACATATACAATGTTTTCATACTTTAATACATATGCAATGTGTTTACATTTCATGAACAAAACTAGAATCTCAACATATGCTCAAACATCAACAAATAAGTTCGGATATTTCTCTCGGACTTCCAATTCACGCTCCCAAGTTGCTTCCTGTAGACTCGACTTTCTTCGCGCCCCCCTTTCGGAGAGCTCGAGTTGGTCCTACAGTTCGGACTCCTGTCACGGTTTTGAATCTAATCTCACAAAATGCAATGTGAGACTGATAAACACCAAAGAGTCCAATCTAGCAAATCATTTTGGAAAATCAGATTTTGAATAAAATAATGCCAAAACTGGACTACTTTGCCAGATTACAGAGTCGGCACCTAAATATTTTGTTTTTGGAAAATTTAGGAAACCCTGACTCGTGTCAAAGGCCATGTGTCCGTCATTACCAAAGTTGCCTCGGCTTGGAAACTTGGGTACGAGAGGGGAAGGTCCTGAAATGAGCACCCCCGCTCGCCCGATCAAAGATTGGCCTCTACTATCATGATATGTTGTTTGATAAACACATGTGTTCTTATTCCAATTATTTAGCTAAAATTACTATGTGACGCACACATACAAGTATAGACTAAAATCGCAAGAATTGAAACAAATCAACTCATGTTTGCTTTCGAAAATGGTTTGAATTTGCCACCATCAAGTGGGCTAAAACGCGGATTTGCCATCAAACATGATGGGCTTAAAACATGATTTGCCATTTCGCAAAGTGGGCTTTAAAACATACATTCATTGAACTGTTCCAATTCAAGCAATAAGCCTTCATCCACATGCATTCACGCAGTTTATCAAGTAAGCACCTAGCCTCATGGCAAGCATGCAAATCATGGTAATATGGCAATCACACTCATGTAAGCATACTAAAGCATAAAACTTACTGAGTACTCCCAGCCAAAACAAAAGCTAGATAGAAAAATGCATGATCCTAACTATACAAAATGCCCAATGCAACACATGCAATAATGCAATAAGATAGGCTCGGCTACCTAAGATGGCATATGAATGCAACAATTTGATAACATGCTTTGAGACACGTATTCAAATAAGTGTATTGAAATACAATGCAGTTTGAATGATGCGCTGAGCCTCTGTGTATGCAAGACAAATGAATGATACAAACATGCAAGCATAAGGTATGCTAATTAGAAATGACCATAAACTAACCATCAAAAGTGGTTAAATAAAAGGAAGAAAGACATGGGGTTGGAAGACACGCACACACGCACGCACGCATGCATGCACGCATGCACACTTATTACAACATTGCGCCCTCTCGAAGGAGGGTCCGAATGAATAAGCTAAGCTAATTATTACAAAACAAAACTAACTATTCTAGTTAACTAATTATTACAACACAATTGAATAACTAGCTATGCTAAGCTAATTAAGTACAACACTTGAATTGAATAATTAGCTACGCTAACTAACTAATAAAGCGATTAAACGGCCTCGAGGGACGAGAGATGCATGCATGCTCGGTTGCTTCCTCTCGAAAATGCCCTTGCCTTGCCATCGGATGCCTCTGTTTGCACTCACTTTGATCACTGAAAATTGTATCAACTTCCAGATTGCCTCTACTCCAACACAGGAACACTTTTGCACAAAAATTCACTGGTGGCCGGTTGGCCACAAAAGGTGGCTGTCGGCTACCTTAACTGGTCGGTCGGCTACTTCAGGTGGCCGGTCGGCCACCCATTTTTCCAGACTTCTGCTTTTGCTGCAATAGAGAGCAACAGAGACAAAGCAATGCATTTTTCAAGAAATGTATGTACTGCCACCCTCCTTATCATATCTCAAGCTCAAAGGAGTGTAGCACTTGGCTCTCAAGCCACCAATCAAGCATTTTCAATGCATGATGGCCAAAGAGTCAAGCTTGTACAAGCTTAATGAATGCACAAATAAGACTCAAAAGACCTCCATCCTATCATGTATGATCAAGGGTGTCGGTGACCAAGAAAAGTGGCACGTTTCATCACTTTGAGTATGAAACGTCCCACATTTCTTGTGTTTGGATTAACGTCCGATCCAAACACATGCAATGCAACACAACATGCTTAACTTGCTTAATTTTACTTGGTTCATTTTATTTACACATTTTACATTACCGATTAATCCTTTAACCGATTAAATCCAAAATGAGAATCCTCTAATTGGAAAGAGGTCCTAAGCCAAAAGTGTCTTGAGCATGAAAGAGTCCTCATGCTGTTGGTTAGTAGAAACCCTCAAGGGAGGATTAAAACCATTAGGCATGAGAGCCTCAATTCCACATTCAAGCCAACAAGGAGCTCAAGTCCACTTTCAAAACAAAGTAAAAAGTGAAGAATAGAGGGAGGTTGCAGACTTTTTAGTGCTGATATGGCATGCAAAAAGACACTAAATCATGCAAGCAAGACATGCAAGACATATTCAAGAGCCAAAAACACTAAACTAGTGAAGAACACTACACTAGAGGCATGCAATACCAAACTCAACTGACCAAACTAGCTCAAAACAGAGCTAAAACATGCCAAAACAGTGGCTAAAGCATGCTGAGATTGAAACATAAAAGACTAGAAAAACATGCTCACATGTTAGCTCACAAACAAGACTCAAGACACAACTCTGAAAGGCAATGAAAGAGTGAAATAAGTGAGAGTGTGACAGAGCTATATGCACTGAAATCATATGCAAAATGATGCTACAACATGCAAACAACTCAAACACTTCATGCCTAAAGCCTCAAAACAATGAGCTAGTGAAGACCATTACACTATAGCCATGCAACACAAGCCTCGAAGGACTTAACCAGCCCAAAACATAGTTGAAGTAGGCCAAAATAGTAGCTAAAACAACTTGAAGTTAAGCTAACACAAGCTACAAAAATAGGCTAAATCATTAAGCATGTTAGACTAGTAAGCACAATTGCACTACAAGTACAAAAAGCAAGCAACAAATGCTCCAACCAACCCAAAACAGAGTTGAAACATGCAAAAATAGGGCCTAAAACATGTTGAGATGAAGCTAACACAAGCTATAAAATCAAGCTAATATGTAGTGCTAACTAGGCATGCAGGAGAGACACAAGGAGGGGAGGCTATCCCCTCAATTTTTGGACTTCAAAACATACTTTTTACCACTGAAATAACTCTGAATTTCAATAGTTTAAAGGCCCAAAAAGTTTGATTTAAAGGTGGTAAGAAATGGCACAAAAAGCCGAAGAGCAAAAAGAGGAGACAACCCCCTAACTCAACAAGACTCAAACCACCATTTTGAAACCTTAAAAATAGAGTTTTTTATGGTTGAAAAACCAGGTCAAAACAGTGCAAAAAGATAGCCAAGCAAGCAACTAAAATAAAGCTTAAATGAGGTAAGCCTTATATCTTTGAAGCACAACACTAAACAGGTCCAAATTCTAGCTCAAACCAACCTTAGAAGCTCAAACCAAGCCTGAAATAACCTCAGCTCTAAGATGAAGGTGTTTGGTTAAGAGTCTTAGTGCAAAAGTGTAGAGAATTCTCACTTTCAAACATAAAACAATAGGGGAGAGAGAGAGAGAGAGAGAGAGAGAGGGAAAAATTTGCTCCAAATTGTGTAACCCTCCAAAATGGGGGACAGACCTCCCCTTATATAAAAATCAAGCTAAAAGCTTGCATTCATCTCTCCATACACATGTATGGAGATGAGCATCAATGAACAACAGCTGGCACAGCCGGCAAATAAATATCTGAAAAAGGAGAAAAATGGCCGTCGGCCATCAATGTAGCCGACCGGCCATCAACATAGCCGAGGTGGCCGACAGGCACAAATCATGGCCGGCAGGCTAGGGGGATGGCCAACACCCTCTCCTCCAGAAGTGAAACAACAAGCTCTTGGCCCACAACCAAGTACAAAACAGACAAGATTTAGAGGCTCCAAGGCAAGGTGCTCAGCCATGACCTTCAGGGACTCGAAGCGAACACGAGCGAGCACAATCATCGGGTGTTCAAACGATGAAGTCCAAGTCTTGAGGACGGTCAAAAATGGGGTGTTACAGTTGCCTCTCTTTGACAGAACTCGGAAGTCATGAAATGATGGGAGTGAATGTCAAAGCCCAGAGACGACCCATTTTGGACAAAGCCGAAGACTTAGACAAACAAGCAATCAAAGCAAAGAACGGTTGTGCCCACAGGTTGCCTACATATCCCTTTGCAAGGAATCAAACCGGCGTAGTTTTGGGGCAAGATGCAAATGATATACACGATGCAAGAACATAACTTACGATCATGCAATGAGACTGTAACGAGACATCTAGATGCAAATGTTATGCAAAGAAACACTACAGCAAACTCATACATAAGCAAGTCAACACGAACCAAACCACATTTTATACAGAAAGGATGTAAGAAAATTATGTAATCTTAACCGCGCCTTACGCGGGAAAGGTAAAGAACCACAACCATCGGGCACACCCGAGGCGGCAAACAAGATCCCAACGCATGGCACGTGTGAGGAGTGAGATGGTGCGAACCTAGGGACACATTTTAAGGTTCCGAGCCATAGAGAACAATGATAACAAGTGAAACACATTCAACCATTATGCAACCAAAACAAAGAGCGGTATAAGCATTGGAATTCGTCCAGATGCATTTAACCAAAGCATCCTAGCGCGCCGTGCGCGAGAGGGAAAAGAGAGCGGTGGAAACACTGGAGGGTGGTATAAACATCAGAACACATTCCAATGTTTCTAACCAAAACAGAGTGGTATAAGCATTGGAATACGTTCCAAACGCTTTTAACCAAGGAAGTGGTATAAACATCGGGCACACGTCCTAATGTTTCTAACCAAAAAGGTGGTATAAGCGTCGGAATACGTTCCAAACGCTTCTAACCGAAGGAAGTGGTATAAACATCGGGCACACGTCCCAATGTTTCTAACCGGGTAGTGGTAT
This sequence comes from Camellia japonica, assembly GCA_030407325.1. Classification (NCBI taxonomy): domain Eukaryota; kingdom Viridiplantae; phylum Streptophyta; class Magnoliopsida; order Ericales; family Theaceae; genus Camellia; species Camellia japonica. Next base: position 157,867,810 of record JAPPVO010000031.1, on the reverse strand, counting down.
AAACATCGGGCACACAACCCAATGCTTCTAACCAAAAAGGCGGTATAAGCGTCGAAATACGTTCCAAATGCTTCTAACCGAAAGAAGTGGTATAAACATTGGGCACACGTCCCAATGTTTCTAACCGGGTAGTGGTATAAACATCGGGCACACAACCCAATGCTTCTAACCAAAAAAGCAGAGTGGTATAAACATCAGGCACACAACCCAATGTTTCTAACCAAAACTAAGGAGTGGTATAAACATCAGGCACACAACCCAACACTTCTAACCAAGGCAATGAGGGGTGTAAGCACCGGGCGTACCCGAATGCTTCTAACCAAAACAAGGAGTGGTGTAAGCATCGGGCGTAACCGAATGCTTCTAACCAAAACAAGGAGTGGTGTAAGCACCGGGAGTACCCGAATGCTTCTAACCAAAACAAGGTGTGGTGTAAGCACCAGGCATACCTGAATGCTTCTAACCAAAACAAGGAGTTCAAAGGACAAGAATGATCTTACCCGAAATTCCTCTGAATGAACCGCACATACAATATCATCTGGTTGCACCAGCTTTGAATGAACCGTACATACAATATCGTGCCTGCATAAGAAAGAGACTTAACAGATATAGCAAGATAGGAAAGCATGTTCCATGCAAGATTGATAGCATGTTCTAGGCGAATGTGAGAAGTACATATTCTATGCAAGCATGGGAAGTGCATATTCTATGCAAACGTGACAAATGCATGCTTCATGTAAGATTAACAAATGCATGCTCTATGCGAAAACATAAGAGACACGCTCTATGCGAATAAGAAACAATGCAAAACCTCAAGTGAAAGGCATGTTTTATGCAATGACAAAGAGGCATGCACCTTGTGTAATGAAAAAAACGGTGCATGGTAAAAACGACTTGACCGCAACCTTCACCCTACCTCTCGGAGGAGTTGCAAGAAGTTAAAAGGATACACCTTGTTCGTGTTGAGTACCACACACTCAAAACACAGTCCGGAGCTTCTGTAGAGACCATTTGAAGTTAAAAGTGTACTTTCGTTGCACTTTCTTGAGGGATCAAAGCACAAAACAACATAACAACATCCAAGGAGAGCACCAAAGGCCTGCCGGCCACCCATCGACCACAAAATGATGTCATTGGCCACCACTAGTGGCCGGTCGGCCACTGATGGCAGATTCGGGGCATTTTTGGCATTTCACCATGGGTTTTTAAATATAGGGCTTCAAACCCTATTTCCTCACTCCCTCAAACGCGAAAATCCTTCTCCTCTTGCTCTAGACCATTTTCTCCTTCTGATCCACTCTTTATACGCATTTTCAAACATCCCACGAACGTCCGATTCGCTAAAACCTCTTTACACACTCCGTTTTGAACCGATTAAAAAGTGATTTCGGTGCTCCCTTCTTGATTTCCATCACTTGGGGTTTGTTTCCCCCGAGTTACCCTTGACTTCAGTGCCCTCTTTCGAGCCCTGACCTTTTCTTCCATTTTTCCTCTCTCAGAGTTGACTTTTTGTTGACTTTTGGCATTCCCCGCCCATTTTTCACATTTTCGACCATTCTCTCATCTTTCTTCGAGATGGCAGATGATATCCCACACGACGGAGCTCCTCCAGGGATGGAGATGGATCCAGAGTTCAAGCCATTGCCGCTCAGTATTCGATTGTTCGACCCGGCGACGTACCATCCTAAGGTACACGTGCTACCTCCCGATAGCATCCCCCATTTCAGGGGGTTTGCGCGAGGTGCACCGGAGGACCTCCTGCTACGCGAGCTGGAGTCACATTTATCCCATGGCGCCTTCGAGGTATACACTTTCTCTTTATTTTCTGCAATGTAGGTCACATTTCTTGTATAGTTCACACTGCCTTTCATTTATTCATCCCAAACACATTTTTGCACTATATTTCTTACACTGTCTTGCATCTGCTTGTCCTGAACATACTTTTGCACTGTATTTCTTACACTGCCCCGCATCTATTTGTCCTACTTACAGGGAGATTCTCATACCATTCGAGGATACGGGACCACCTTCGCGAGGGAGTGGTATATGGAGCTTCCCGACACCGTCCGTCGCATCATTGACGAGGCCAGCTTTGGCGCATTTTGCATAGGGCTCTCACGTCTCATTGCGAGCTGGCCTCTACTGGGTGCTTTAGTAGAGAGGTGGTGGAATACCACCGATTCCCTCCACTTCTCTACAGCAGGGGAGATGACGATGACTCCCTTTGACTTCTTTATGCTCACCGGCATAGCGGGAAGGGGTCATCCGATTCCTTACGACACAGACATGGGCGAGTGGGAGGCCGCTCAGATCTGCCCTCCCATCTCCCGATCAGGGATGGTGCGATATACATCATTCACTGATTATTTCAGAGGGACGGCGCTAACGACCCGCAAGGAGACTGAGTACTATGCCCGAGGCTTTCTCATGTTTCTATTTGGTACTACTTTGTTTGCCGACCGGGCGAACACCGTCGGGCTCTGCCTCATGAGTGCCTTGGTGGACCTGTCTCGCGTCCGATTCTACGACTAGGGCGGCGCAGACTTGGCCACACTATACGGGTACATAAGCTCTACCTTCCGTCGGAGCGAGCATCTGCTAGGAGGCTACTGGAGGGCCTGGGAGGTACGTCTTACCCTTCTGCTTTACATTTCTGCTTCGCATTTCCCGTATATGACACACACCGTACACTGCACTGCACATAATCTGCTTTCTGCTTTACATTATCTGTACACTGCACACACTATTTGCTTTCTGCTTTACATTATTTGTACACTGCAGACACTGTCTGCTTTCTGCTTTACATTATCTGTGTTCGTCTGATATGTACTCACTGTTATCCTTCTACCTTCTATAGCTATGGGTGTACGCCTATTTTCTAAGGCTCACCCCAAAGCCTGAGGTGGAGATACCACCTATGGTGCGGAACTCGCACAGATACGACGGGAGATGCTAACGGAGGCCCCGAGAGTCATTCTCATTTTTCCGTCAATTCTTCGACATCATGACCACAACAGAGGTAATTCAAACCTTACAGTTATTTCAGCTCTACTTCATATTGCATATACAATGGCAACTGACAATCTGTATATTCACTATTTGCAGATCACCTGGTAGCCGTGGGTAGTAATGCCTGACGGGGTCAGAGATGAGTTCGCCGGCGCTCGGGAGGCTTTTTGATTCCGGATCTTGCTCGAGGGCCCAGTCTGTCGGGCGTGGTTCTTAGGGGAGCAATTCCTGCGACAAATCCTCGGCTTGCCCGAGCCGGTGATTCCAATGCCGCCTCCCACATATATAAGGATCACAGAGAGATACACCATGCAGGAGATGATCGATTTCACCAAAGGTTGGGACGCTAACTTCTTCAGGCTTGAGGGCGATTACACTGCTTTCATCCAGACATACCTCATGCCACCCCTAACTGGCGCCCGCGAAGGTGATAGAGCTAGAGCTCCAGCTGCAGAAGGAAGAGCCGGAGGATCCAGGGTGTCCCAGGCTTACGACAAGAGGGGTTCTCAGACGAGGCAGAGGGTAGGATGGCCATAGCTACCTACTACACTAACTTGCTGGCGACCCACATGGGAGGCTTACCAGATTCCTATCGAGCCTACACCAGCTGGTCACGAGCTTGTCGGAGTTCGAGGCCTGATCTCGGTATGTACTATACTTTACATTTTGCACACTCCATTAATTTCAGTTATGCTTTGTAGACCACTGATGATCTCAACATATTCACAGGCATCCATAGAGTACACCAGGCAGGCTCTCGAGCTAGCGGCTTCTCTGATGGGGATGGTTTCGACGAGCATGCACCTACTCAGTCTCTACAAGATTCCGGTAAGTTTCTTTCAGTTTGCACTTTATGTCATGAAATTTTCTGCTGATACATTAGCATTTCAACTGCAATCTACTTCATACTGATCTGAATACATTACATTAACAACACTGCATTGATAAACTGCTCCCACATATTGCATACAACACTACAATCATCTTTGCATCCAATATATACCATAACTGATGCATTTGACAAACTGTCCTTTTCAAGTCCCTTTTCAGATACCAGCCCCATCGGACGCCCCAGTAGGAAGAGAGAGACGAGGGACTCCGACGCATAGCCGACCTATCCTAGATGATGATGAGACAGATGGGGACGAGGAGCTAGTGATCTCACAGTCAGAGTCATCTGAGGGTGGAGGCAACAGCATCGACTCAGGTTCTGAGAGTGGTAGCAATGCTGAGGATGGCTCCGAGGAAGGGAGCAGAGATGCTGAGGAGGGGTCCGAGGGGGGGAGCGGAAGCAATTCTGGATCAGGCTCGGGCTCAGATTCAAACAGTGGCGCCGATGGTGATAGCTCTGAGTCCGCCTTGCCGAGGAAGATGACGAAAAGGGCCTCTTGATCCTGAGGTGGCTGGCACCGATTTTGATGTTTTTGCTTAGTTTTCTTTTTGCTAGTTGTTAGCACATTGTATAGCCTTAGGCAGTTTTACTTTCTTAAAAACTTGTACTCTTTTTGTAAAAAGAAACCATGAACGGAATGAAAACAACTTTTGATTAAAAAAGTGTTATATTTGGCATTTTGAGCATTCATCGCATCACACTATTTTTCACGAAAACAGGATTGATGGAAATTGAATATTGTATTGGCAACTGCTTAATTAGGTAATGAACCAACCAACACATAACAAAAATAACTCAATGAGCAAAACAACGACTTGACAATCAAAATAAATACAACTCAATAAGCAAATCAACAACTCGACAAGCAAAACAACAACTCTATAAGCAATTTGACAAAATTCTTAAAGAGAGACGGAAGAAATGCACCAATAGTGGAACAAAACATAGGTTCTTAGCACTTTCAACACATGGATGGACCAGAGGGCAAAATAAGAGGCCATCAACCATAAAAAGATGCTGCCGGCCATCAAAAGTGGTTGTCGGCCACTAGTACTGGTTGGTCGGCTATAAAAGTGGCTGGTCGGCCACTAACACTGGTCGGTCGGCCACTAGTGTAGGGAACCTCTAGATTGCTGCCACCTGTCTTCCACTCAACACCTTATCTTCCACAAAAACTCTAGCTTCGTGGTTTCTTCAATTCAGCTCTATTTTTGCCACAAATGGAGCCATTCTTCACCGAAAAACTCTTCGATTGGATTGCAAATTTAGATAGCTCGAAAAAGCTAAATTTCTAGGGTTTCGGAATAAACGCACTAGTCCCGCTGAGTCATACTCCACTGTGTTTTCCGTTCCTCCACGCCGTGGCTAGGTGTTGGAACTCGGTTACGCATGTTTTCAACTTCGGGGGACAAGAGATATGTCCCACAATCGAAGAATTCCAAGCTTTGATGGAATTGTAGCGTGATAAGGAAACCTTGCCCCAGTCTCGTTTTCGCCACATCCAAGTTTTAGGACGGATGTGTGGGCTCACTTTACACGATGCCCGATCTTTGGTTCAACAACGGGGAGTTGGATATTCCCAGCTTGATTCATCAATTTTCTGATGCCGGTAACCGCGGTGACCGTCTTTGGCAGAGTTTTCGGCAACATGCCCTCTGCTTGTGTATGTTGGCTCATTTTCTGCTTGCCCCTGGTTTTGGAGGGTCTAGCATTCGCTTAATTAAAGTTGTCCAAGGCTTGAAAGAGGGCAAGAGCTGCATTGGTCTGACATTGGCCGAGACTTTGATGGGCTTGGATGCTTTCCATCGCCAGGAGACAACCAAGTTCGCAGGAAGTCCACTACTCTTACAAGTAATGTTTCCCACCCTTCTCACATGTGTTTCTCACATCACTCGGCCCTCAGGCTCTATTTTTCTCTCAAAACTCTTTCCTCACTTTTCTCTCCACGTATACCTCTCTATTCTTTAATCTCTCTTATTTTTCATCCCTCCCCAGATATGGCTCATGGACAGGTTGAAAGTGGTGGACTCTTGTCCTGCATATTCAGCGCGTGCCTATTTCTTTCGCTAAAGGCTAGTTGATTTCCTGAACGAGAGGTGGTGGTGCCATTGGATGTGCAACAGATTCGTTGTTGACATTGCTTGGCGTTGCCCCTGGTTTGATCTACCTGAGATGAGTTACAGCATGTCTCGCCAACTTGGCATTTAGTTGGTTGGTTTGACGCACTGTGTCTTCTACTTCCTATTTCGGTTTAGGCGTCAGTTCAGGCACGACCAGGCCTGCCCAGAAGAGGGGACAGAGTACTCGGCTCCATTTCCAATTTGAGGCTCACACCTAGCACGATATACCACTGCATGGAGGACAAGAGAACTTCTGGCCCCCGCTCCCAATTTCAGTTACGCCCTTTCTGGTGAATGCATAGCTTGGCTTGAAGATGAGGCACAAGCCGGGCCCACTTAGGCATCTGAAGCTTCCACAAGCTCTAGGAGGGGACGCAGGAACACTTGACTCAACTATGTCCCAAGTTTATTGCTTTAATCTGTACTTTCAAGTTTTCCTTTTGTATGTAATAAAAAGCAACTTCGATTTGTATCAAGATTCAGAGAACTCTGTATTGAAATCAATGAAATTGAAGATTGTGGGTACCGAAAATTCTCCTTTTGGTCCAAAAATGGTCTAAGTTGTAAAGAGATTAATTTGAACAAAATCAACTTTTATTAAAACTATTGAAAACCATTTTCAATAAGGATCACAACTGGACACACCCGAAATCTATCCTTGAGACGCACAATCCCGAATCCAATAACTAGAAACTTGCCCCTTGTCTGAATAGCATTACACTGTAACCAGCTCTGATAGCAAAGATGACAACCGAACTCTTGGATGCAGAAAAGACAAAGATGACCAAAACAATCACATGGACACAATTGATTTGGAAGTGTTTATGGCTAGACTTCAGAATGAAGTTGCCTACGTATCCCAAAGATGGGAATAAAGCCTTATGTAGTTTGGTTCGGGTTCATTCGGGTATTAACACTCTCCTTTTACGCTCTAACTTTTGCCAAGGCCGCCCTTTCTGGGTTTTCATCATTGCGAGCTCAGTTTTTCTTTTTTCTAAATTTTTTGTGCTCTAACTTTTGCCTAGGTCGCCCTTTCGAGTTTTTGGCCTAGTGAGCCACTCAAGGATAATATTTTTTCAACTTGTCCATGTTGATTGGTTGGGAGAATTCGAGGCCATCTAAGTTCATAAGAATGACAGCTCCACCCGACCAAATAGATTTGATGATGTAAGGACCAGTCCAATTAGGTTTGAACTTGCCCCTAGGGTCATGGATGGGAGCTCAGTTGTCTTTGAGCACCAAATCCCCTTCTTTCAGATTCCTGGACTTAACTTTCTTGTTGAAAGCCCTAGAAATCCATCGTTGATAACCTTAGACATGGTACAGTGCTTTCAGCCTTCTCTCGTCAAACGACATAAGTTCCTCGAACTTGTTCTGCTGCCAATCCGTTTCTACTATCTAACACTCAGCCATAACCTGCAACGACGAAACCTCAACTTCAATCGGCAGAACAGCCTCCATCCTATAAACCAAAGTATACAGAGTTGCCCCAGTAGATGTCCGAATCGATGTTCTGTAGCCCCAAAGAGCAAATGGCAGCTTATCTGGCCAGTCCCTGTAGGTTTCCACCATCTTTTGTAGGATATGCTTGACGCTCTTGTTGGTGGCCTCAACAGCTCCGTTGGTTTGCGGCCGATATGTAGATGACTTATGAAAAGCCACATTGTATTTCTCCAACAAGTCGATCACTTCTTTCTTGAAGTAGGAACCATTGTCCGAAATGATCTCATTTGGGACCCCATAGCGACAAATGATATTATTCCTGATGAACTTGGCTACATGTGATGCTTTTAGCACTGTGTACGATTGGGCCTCGACCCACTTTGTAAAGTATTCTATTGCCACCACGATACACTCATGCCCGTTTGACCCCTTTGGAGTAACTGCCCCAATAACATCAATTCCCCAGACTGAAAATGGCCACGGTGAAGTCATGTTGTACAGTTTCGACGGCGGGATGTTCATGTGATTTGCATGGATTTGGCATTTGTGGCATCGCCGAACAAAACCAATACAATCCTCCTCCATGGTTGACCAGTAGTAACCCTGTCTGAGAATCTTCCGAGCTAGCATCACTCCGTTTGTGTGCGATCCGCATTCTCTTCTGTGGATGGCCTCCATTAGGCGTTTCGATTCTTCAGCATCAACACACAATTTATGCATTTCCAGATGGCCCCGTTTGTATAATTTACCCCCGCAGATGATAAACTGAGCAGCCATTCGCCGTATTGCCCTCTTATCTTTGGCATTTGCTCCTAGTGGATAAACCTCCTTTTCCAAGAAGTTTCAGATGTCGTGATACTAGGGGTTCTGATCTTGTACTTCATCTATTGTGGCGATTAACTCATAAGCCGGCACATATCTCTGTTCAATAATGATCGAATGCATCCGGACTCCAAGAGGGATGTCTATCATGGAAGATAGAGTTGATAAGGCGTCAGCGAACTTGTTGCTCTCTTTTAACATATGCGTGAAGGTTAGCTTCTCAAACCTAGGAATTAGAATGTTTAGGGTTTGGTGATAGATTTTCATCCTTTTTTCTTTAACCTTCCAGTCTCCTTTCGTTTGAGACACAACCAGGTTCGAGTCCCCAATGATGTCCAACCGTTTTGTCCCTAGTTCCAGAGCGGCTTCTAAGCCAGCGATACATGCCTCGTATTCTGCTTCGTTGTTAGATACCTTGAATCGGAGTTTGAAAGCTAAAGATATGTGGGAATTGTCGAGCGCTATCAGCAACACTCATATCCCATACCCGTACTGGTTAGATGCTCCGTCAAAGTACATAGTCCAAATCTCTTTTTTGACCTACAGAATGGCCTCATCCAGGAACAGATACTCTACTGCTTCGTTTCCCTCTACTAGGTGATCGGCTAGGAACTCTGCTACCGCTCTCCCCTTCACAGACTTGCGAGTCATATACTTCAAATCAAATTCGGAGAGAAGAAGCAACCAACGGGCTAGCCTACCCGTAAGCACTGGTTTCTCGAATAGATATTTGATGGGATCCAATCTTGAAACCAGAATTACGGAGTGAGCTAATAGGTACTGCCTCAACTTCCTAGTAGCCCATACCAAGGCCAAGCAAGCCTTCTCTAACGGAGTATAACGGATCTCATATTCCAGCATCTTCTTGCTTAGGTAATAAATGACCTTCTCCATTCTATCTTCAGATTCCTGCGCAAGCATGCAACACATTGTCGTGTTAGTTACTGACAGATACAAAACCAACGGCTTTCTCGGTTCTGGCGGTGACAACACGGGTGGGTTCTGTAGATACTGCTTGATCTGCTCAAAAGCTACCTGGCATCGGTCATCCCATTGGAATTTCTTTCCTTTCTTTAGGAGACCAAATAGTGATTCACAAGTCAAGGTTAATTTTATAATAAACCATCTTATGAATTGCACTTTACCCAAAAAGCCTTGCACCTCCTTTTCAATCCTTGGTGGTGGCATTTCTAATATGGCCTTAATCTTGGAAGGATCGACTTCGATGCCCCTTTGTGTAATCAAGAACCCCAGCATTTTCCCTGCTGTGACACCAAAAGTGCATTTCGGTGGATTCAGCCTCAATTGATACTCTCTGATCCATTGGAAAAATTTCTTCAAGGCAGTGTAGTGACCTTCTCTTTCCTTGGACTTGACAATCATGTCGTCCACATACACCTCAACCTCTTTGTGGATCATATCGTGTAGAATCGTGGTCGCAGCCCGTTGATAAGTAGCCCCAGCATTTTTCAGACCAAACGGCATCACCCTATAGTAGTAGGTTCCCCACGGCGTGGTGAAGGCAGTCTTCTCTCTGTCCTTGGGTGCCATTAAAATCTGGTTATACTTGGAAAACCGATCCATAAAGGAAAGCAGTGCATGCCCTGTGGTGAAGTCCACCAATTCGTTGATGTGCGGTAGAGAAAAGTCGTCCTTCGGACTAGCTTTGTTTAGATCTCTGAAATCCACACACCCGAATTCTGCCATCTTTCTTCGACATCGGAACAATGTTGGCCAACCAAGTAGGATACTCAGATACTAGCAAGAACCCTGCATCTATCTGCTTGGTAACTTCTTCTTTGATTTTCAGAGCCCAATCCGGGCATATTATCTGAAGCTTCTGCTTGACGGGTCGGGCCTCAGGGTCAAAAGGGATCTGGAGCTGTACGATCTCAGGATCGATTCCAGGCATGTCTTCGTAGGACCACGCGAAAACATCTTTGAAATCTTTTAATAAAGCGACTAAGTGCTCACGTTCCTCCGAAGACAACGTAGACCCGATCTGGACCAGACACGGGTCCTTCTCCGTACCAACATTAATTGAAGTGATTTCATCAACCAAGGGTTTTACAAATCTCTCCTCCTCTCGATCAATCAAATTTTTCAAAACTGGAGGAATTTCTTCATCGTCGTTTTTATCAAAGTTTTGAAAGTCCTGATTAATACAGTAAACAAGTGGCACAGAAAAGTACTCAGAAATAGCAGTGGTACCATTCTCATTCACAACTTCCAATTCGTCCAATTCCTCGGTTACAACTGACTCAAAAGAAAAGGAAAAAGACGATCTGGACAAAACAACGGCATCCGGGTTATCAACCCCAGAAATACCGGACTCTGACTCAGAAGAACTAGAATCTGATTCCGACTCTACTGACTCTGTGGAATCAGGTTTCGGTTCACTACCTGATTCAGAACTGCAGGACAAAAAGCCCTCCTCAAACTACCAAACGAGGGAGGGTGCGATGAATGCGTCCAGAATGCCAGAAGAAGGGTGTACAGCCGATTGATCTCCAATCATGGAAACAGAAAAGTCATCCCCCGAGCTCCCTGGTGTGATCTGAGGATCCGAGAGGAGACAAGCCAGCGTTGCTCCTATCTGAAGTTCTATGCCATCAGACCCACCCTCTATGCATTGTTCAGCCTCAGCTGGTAGGTCAGTCTATTCTTCTGTAACTTCATCCCCTTGCAACTGTAGGTCGAAAAAGATCTCAAAGCCGGGCAAACGCTGCTTCTCAGAATTCAGCCATGGCTCAGGAAAGCCACAAAATGGGAAATCCTCCCCCTCCCAGACAAAGTGGTCGTTCAGGGTTCCTTGAATAGGTCTATGCACCAACTCATAGTGCTTCCCAGCTTGTTTAGCCTTAGCCTTTCCTGCCATTTCCTTTCCCTTCCTTACCAAATCCTCTTTGGTAGGCGTGTAACCTAGACCAAAGATATAAGGGTTGTGTGGCACTTCGACCAATGCAGCGACGCCCTTCCGACCGCTCCTTCCCAATCCCATTTCGGGTACATGTTATAGCTTATTCATGAGGTAGACGGATTGAGCAGTAACATATAACCTCTCATCAATAGCCAGAATCCTCCTCGCCGTGTACAATTTCCAAGACCGGTTGTAGCAACCTCCGGCAGCGGATGTATGGAAGAGTTTCCAAAAACAATAGCTATCCCCTTTCCATGGGGGTACTTCAGCATCTGATGCAGAGTGGAAGAGACTGCTCTTACTTGGTGCAGCCACGGCCGTCCAAGGAGTCAATTAAAGGTGGTTGGAACATCCAGGACATGGAATTCAATGTCTTGTTGCGCCGAGCCAACCTGGGTTCTAATTCGAACTGTCCACATCACTTCCCGACTTGTATTGTCATAAGTCCAAATTACCTGGGCCGTTGGTGAGAAGTCTGTGGGTTTTAAACCGATAGCATAGGCCGTACGCGACGGACACACATTAATTGCAGATCCTGTATCGACCAAGACACCTGGTATCCACTTCTCTTTACATTCCACAGAGATGTATAGTGGCTTGTTGTGTTCAGAGCCCTCAGGCGGCAATTCTTTATCTGTGAAAGTCAAAGTCGGCGAAGTGCCTCCCGGGAACACCAATCCCACTAACTACTCGGGGGTTGTGTCGATAGAGAGCTTAGCCTTATCCGTTGCTGATAGGACTGCTTGTCTATGCACCCGTGAAGCCATGAGCAAACCCCAGATGGAGATATTTGCCTGAATCTTCTTCAGCTGCTTCAGTACAGCTTCCTCTTCCAACAGTTTATCTTTCTGTTTCTCTGCTTCCTTGTCTTTCTTTGATGCTTCCGGTTAGTCCAGGTGTGGGGGCTTAAAGTACCGCCCACTCCGAGTCATGTGATCAACTTCCTCGGCATACCATGTATCATCTGGCCGATTCTGTCCCCAGTCTTCATTCGTGTGGGCGGGATGCAAATCCTCATCTTTCCACCACATTCCCTCGGCAACCGACAAACAACTGTCTGATTCCGCTGTAATCATTCCTGTGTTCACGACACAATTAGTCCCCACGGGGCCTTTGGTTTTTCTAGCCTTCTGATCAGTCTCAGTTCTTTCCTGTACGAACCGCTTCAGTGCGGCCTCCTGTTCCGTATCAACTGTACACAAGCTACCCAATTCTTGAGCAAAATTCTTCATACCGGTGCTCTCCGGCAACTTCTCCTTGTTGTCGACCGTTCCGGCCGTTGCAGCAATCCCCGTTTCTAACTCTTCCTACTTCGGTTGAGACCTCTAATCAACATCCGGCTCATCATTAAGCCACCCTGTATTATCCGTTGATTCGTTCATATCAAACCAGCCAATCTGTACATTCCCCAGATCCTCTTCATCAAAGAACTGTAGATTACTGATGTCCTCCTCAAGCTCAGCTAAGTCATCCAACCCCTAGCTTGGCCTGTCTTCCCGGACTACATTAACCTCCATCCCCATCGGTAATTCCACCCTTGGTTTGGCCTGGCTAGTTGGCACAATGTAACAGCAAGGGTTGTACTCTTCTTCAGTTAAGCTCATGGAGCCCTCAAGCATACCTTCTTTTACCACAGCCACCACCACGGGTTCGGGTTGGATTATGGACGCGCTTATCATGCACAAGTTTATGCTTTCTGGGATGAACAGCGCCGGCTTAGGCAGGTGAGAGGAAGTGATGTATATCCTGGGGTCGTATGGGATGACCATTGTTTGGATAAGGTTTACTTGCCTGGGTAGAAGAGGGGGTTGGTTATGTGGTGGGAGAGGATTTGTGGTGACGTTAGGCTTCTCAGGAGGCGCTATCACTTTATTGTCAATGAGATCCTGAATCTCATGACGGAGTCTAAAGCACAGGTCGGTGTCATGACCATGCTGCTGGTGGAAGGCGCAATACTTGGCCGGGTTGTGTGTAGAAGGGAGGGGATTAGGCAATGGGCGCGGCTCCAGGGGCTTCAGATGCCCTTTTCTGATTAGGACCCTCAAGGCCGCAGATAGAGACATGTAGAGTGGGGTGAAAACCCTCTGGCCCCGGGGTGGGTACTTTGCAGGTTGTGGGGTAGTTCCGAATGTACCAGTAAAAGGGGTGGCTGTTTTCGGTGTGGTGGTGACCATACCAACATCAGAGGTCCTCACAGCTGCGTTGCTACTCGTAGCCGCATTTGAACTGCGTGTAAAGGCCCTCTTGGGCTGCTCTTTTTCATGATCAATCTGACCCTGTTTCATCGTATCCTCTATCTGTACCCCTATCTCATGAAGGTCGGCAAATGTAGGGAGGGGTAAGACAATCATCTTTTGCAGCAGCTTCGGTTGCAGATTACGAACGACCATTCTTATCTGGTCATTCTCAGCTGGCCTGGCAGTCATCATGGAGGCCTTGGCCTTCCACCGAGTGACGAAGTTAGAGAAGCCCTCCTTCGGCTCTTGTCGAATAGCCTCGAGATCACGAGTTGTGACCTCGATTTGAGTGTTATAGAAATATTGGGCAACAAAGGCCTCGGCCATCTCTTCCCAGCTCCTTTTCACAAAATCCTCCAGTTTAGCATACTAGATAGCCGCAATACCTGATAGGGTCCGGCCGAAGAGAGATAGCTTTTGCAATCTAGTCAGGCCCATCGACCGCAAAATATTTGAAAATAGCCGCAAGTGGACCATGGGATCACCCGAATCGTCGAAGTGGTCTATGTGAGGCATTTTAAATCTATCCGACAATGTCACCACCGAATCTGTGTAGCCGTTCTCTATGTCCGGGATCGAGTTGACATCCTGAGCCCTCTTAAAAAGCTTCTTAAGCTTGCTCACTTTCAGAGCGGTGGGGTCGACCTCGAACTCAAAGGGGGCCTCTGTTGGGTAGTCCGGTGCTTTGGAAGTCTAGGGTGGAATCAGATCCACTGGGATGTCCACATTTTCCTGGACATTGGTTGTGGGAGCAGGAGCTCTAGGTACTGGAATATCTACCAGAGGTGGGTGAGATGTAGAAGCTGTTGCCTGCTGCGGTTGTTGTTATTGTTGTTGTTGAAGCCTAACAGTCAGTTCAGCCTGTTGGGCTGCAACCTCTGTCTGGCGAGCGGTAACTTCCGCTTGGTGAGCAGCGTCCCACTGCATGGCCTCGATGGTCTGTTGAAGTTGGCGCATCATATCCTCTATATTGTCTGAGGGGTGCTGATCTATTAGAACCGGTGTATACTCTCTTTCTGAGGTGGAAGCAGAAAACTAGGTCCAACAGCGTACATGTGACGTAGATAGTGACCGCTGAATTGGCGACTATTGAACCGATGATCTATGCCTGACTGTCCTCCGTCTCGTAACCGGGGGTAGCGAAGCAAACACTGGTTGTCCTCCAATAAGATATTCAGATCGGTAAATCCTCCTGACTCTGGTCTAGAGTGCTCGGGGGAAACTGCCTCGTCAGCAGCAATTGTGAAATACTACCTTGCAAAAAGAAAATAAAGCAAAAAAAGAAATAACAATCAGCAAACGCATAGGACCTTGGCTTAGACAAGGACAATACATAGTTGAAGTCATAAGCTGGACAATTTGTACTCAAACACTGATTTCTGTCCCAAATTTCTGCCTGAAAACTGATACCCTCAAATTGATACCCAGACTTGTAACTGATACATGCATTTCTGCAGAGTCACACTCTAAAAGCACATATCAATCAAGAGAGAAGCAAAACACCCCTATGGTGGGGTAGGGTTTCCCTATCCTAGTTTCGTCAGGAACTAGGGGTTCACTACACAAACATGCGGTTTCAAACAACCATGCATTCGGGTGAGTAACCTGTCCTAGTCTGGAACAGTCTCTAAGGCTTCCGATATGCAACTAGGTCAATTGGTCAAAAAAGGTGCCTCAACAAGACCACCTAATATAACTCTTGCTCCTAACACCGAGAAGTGAAAGGAGGATCAAACGGTACAGCGGTAGTCCAGATCCAAGGTTTGTGTTCCCATCATGGCAGAGCCTGCAACCAGTTAGCCTTATGGCATGCTTTTCCAAGCAAGCCTCCGGCACACCGTTCAAGAATAGCAGATGGCAAACACTGTGACTTAGGCGTATCAATGCAAATGCAAAGAAATACATAAGTATAAATAAAACAACATATCATGAATTCGAGTCAAATTCTCTAAATCCCCAGTAGAGTCGCCAGAAACTGTAGACTCGACTTTCTTCGCGCCCCTTTTCAGAGAGCTCGAATTGGTCCTACAGTTCAGACTTCTGTCACGGTTTTGAATCTAATCTCACAAAGTGCAATGTGAGACTGATAAATACCAAAGAGTCCAATTTGGCAAATCATTTTGGAAAATCAGATTTTGCATCAAATAATGCCAAAACTGGACTGCTTTGCCAGATTACAAAGTAGCCACCTAAATATTTTATTTTGGGAAATTTAAGAAACCCTGACTCATGCCAAAGGCCACGTGTCCGTCATCACCAAAGTTGCCTCGGCTCGGGAACTTTGGTACGATAGGAGAAGGTCTTGAAATGAGCACCCCTGCTCGCCCGATCAAAGATCGGCCTCTACTATCATGATATGTTGTTTGATAAACACATGTGTTCTTATTACAGTTATTTAGCTAACATTACTATATGACGCACACATACAAGTATACACTAAAATCGCAAGAATTGGAACAAATCAACTCATGTTTGCTTTTGAAAATGGTTTGAATTTGCCACCCTCAAGTGGGCCAAAACGCGGATTTGCCATCAAACATGATGGGCTTAAAACATGATTTGCCACTTCGCCAAGTGGGCTTTAAAACATACATTCGTTGAACTGTTCCAATTCAAGCAACAAGCCTTCATCCACAGGCATTCATGCAGTTTATCAAGTAAGCACATAGCCTCATGGAAAGCATGCAAATCATGGTAATATGGCAATCACACTCATGCAAGCATGCTAAAGCATAAAACTTACCAAGTACTCCAAGCCAAAACAAAAGCTAGTTAGAAAAATGCATGATCCTAACTAAACAAAATGCCCAATGCAACACATGCAATAATGCAATAAGATAGGCTCGGCTACCTAAGATGGCATATGAATGCAACAATTTGATAACATGCTTTGAGACACGTATTCAAATAAGTGTATTGAAATACAATGCAGTTTGAATGATGCGCTGAGCCTCGGTGTATGCAAGACAAATGAATGATGCAAACATGCAAGCATAAGGTATGCTAATTAGAAATGACCCTAAACTAACCATCAAAAACGGTTAAATAAAAGGAAGAAAGACATGGGGTTGGAAGACACGCACATACGCACGTACGCACGCACACTTATTACAACATTGCGCCCTCTCGAAGGAGGGTTCAAATGAATAAGCTAAGCTATACTAAGCTAAGCCAATAATTACAAAACAAAACTAATTAACTATTCTAGTTAACTAATTATTACAACACAATTGAATAACTAGCTATGCTAAGCTAATTATGTACAACACTTGAATTGAATAATTAGCTATGCTAACAAACTAATAAAGCGATTAAACGGCCTCGAGGGACGAGGGATGCATGCATGCTCGGTTGCTTCCTCCCGAAAATGCCCTGCCTTGTCATTGGATGCCTCTGTTTTGCACTCGCTTTGATCACTGAAAATTGTACCAACTTCCAGATTGCCTTTGCTCCAACACAGGAACATTTTTGCACAAAAATTCATTGGTGGCCGGTTGGCCACAAATGGTGGCTGTCGGCCACCTTAACTGGTCGGTCGGCTAGTTTAAGTGGTCGGTCAGCCACCCCTTTTTCCAGACTTCTACTTTTGCTGTAACAGAGAGCAACAGAGGCAAAACAATGCATTTTTCAAGAAATGTGTGTACTGCCACCCTCTTTATCATATCTCAAGCTCAAAGGAGTGTAGAACTTGGCTCTCAAGCCACCAATCAAGCATTTTCAATGCATGATGGCCAAAGAGTCAAGCTTATACAAGCTTAATGAATGCACAAATAAGACTCAAAGGACCTCCACCCTATCATGCATGATCAAGGGTGTCGGTGACCAAGAAAAGTGGCACGTTTCATCACTTTGAGTATGAAACGTCCCACATTTCTTGTGTTTGGATTAACGTCCGATCCAAACACATGCAATGCAACACAACATGCTTAACTTGCTCAAGTTTTACTTGGTTCATTTTATTTACACATTTTACATTACCGATTAATCCTTTAACCGATTAAGTCCAAAATGAGAGTCCTCTAATTGGAAAGAGGTCCTAAGCCAAAAGTGTCTTGAGCATGAAAAAGGCTTCATGCTGTTGGTTAGTAGAAACCCTCAAGGGAGGATTAAAACCATTAGGCATGAGAGCCTCAATTCCACATTCAAGCCAACAAGGAGCTCAAGTCCACTTTCAAAACAAAGTAAAAAGTGAAGAATAGAGGAAAGTTGCAGACTTTTTAGTGCTGATATGGCATGCAAAAAGACACTAAATCATGCAAGCAACACATGCAAGACATGTTCAAGAGCCAAAAACACTAAACTAGTGAAGAACACTACACTAGAGGCATGCAATACCAAACTCAACTAACCAAACCAGCTCAAAACAGAGCTAAAACATGCCAAAACAGTGGCTAAAACATGCTGAGATTGAAACATAAAAGACTAGAAAAACATGCTCACATGTTAGCTCACAAACAAGACTCAAGACACAACTCTGAAAGGCAATGAAAGAGTGAAATAAGTGAGAGTGTGACAGAGCTATATGCACTGAAATCACATGCAAAATGATGCTATAACATGTAAACAACTCAAACACTTCATGCCTAGAGCCTCAAAACAATGAGCTAGTGAAGCCATTACACTATAGCCATGCAACACAAGCCTCAAAAGACTTAACCAGCCCAAAACAGAGTTGAAGTAGACCAAAATAGTAGCTAAAACAACTTGAAGTTAAGCTAACACAAGCTACAAAAATAGGCTAAACCATTAAGCATGCTAGACTAGTAAGCACAATTGCACTACAAGTACAAAAAGCAAACAACAAATGCTTCAACCAACCCAAAACAGAGTTGAAACATGCAAAAATAGGGCCTAAAACATGCTGAGATGAAGCTAACACAAGCTACAAAATCAAGCTAATATGTAGTGCTAACTAGGCATGCAAGAGAGACACAAGGAGGGGAGGCTATCCCCTCCATTTTTGGACTTCAAAACATACTTTTTACCATTGAAATAACTCTGAATTTCAGTGGTTTAAAGGCCCAAAAATTTTGATTTAAAGGTGGTAAGAAATGGCACAAAATGCTTCACAAGGCAAAGAGCAAAAAGAGGAGACAACCCCCTAACTCAACAAAACTCAAACCACCATTTTGAAACCTTAAAAATAGATTTTTTTATGGTTGAAAAACCAGGTCAAAACAATGCAAAAAGATAGCCAAGCAAGCAACTAAAACAAAGCTTAAATGAGGTAAGCCTTATATAGCACAGCACCAAACAGGTTTATAGCACAGCACCAAACAGGTCTAAGATGAAGGTGTTTGGTTAGAGTTTTAGTGCAAAAGTGTAGAGAATTCTCACTTTCAAGCATAAAACAAGAAGAGAGAGAGAGAGAGAGAGAATTCTAGAGAGAGAGAGGGAAAAATTTGCTCCAAATTGTGTAACCCTCCAAAATAGGGGAGAGACCTCCCCTTATATAGAAAATCAAGCTAAAAGCTTGCATTCATCCCTCTATACACGTGTATGGAGATGAGTATCAATGAACAACAGCTGGCACAGTTGGCAAATAAATATCTGAAAAATGAGAAAAATGGTCGTCGGCCATCCTCAGTGGCCGAGCGGCCATCAATGTAGCCGACCGGCCATTAACATAGCCGACCGTCCACCACTGGTGGCTGACAGGCACAAGTCATGGCCGACAGGCTAAGGGGATGGCTAACAGGTCACCCTCTCCTTTAGAAGTGAAGCAACAAGCTCTTGGCCCACAGTCAAGCACAAAACAGACAAGATTTAGAGGCTCCAAGGCAAGGTGCTCAGCCGAGACCTTCAGGGACTCAAAGCGAACACGAGCGAGCACAATCATCGGGTGTTCAAATGATGACGTCCAAGTCTTGAGGACGGTAAAAAATGGGGTGTCTACACTTCCTCAACCCTATAATGTTTCCACAATACTTTGACCAAGGGAATTGTCTTGCCTCGCAAGACTTGGTCCCATCTATCCAAGACTCTCACCGGTCTCTCCTTCTACGAGGCATCCTCATCTACCTCTAAGTCTGTCCAATCCAGTACATGCGATGGATCCGGCTCATACTTCTGAAGCATACTAATATGAAACACGTCATGCACTCCGGAAAGTTGTGGCGGCAACGCCAAACGATAGGCAACCTCTGCAATCCGCTCAAGGATCTTAAAGGGACCTATAAATCGAGGGGATAACTTCCCACTCTTCCCAAATCTTATTAAACCTTGCCTAGGTGATATTTTCAAAAAGACATGATCACATACTTCAAAAGACAAAGGTCTCCTCCTACAGTTGGCATAACTCTTTTGGCGACTCTAGGCTGTAACCAACCTCTTACAGATAAGTGCAACATTCTCCGTTGTTTTCTGAACCAACTCTGGACCTAATAAAGGTGCATCACCCACCTCGGCCCAACACACAGGCGATCTACACGGTCGGTCATATAAGGCCTCAAATGGTGCCATGCCGATACTCGACTGGAAACTGTTGTTATAGGCAAACTCTACTAAGGGTAGGTGCTTCTCCTATGATCCCTTGAAATCAAGGACACAGCCTCGAAGCATATCCTCAAGGATTTGAATAGTACGCTCGGACTGCCCGTCAGTCTGAGGATGGTAAGCAGTGCTAAAGGTCAATCTAGTGTCCAAGGCACTCTGTAAACTCTGCCATAACCGAGCCGTAAAATGCGGATCTCTATCCGAAACAATCGTCACAGGGACTCCGCGTAATCTCACTATGTCCCTAATATACAAGTTAGCAAGATAGTCTACTGAATCACTTACACGCATAAGAATAAAATGTTGTAGACACCCCATTTTTGACCGACCTTAAGACTCAGACGTCATCGATTGAGCGCTCAGTGATAGTGCGTGTTTGAGCTCGTTTCGAGTTTTCAGAGTTTTTGGCTGAGAGCCTTGCCTCCGGGCCTCTAAACTCTTTGTGCTTTGGCTCGGTTTGTGGACCGAACCTTGTTTTCTCTTCCCTGGAGGGAGGGAGAGGTCTTGTAGACCATCCTTTTGTGGTCGTAGACCACTTTTCCCGCTTGGAGACTAGTTTCTGATTTTCGGAGCCTTCGGTCGCGCGCCTTGTGTCAGGACCGCTTAACGTTCTCCGTTTGGCGTGGTTTTTGAACCACACCTTGTTGCCTCTACCTAGAGGGACACTGTGGTCCGGGAGACCACTTTTGTGGTCATAGACCACTTTTGGTGCTCGTAGACTAGTTTTCGAGGCTTTCGGCTGCGTGCTTTGCCTCCCGAACTTTCATCTTGCATCCTTTTTGGTCTGTTTTTGGTACAAACCTTGTTTTCCTTGTTTGGAAGGTGGTACAAGGGTGGGAGACCAGTTCTTTCCCTTGGAGACCACTTTTCTTCCTGCCAGCCAGTTTTCTGGTCGGGCAACTGGTTTTCTTGGTCTTTGGGCCACCTTTTCTGGTCGGCCACCACACCACCACCTTGCTTTCAATGTGTAGACTTCTCCTACCCCTGGCCGACCAGTTTTATGTTTGGGAGACCACTTGTGGTGGTCGGCCGACCACTACAAGTAGTTGGCTGACCACTTCAAGTGGTCGGCAGCTTTCCACTAGCTTCCTGGAGATATTTTCTTGCCAGCTGTGCCAGCTGGTAAACACAGAAGCCATCCTCTATTGTATAGAGGGATGGCTTTAGGCCTCAAGCTTGTCCAACAAGCTTGATCTTTGGTTCTCTATAAAAGAGAACCTCCCCCCTCCTTCCTTAGGTTTAGATTTTGTTGCTTAAGCTATAGATACACACTTGTCTCTATATTTCCTTGTTTGTTATTGTTTTGTGCTTAAAAGTATAGTTTTATCATACTTTAACACACAAACACACACCAAAACACCATCCTTTTGTTGCTGAGGCTCTTTGAGGTTGGTTTTGGAGTTTTTGGATTGGTTTGAGCTCAAAGAAGCTGCTGGAGTGGTAGCCTTGAAGAAGTTCTACAAGGGTGAGTCAACTAACCCTTTAACCCTTTGTTTTGCTTAAGCTTTTAGACCTACTTGCATGCTGTTTTTGGCTTGACTTTCTACTACAAAAAGTTCTTTTTTTCAGTCCTTAACATGTTTGTTTAAGGTCACTTTTGTGTTGGGGGTAGTCTACCCCCTCTTAGGCCTTGTTTGGCTTTGTTCTGAACCTTCTTTTTAAGCTATTGGGATCACCTTGTTTTGGCCTTCTCACCACTAAAACTCAGAGGAATTTCAGTGGTGGAAATGGTGTTTTGAGGTCCCAAATAGGAGAAGGTCATCCCCTCTCCTTGTGTCTTATATGCTTACCTTGTATGCCTCATGTTTGAGCATGTTTGTTAAGCTTATGTTGGCTCCATCTTAGCATGTATTTGGGGTTATTTCAGCATGGCATACCACTGTTTTGACCTGGTTTGGTCATTCCATGCATGCCTTATACACTTGTAGTGTATTTCTCCCAAACTAGTTTTGTATGCTTCATGAAGTAGCATGTCTTTCTAACTTGTTTTGATTCTATTTCAGCATGTTTTTGGTGATTTTTTGCCATGTCATACCTCTGTTAAGGTTTGGTTTGGTTGGCCCATGCATGCTCCATGTACTTGTAGTGCAATTCCATGAACTAGCCTAATGTGTATCATGCTTTAGACTGTCATTCTAGCATGATTTTGGCTTAACTCTAAGAAGCTTTTGTCCATGTTTTAGCATGCTCTAGCTCTGATTTGTGTTGTTTTGGTCATGCATACCATGCTTTGTATAGCTATAATGCATTCTAGCTTGTTAGCTTTGTGTATCAAGTCCACTAGCATGCATTGCTTGGTCTATTTAAATGATTTGGCATCATTTGTTATGAGATTTTAGTGCATGTTTCATGGTCATACACTCACATCTTTCACTTATTCCATGCTTTGAAGGGTTGGTCCTTTATGCCTTAAACATGAGCCATTGTGTATGCCTTCATGCCTAAGCTTGCGAGCTATCATTTCAGTGTGTTTTTTGGGTTATTTTGCCATGATATAACTCTGATTTTTATTGGTTAAGTCATCTCATGCTTGGTCTTGATAGGTGTAGTGTAATCCACCTTATTTGCCTTGCACACATCATGCCTTATGCCCTTCATGCTAGCTTGTTTTGGCTTCCTTTCATACATGTTTTAGACTCATTTTGACATGTTCTAGGACTGTTTTGGGTTGCCTTTGCCATATGCTTCATGTTTTGCATAGCTGTAGTGCAAATGCCTATGCTAGCTTCAAGCTTTGGGTATCATAATATGCTTCATTTGTGTTGTGTACATGATTTGACATCATTTACCATGACATTTCAGAGCATATAGGACTGCCATGTTCCCACTTCTTCCACTCTTTAAGTGCCTTAGAGTGTTATGCATTGTTGCCTTGTTTGTGGCCTAGCATGCATGCCATCTTTCCTAGGTCTTTTGAGCCCTCATCTCAGCATGTTTTGGTCTTTGTTTAGACCTATTTGAGCTCTGTCCATGTTTGGTTCATGCATTTATGCCATGTATTGCATGCCCCCCTTTGTAGTCCTCTTTGCTAGCTTTAATGCTTAAGGAACTTAGCATGCCTTACTTGTTTTGGTTGAATGATTTGGCATCATTTCTTACTTAATTTCAGTGCATTTAGTGTTGTTACACTTCCATATTTATCACTCCTTGAGCACTCTTGAGAGTTGTGCTCTTATGCCTAGTTGATAGGCCAATGCATGTGCATGCTTGTATATGCTTTTTGTGCCTTCATTTCTTAGCATTATGGCCACTGATTTGGGCATGATTGAGGTTTGCCCTTTTTGGTTTAAGTCCATTGAGCATGTTTGCTTTCATGATATTTGCATGCTTACATTGCATCATGTTGTTGCATGCTTATGTTGCCTTGCTTTGTGTATGCATGTATTAACATTGTTTGCATGTTATTAGCTTTGTTAAGTTGATCATGTCACATTGCATTGAGTATGCCATGTTGTTCATTGCATTGTGCATGCCATGTTCTTTGCATTGTGCATGTTTATGTTGTTTGCATTGTGTATGCCATGTTACATTACATGTTTGCATGCTTGAGTTGCATTGTATTTGTTTGGATTAAGTGTTAATCCGAGCACGAGAAACGAGGGACGTTTCATACTTGAAGTGATGAAACGTGCCTTAATTCTCGATCGCCGACCCTCTTGATCAAGCATGATAGAGGTCAAGGCTTTATGTGTTTATTTGTGCATTCATTTTACATTGAATTGTGCAATTTGGCTTCTCGGCCATCATGCATCGAGATGCGTGATTAGTGGCCCGAGGGTCGAGAACCACACTCCCTTGAGCTTATGAAATGATAGGGAGGGTGGTGGTGCACACATACCTTGCAAATACATTGTCATGCCCTTTCTTGCTCTCTGTTGCAGCAAACTGGAGAAGTGCAGCAACAACTGGTCGGCCAACCAGAAAAACTAGCTGGCCGACCACTTTTTCTGGTTTGTAACAATGGAAAGTGGTCGGCCAGTGGCTGGTAACACCCCTAGGTGGTCGGCCATATTCCTACAGGTTCCCATGGTGGAGTTGAAGCTTTCTGGAGCTTGGAAAAGGTGCTGAGAACAATGAAAAACAGAGACAAGTTGGGGCATCGCGACGGATTTTAGAACGAGGCGACCGAGCATGCATGCACTCCTCATCCCGATTTGGTCAACTGGTTAACTACCATCCAAATGGCATCACTATCCCGTTGAGTCCTCGGAAGCCCTACAACAAAATCCATCGTGACATGCTCCCACTTCCACTCAGCTATAAGCAAAGGTTGCAACAAACCTGCTGGCCTCTGATGCTCGGCCTTCACTTGCTGACAAGTAAGGCATTTCGATACAAACACGGCCACATCCTTCTTCATACCTCTCCACCAAAACTAACGACTCAGGTCGTGATACATCTTCGTGCCTCCCGGATGCACCGCAAGGCGTGAATGGTGAAACTCTCGGAGTACTTCCTCTCGGCAAGACTCTGGCACAAACAAGTGGTCATGGTATCTCACATTCTGGTCGGGATACATAGTCAAGCCCTTCTCTATCTTCCCACTGGAGATCTTCTCCCGGAGGGATTCTACCTCTAGGTCACCCCTCTGCGCTTCTAACACTTGGTTCATAAGTGTAGGTTGTGTAACTACTGAAAATAAGACTGCAGATTCAACAGACTCGCCCAGATGCAAGTCAAATTCACCAAGAGTACCCAACATCTTCCATTCCCGGATGGCAATACAAGCTACACTACTGATAGATTTCCTACTCAAGGCGTCGGCCACAAACGAATGGTAATGCAACTCGAAATCATAATCCTCTATGAACTCCATCCACCTTCTTTACCTCAAATTCAAGTCCTTCTATGTAAACAGATATTTCAAACTCTTATGATCAGAAAACACCTCAAATCTCTTACCATACAAATAATGTCTCCAAATCTTCAAGGCAAAAATCACCGCTGCTAACTCTAAGTCGTGAGTAGGGTAATTCTTTTCATGGGTTTTCAACTGCTGTGAGCCATAAGCTACTACCTTCCCCTCTTGCATCAATACACAACCCCAACCTTCCCGTGAAGTATCACAGTATACTGAATAGCACAAACCCCTCTTCGAAATAATCAAGACTGGAGTGGTGGTAAGTCTAACCTTAAGCTCTTGGAATGACTCTTCACAAGTTTCACTCCACACAAAATTAACCCATATGCTTGTCAATCTAGTCAAAGGCGAAGCTAATCTGGAGAAATCCTTCACAAATTGACGGTAATACCCAGCCAACCCCAAGAAACTACGGATCTCGAAAGCATTCTTAGGTTGTGCCCAATCTTGCACTGCCTCTATCTTGGATGAATCTACAGTCACCCATTTCCCGGATATCACATGGCCTAAGAACTTAACCTCTTTTAGCCAGAACTCACACTTCCTGAACTTAGCATACAACTTACAGGCTCTAAGCAACTTAAGCATCACTCGCAAGTGTTCCTCGTGCTCCTCTTCAGAGGGTGAGTAAATCAGTATGTCGTCCACAAAGACGACCACAAAATGGTCTAAGAACTCTTAGAAGATTCGGTACATCAAATCTATAAACACAGCTGGAGCATTGGTTAGCCCAAAAGGTATCACAAAAAATTCATAGTGGCCATACCACATACGAAATGCCGTCTTCGAGATATCCTCCTCATTTACTCTCAACTTATGGTAACCCGATCTCAGGTCTATCTTAGAGAAACAACGAGATCCTTTCAACTAATCAAACAGGTCATCCATACTTGGCATTGGATACTTGTTCTTAACAGTTACCCGGTTCAACTTCCGGTAATCGATACAAAGTCGTAAGGCTCCATATTTTTTTTAGCAAAGAGAGCCGGTGCTCCCTAAGGCGAAGTACTAGGGCGGATAAAACTCTTATCTAGTAATTCATGGAGTTGAATCTTCAACTCACTCAACTCAGCAGGCGCAAACCGATATGGTGCCATAGAAATCGATGTCGTGCCAAACACTAAATCAATAGAGAACTCGATCTCTCGGTGAGGTGGTAAACTAGTAAGATCATTGGGAAAAACATCCGAGTACTCAAAAACCACTCTTGGCAACTCAACTCAGGCCTCATCACACTCGCTACTCAAAAAGCTAGCGATAATACAACTAAGTTCACTTTACCCACGCGAATCATATACCGATGATAAGACCCTATCCACCCGATGCCCCAAGAAATAAAAGCAATCACCACTCGAGGTACATACAGTAACCCTCTGACGGTAGCAATCTATAATAGCCCGATATGACGATAACCAGTCCATGCCCAAGATAACATCAAAACTAGTCATATCAAGCAAAACAAATACAAATGAAAGTCGACGATCGGCGACCTCTATGTCACAACCCCGACACCCCTGTTTCAAAATCGTCTCACCACCAATAGGTGACTCTACACAAATACGAGATGCTAACTGTGCCAACTCTAACCCCAAAACCGATGCAAATGCAAACGAAATAAAGGAATGGGATGCACCCGTATCAATTAACACACCAGCAACTGAATTGCAAAACAAGAAGGTACCTCTCACAACAGATGGAGTTGGTACAAGATCTGGCGCAGTAACAACATACATGCGCCCTGTTGGCCTTTGATCTACCTGCTCACCCCTCGGAGTGTAAGATTGCTGCACTGACTGAGCTGAAGAGGCTTCGTGATTGGCCCTCGAGGCCTGTACTGACTGTGCTACCTGGTGACTCTGTGTCTGCCTCGAGCTAGACGCACCAGGTGTGCTACCCAACTGTGGAAAAAATCTCTTCAAGTGCCCTGTTTGCCCACACTGATAACAAGTGAGCGGCTGGCCTCTCTCCTGACTCTGGCCTTGAGAACGAGCCAAAGATAAAGCTGCTCGCTGCCCTCCTCCCCTCTGTGGGCAAGCTGGAGACTTGTGGCCTAACTGACCACATTTGAAACATGTGATGTCTCCCTGACCACCCTTTCCAGAACCCGAACTTGGCACTAGAAAGGCAGACCTTGAATGCGCTCCCTAGGACTGCTGGGGATTAGAATCCCTCTGCCTCTTACTATCCCCTTAGTTATCCTGACTTCTCCTGGAGCCCCTCATTCTCTCCTCCTCTGCATGCATGATAGTCTTAAGATGGGCTGCAGCCTCCACAAGGCGCCTATAGTCCCTAATCATGGATCCGGCGACTCTAAACATGAGTCTGGTCCTCAATTTCTTCTCAAACTCCAAGCAACGGCTCTCCTCAATTGCCACCAACTTTGGTGCAAACCTAGACAGGCTAGTGAATGTGGCTTCAAACTCAGCCACTGGTGTGTTCAACTACTTGAGCTGGGAAAACTGATCCCTCAACTTCTTCCTGACTGTAGTGGGTAAGTACTTGTCTTGGAAGGCGTCAGCAAAGGCCTCCCAAGTCCTTCCAAGGCGCCTCCACGCATACTTCCACCACTAACCCGCGTCTCCCTTCAGCTGGAAGGACGCCAAGGTCACTCTTAGACCTCCGTCTTCGATGCCGAGCATCTCAAACATCTTCACCATCTGCTCTAGCGACTCATCGGCCTTCAGTGGCTCCTTGGGATCACCTAAAAACTTGTTCGGATTCGACCGAAAGAACTCTCTCTTCAAGAAAGATGGCCCTGCTTCAACTACTTGGGCCTAGACTTGATTATCAACCCTGAGAATGCCCATGGATTCCTGCAATGCTCCGGCCATTTCACGGGCTAAGGCACCCATAGCCTGTTAACCAACTGGTTTAGCCACATTGGCTTGACCAACTCCCTTCTCCTGTGCCGGAATTTTATCCGGTATAGGCATCTCACGCCTACCACGCCTACCACGTCTACCACCGCCACGTCCACGTTCACGTCCTAACATCCTAATAAAGGTAACGATAGGCATTAGCACATTTACAAATGTGCCGAAGCTAGTTCACTCACGTCCTAATATGGTAGACAACAATAACTCACTCCACATAAGCACATAATCATATAAACACATACGAATTTCTTTCCTAGATAGTGACTGTCCCGCGGCGTTGCTAAGGTCCCAATTAGAAACAACAGTGATCAAGTGCTCTTCTAATAGGACTTCCAGAAACCCATAAATCCAATCAATATCTTAGGAACCAAATCTCATACCCATATAATCATATAAGCATGTTATCATATAAGCACATATCATCCATATTTAAGTCTCTAACAAGCGAGACAAACCCATTGTGGTACTAACAACTTTCTACGTACCCAAAGTATTCAAACTGGGTACGCTCTGATACCAAGTTGTCACACCCCAAAAAATAATACAAATAATCCAACTCATAAGTGATGTGAATAGAACAGAATTGGTGTACTTTTATATATCAGAGTTTATATTACAAAAGATATTACATGCATTACACTTTCGTAAATGTTCATTCTGAAACTACAACATGTAACGCTAGTTGATAACAACAAAATAAATGCCCTACGGGCTTACATCTTTCCAAGACATAACTTGGTTGCAACAAAAGAGAGTCATAAGCTCTCTACATTTAAAGCCCTCGGCTTGAATAAACATTTAAACACAAAAAAGTAACAAAATAGAGCCTCTAGCTCCTAAGTCCTCCCAAGCTACATCCTTGGAGCAATCATATCACATGTACTTGAAAATGGTTTTCCAAGTAGGGTGAGCCAAAGCCCAGTAGAGATAGACTAACAGAATATATGAGGTTTAACTAAAATATAAGTGTCAGATAAATGTTCAATATTCATGACCAATTTATATTCATCCTATGACCATTCAGTATTGATATCCACATCTCAATTCATTTCCATTCATTCACTTCAACTTAATTCATTTTATTCCAAGTCAATTCATGAGTCAAGTTCATTGTTATCTAAACAACCCAAATGAGACTACAACTCACTAATTCACAATTCAATACAACCCTTATTCAAACACTTCAATTTGCCATTTTACGAAATTTTCGTCTGAGGGAATCGACACCCCATATATACACAAGATTTCGGGACTTTTACCTTGGACACTCTGGCGAACTTAATTTTAAATGGAGTCCATCGCCTATCTCCTCCCAAACAATGATACATATACAATCTATTTAAAGGCATCGTCATATATAATAACTATCCACAACACATATTCAATGATTTACTCTCATATTCAATGACATAATTTAAATGATTAGTATCAATTCACCTAATCCTCATGCAATTTCTATAACAATCATAGCTATCCTCCACCGATGACCCAAAACAGATATATAATATTTATAACAGATAATTTATCGAATTTCCATAGGTGAGTGATTTAACAAATCCAATTACACCATTTATTCATACATCCTCCCAATTTCACATTTTTCATACCAATTCCATTATTTATACAGAATAATTATTTAACACAAATTAGGGCAAATTTCACCCATTTTTCAAATATCAACCCCAAGGCCAAATTTTACCATTTTAACCGAAGATAACCTCATATTCAAAACCCCATATTCATTTATAAAACCTAACATAGAAACCCCTTTTTCAATTTGAATCCAAACCCTAACTTTACCCAAATCCTCCCAAAATTTCACCATTTATACATAACAACAAATATCTAGATTAAAAATCATATTAAGGTGTAGAATATCCCTACCTAAAGAGTAAAAGCCCAAAGGAGAAAAGGAAGAACTTCAAAAATGCTCAAACTCATTTTTACTCAGATCAAATAGAAGCCCTTGAGATGCTCCAACTCTTTATCAAAGGGAGTAGGGTAGAAAGACCCTTAGATCCTAGGGGATTTGTAGAGAGAGAGAAAGTATCTTAGAGAGAGGAAGGACCGATCTAGGGTTTTGAGTGAAAAGAAAATCAAAAAGTGATGTAAAATTGCTCTACTGTGAACTGATATACGCGAGGCTCGCTCGAGCGAAGGAGTGGTCGCTCGAGCGACCAAACACAAATTAGTGACCTCGCTCAAGCGCAAAAAGCATCGCTCGAGCGCAGAATACATACCTTCAAAAGTTTTACAGACGCACACTGTCGCTTGAGCGCAAGAAGCCTCGCTCGAGCGAAGAACTTTACCTTTCCAGAAATTCTGCAAGTCTAGGGAAAAAATACTGAGAACACTCAAAGCTCGCTCGAGCATAAGAAGCCTCACTCGAGTGAAGAGGCAAATTTCTAGGCAACAACCACTTAAATAACTAGCAACCAACTTGTTTCAAACATGCCCAAAACACTCCAACACTTAAATTCAGAGACAAATGAGGGAAAAAACAAGACATGGATAACAATGTTAAACCACGAAACCTGAGTCCAGAATGTAATAAAGGTCGGATCAAAACCGGAATCGCTATATTCTAACTCTACTGTTTAGGACAATTGATTTGGTGATTACACTTGGGTTTATGACAAATCTTTGTTTTGTCACTTGGGTTTTGTCAAAAATGTATTTTTGACAATGTATTCTATTGGATTAATTTGATCATAAATTATTGTTGCTGCCACTTTTTTCTTCCCATGACTTTCTCAAACAACTAATTGATCATTGGTTTATTGAGTTTCTATTCTCATTTTTATAATTGATTTTGTAAGTATATCAGAGGCACTATAGGTTGAAGTCAATGGAAGCCATTGGTTCGCTGCTTCAAGGGTAAGCTTTATCTCCCGTTTGTAGTTTAGGGTGTTTGAGAAAACAAATACTTGTTATAATTGTGGATTAAGTTTTTATTGTAATTGAATGGTTTAGAAGCATTATGTATATATATATTTCTTTTTTGATTGACGGACACTTGTATTGAAGTA
The DNA here is from genome assembly GCA_030407325.1 of Camellia japonica. Taxonomy (NCBI): domain Eukaryota; kingdom Viridiplantae; phylum Streptophyta; class Magnoliopsida; order Ericales; family Theaceae; genus Camellia; species Camellia japonica. Next base: position 157,837,106 of record JAPPVO010000031.1, on the reverse strand, counting down.
TGTTTTTTTATGCTTAATAGTAAATGTTTTACCAAAGGTTGTATTCTGATTAATTTTGTTTTGTTTTCTTGATTTGTTGTTTCCCGGCCTTCAACATTTGGTTATGCAGAGTCTCAGTGAGCAGCAAGCTTATCCAGAACATAACTTTGGATGCTGCTCTAATCTTACACCTCATCCATGGTGGAATGGAAAAAACACATCTATAGACATGGAGATTTTGTTTCTTGTTTTTCCTCAAGTTGTTTCTCCCATTTTCCACAAACCTTGTCCCAGCTATTTATTTTGGTTGAGTCACAAAATTGATTGTCTTTTAGCCAAACTAGAAACTAGACAAAGTTGGGATGCGAGGAAGTGATACGTATGGCTGTATTTCTTTAAAATTATTGATATATTTTTAGCTCATTGTCACGACCCAAACCCGCCCCTATAGGTTTAGCATCATAAGCGGCCAGTAATTCTTGGATTACCAAGGCCTCTAAACAAAATGACATATAATTAGGGGCTACGGAAGCAAATATATATATACATATGTAGTCCATTGAGTTGTGCTGACATACATGAGATAGAAATTTAAAACTTGTCTAAAATATATATACATATATGACGTCAAATCCACATAAGTCTTGCAGCATCGTACAAGGTGTGTGGATGAACAAAAACAAAACAAAACGTTCTTCACAAGACAATTCTAAGCATGGCTCACAAAACTTGTCTTCTTAAACGAGAACCTCCAAGGGAGGCACGATGGCTGGCTGACCCAAAACTCTCTAGGCAGCAACTTAGGCCTGGTCACATGCCTGCTCACCTACATACATAATATAAACAGTGAGCGGAAGCCAAATGAATAATAACAGAGTAAAGGGTTAAATGAATGATGTCCCAACAGATTCAGAAAATAGAAATAGATTCATATTCATAATCTTGTTTGAATCGTATACAGAAATCAAAATTCATACTTGTTTATATGGGGTACATCCATTAGTGTTAACAAATCAAATACAAAGCACTAAGGGTCATACTTATCAGTTCTATAAAGGAACCTCCGGTACTAGGAACAGATAACATACTTGTTAGTTCTATGTAGGAACGATAACATACTTGTCAGTTCTATACAGGAACCTTCAGTATTGAGAACAAATAACATACTTGTCAGTTCCATACAGGAACCTCCATTACCGGGTACAGATAACATACTTCAGCTATGGAATTGTTGCCACGAATACTTTTCAATATATAGACCATCATTCATTGTACAAAATGTAATTGTTCCATAAAACAGATCTTATTGCATCATATAGAAAATAAATAACATAACTTTACTAAGTTATTACTCACAAATTCTCCAAAGCGAACAACATGGCAAACAAATCAGGTAACTTGCGACGTGTGACCTACACAGATACAGAACGAATACGTACTGAATTACACGTCCTGAATTATTAACTGAGTTCTTTCTTCTTTAGGTGTGTTTCTATTTCTTATCCTCATTATTATGTCTTAACTAGGGCTTAGGAATGCCTAGGATGCAATGAGGATGCTGAAATGCACTTGAAAACACATAGGCAAATATGCTGAAAATAGGGGCCTCGCTTGAACGCAACTTCCTTCGCTTGAGCGGAGGTTCCAGAGTGGTTGCTCGAGCATAACATTGGTCGCTCGAGCAGTTTGCAACCATCTGCAAAAGTACTGGTTGTGTGGATTCTCTGCTCGATGGCCACTCGATGGTCGCTCGAGCGTGAGACCAAAGTATTCGCTCGAGCACAACTCTTGTCGCTCGAGTGGTTTGTAAAATGTGTCAAATTCTGGGAGCATGCAATTTATGCTCGAGCCAACTTTTGGTCGCTTGAGCGGAAGTGCAAAGTGGTCGCTCACGGACAGGATTTGTCACTCGAGCGGCGACGTTGAACTCTGAAATTTTCAGATTCACCTCCAAGCTTCCAAACTCAAATTCAAAGATGAAATTCTCATTTTTTGGGCCAAAAACTTAAGGAAACAGGTATAAACTTATCAAACATCACGAATCCAAAATCATTTCGCAAAATCAAGCCCAAAAGTGTTGCCAATTGTGCAAAATAAAATTCAAATTTTGAAAACAATACATGCATGAATTCACATGACTTTCAACCTTTCAAAACATGATTAAATGGAGTCAAAGGATGCGCAATGAGAAAAATCGTCGAAATCTTGCGAGAATGAACACATACATGTGTAAATTCTTGAAAACAACCTCATAACATGATTAATTGTGCATGCATGCATGACATGACTTACTTTCCTTTGATTCTAGTTTAATTCTTATACATAGATCTACTTCATCCTCTAGAATCCATGTTTTAAGTCTTAATTACACAATGTAAGGGCTTTAATCCTTACCTAAACTCTTTAAGTAGGCTCTAGATTGCTCAAACTTTAAGCTTCCAAGCCAACTCCTTTCAATTTCCCAGCAATTCACCCTTCTCAAGCTTTGATTCCAATCTCTCTATCTCTCTCTCTCTCTCTCTCTCTCTCTCTCTCTCACGTTTTTGCTCTTAAGGAGGTGATAATGAGAGTGAAAAAGGTGATCTAAGGCTTACCTTTAGCCTTAGATAGGCTCTACTAATTAGTCTAGTTTAGCCTAATCAATATTAATCTAATTATTTGATTCGAAATCAAATTTTAATTGAACCTACCGTAAAATTCTAGAAATCCCACATAGCACATATTCCAAGTCATTTTCGTAATCGAATGCCGATAAGACTTTCAATTCACAGAACCAAATGGAAACATGAACATATACTCCTACGATAGACAGATATAAATACAAATAACGCAACACACATGCAATTAATTCAGAATTTCATCTTGAGTACTCATTAAGTATCCTTAATTATGGTTTAACGGTTAATCATGGGTCGGGATTGTTACACTCATCTCGTTTCTGCCTAAATTGAGATGGGTTTTGACAATTGGATTAGCAACAAAACTGCATGAGCCTCTATAGCTTGTAAATACCAATGTAATTCTTTTACTAGTTTTCTATTTAAGAATTCTTATTCTAGTTGGAGTAGGAGCCTCTATAGCTTGTAAATACCAATGTAATTAATTCAATGGAGAGCCTATGTTAGATAATTCGAAAAGCTGTTAAAGTTGTTATGTGAATTGTGTGATGCAATTTCAATCCTAGGTTTGATTCAAGCTTATGGGAATCTAGGTTTGATTCAAACTTACTCTACCTAGAATTAAACTTGTTTTACCCCTTCTTTTTAACCATAAGACAAAAATAGACTCATTCCCTAGTTAGTGTTCATGGGTATTGTGGAATGGTTGATAATATAATCGATATATGTATTTGAAAAATCTAAAATCCCAGAGATATTGATTTGTGATTATGTATCAATTTTAACCAGTAAATAGTAATCCCAATCAAACAATCAAAGGCAAATCGACACAACGATTTTACATAGAAAAACCACAATTGGAGTACCTCCAATTGTGATAAAAAAAATCACGGCAAAAGCCACAAAACAATCTACTAAGAAGACACAAAAGAATTATATAAGTATACTCTCAATTACTTAGCGAATCTACGCCTGAATCGAATCGACCCCTATGTGCCTCTTCCGGCCTCGTCTTTACCTCGAAATTGTCTTGCCCAATGTTGAATCCACAACGCCGATGTCGAATCCACAACGATGAGCCACTCATAAATCCACCAAAGTTTCAGGCCCAAATTCCGCAGAATCCACCGAAGAACAACTTTCAATTTTGTGAATAAAACAAACTAAACAAACCCTTTGATATAATCCACTCAATTCATGATTAAACTCTCATAGATATCAAAGGAAACAAGTAAAGAAGCTCTAGAAGAAAACCCTAATACCCAAGAAGAAGATCTGGAGGTCGTCCCCTAAAACCTGATTGAACTGCAGCTTTTATAACAAACAGATCTGTGATTTTCGCTCGAGCACATGAATGACCGCTCGAGCGGACTGACTAAAATGCGTGTTTCAGAACAAGGGTCTACGCTTGAGTGCAGAAAAGGCTGCTTGAGCGGAAAACAACAACTCCCAGTACTTTTGCAGGCGAGTGAAACTTCTGAAAGGTCGTGATATCTGCTTGAGCGCAGGAATAGCCGCTTGAGCGAAAAAACAACTTCAGCTGCACTTTTGCTTTTTGCTTCGGGGTGCTACCCCTCGACCCCGCCTAGGCGCTGCCCTGGACCCGCCAAGGAGCGTTGCTCCTCTGGACCCCCTCGAACTGATCCCCGACATAGTTAGCGAAGTAGCAAACATGATAGGATTAAGATCACAAACTCCTTTACATAGGTACAATTCGGGTTGGATTCGCATCTAAAACTCATAGCCTTATTGAAACAAAAGATCGAATACAATTACAACTAAAAGGAGTTTTGTCAAACGGAATTGCTAAGAATAAAAACCGAACATATATATATATATATTTTTAATATACAGGGTACAGGTTGCACTAATGATGGAATAAATACAGTTCGTCAAGAAATTAATTAAGAAACACTAAATAAAAATTATCCTAGCATAAAGCACTTCAGAAGCGATTGTGGTACCTAATTGGATGATCTGTTTTTATAATAATTTGTTGACTGTAAGGGCAAAGGTTGAATGTCTTGCCACTTACTGAATTGCCCCCTTTAAGATAGTTCATTTTTACGCAACAAAAACAGTAGTTGGGCAAATTTCCAAGCTAGAATATATTCTTTTGTCAAAACATGAAGGATGACCAACCTACTTATGATAGGTAAGGTTAAGCATGACCCTTCTTGTTGTGATCACCTTATTATGCTACTGTTTATTGGTAGTTTGTTGGTTACTACTACAATTTTTAAATTAACCCACCAGGGTAAGGAATACCAACAAAGAAGAATACACAATCACTTCAAGATTTCAATTAGGTTGGCACCAAGAAGAATACACAATCACTTGGTAGCACATATCTGAAAGTTGATGAGGAACCAACAAAAAGAAACAAACAACAACAGACACAATGTAATAAAAACAACCTCCACATCACCAAGCAACCCAAACACCAATTTAATAAAAACAGCACCACCACTGGCATTTCCTGCATTGGAGGAGGTGGCTGAGATGTTATGTATGATGAGCTTGGGTAGCCTTTGTTTTTTGTGTGCTTGTTTATAGGTTGTTTGGCTTGAGGCTTGTCTGTTATTGAATTGGAACCTCACCAATTTTTTGCTGTTGTTTTGGATTGTGCACATGATTGGTCTTGTCATGGATGCAAATATAGTTGGAATGTGTGGCTTTGACAATGATGCAATTTAAATTCAAAATTTTATCTTGTATATCTTTTTTTCATCAACAAATTCTCTTTTGCTGATATAAAATAAAAAAAATAAAAAATAAAAAAAGAAGAAAAAAGTACGCTAACTATCCAATTTTTATTCTTCTTTCACATGTGCCACTACCCATAAATTATTTTGTAGTTAAAGTCATAAAACATAATAATCACATTATCTCAAGTATTTTGATCCAAACACACATCTTTGTGAATTTCTTGCCTTTATTTTTCCTTTAGCCCAAAATTATTTCCAAAGAAGAGGCAAATTTGCCTCTGAATTAATTTATGTTTTCATTGTTTAGGACAAAAATTGCTTGGAGATATGCAAAATATGGTCAAAGAATTCAACGACTTTGTGGTTCAAATTTTTTCATTTTTTTAATCTATGTGATCATAGTTAATTTTTTTTTATTAATTCATTTGTATATATTTTTTAACATTCAACTTTCATTTATGACATATATAGCGTTATTTCATTCAATATGTGATTGTAATTTAAATGATAGTATATAGTGTGTATTACATTTTTCAAATGCGTACAAAAATAATATTGATTATTCTTCAAATATGTCGAACCCTTTTTTAATCATTTGCACTAACTATGATGAGAAATGCATATAACATGTGATATTATCGCATTATTAATCACATGTTATATTAGATATTAATTACGCTTAAAATATGTGATCTAAACATATTATCACAGGTTTAATTAATTGTATATCACACATAAAAAGTGTGATCTAAATGTTTATTATCACGCTTAAAAAGTGTGATCTAAATATTTATTATTACACGCATAACATGTGATGACATTATCTTTTAATGACACCCAAAATATGTGATTAAAAATGACCATTTTTAATCATACTCCTAAATATACAAAACTTAAAACATGTGATTAAATAATATATATAATCACACATAAAAGGTACGATCTACTTATGATTTTGTAATAGTGATTGTAAAGAAATTCTAGACCCCAAATCACATAGCGATCTATATGGATTTATGATAAACATAAAACATGATTTAAACTGTCACATATATGGATAGAAGGATTGCTACAATGTTGAGCACAATTATCATATAAGAATAGGACAATTATTATTTTTTCCAAAGTGATTATTATAGAAACAAAATACATAAAACTCAAAGACACGTCCAATAAGACACAAAACACAACAAAGAAAACCACAACCTTACAAACAAGACAAGGCAACCCAAAATGACATTGCCTAAGGAATTTATTGGTACTCAACCTAGGTACACAATTCATTCATTAAAAAGGACAGTTGTTCATTATTATTATTAGATAAGGGAACAACAATATTTAACTCCATTTTTAAAAATGGAGGATAGGATCTTATGCATCAATGTAGATAACCGGATCAAGTGTAACGGGAGCAATACCAGGTTCATCCCCAATCGATTTCAGATCTTCATTCTCACCATCCAAAAAGCCCTTAAACAATGCCACAAAAATCCCTCCCCCACACATTTCTTAAATGGGTCATCCAACATGTCCACATGACCATAGTCCTTGGCATAAAAATAGTAACATGGTGGTTTGGATTCCGTGAAGAACTCACAATGGTTCACTCCATCCGGGGCACACGCTGGTGACTTGCCGGTGCCAATCACCGCGATGGGGATCGATAAATCGAAAGAACGAGGGACGAAAGCGAGAATTTTGGGGTCGATTTGGTCTTTTATGCTTGAACCTGCAACGGGGTCAAGTCCTATTAAAGCCGAAAATTTTAGAGTTGGTTGGGTTTCAGCATGGCCTAGTGCAAGGGCAAATGCGGCTTTTCCACCTCGGCTGTGGCCGGAAAGGGCTAGTTTGAGGAGATTTGCTTGAACATTTTTAGGCAGTGTGGATTGAAGGCCTGCGGATAACCAGTTTGTGACTTCTGCAGCAGAATCAACTTCCTCAGTCCCAGAAGAAATGAAGGTGTACAACTGAAAAACACCATTTGATGAAGTTAATTGGTTGAGATGAAACACACAAAGATATAGACATGCATGCGTACTTACGGACAGGGAAATGCACGCTACCGCAAAATATGTCACTTGATCACACAATTTCGTAACATCAATTTCAAAATACGTAATGTGGTCCTAAATTAGCATCACAAAAAATATCATAACCAAGTCACGAACTTTTGCACACAGATAAAGATTAGAGCAAATTATACTGGTAATTTCTATGCTTTTACTTTTGTGTCATTTTAATCCCTGCAATTTTAATTAGCTTTATTGTAACTCTGAATTTATAATTTTATCTCAATTTGATCTACTTATGCATCTGAGAAATCTTTATGAAAATTGCACCCATGCTCACCATATGTTATGTTTTTAAGGGCAAATTTATAAACTTGATCAGCTCGATGAGTTAAATTCAACAAGCTCAGTGATTTTTTTGCCATCAAAAATTTTAAATAGAGTTATCAATTAGACTAAATTGGCAGAAAATTCAAATTTAACAGTAAAAATTAAGTTAATAAAAAGTATAAGGATAAAAATGACACAATAGGCAAAATGCATGGATTATTAATGTAATTTTCCCTAAAGATTAGTAGGGAAGGTATTTTCAAAATTGAAATCAAAATAATAATTCTATTTCCACACCACAATATTGTCAATATATATTATTTTCTGGTTTAAATATTAACTTTCGAACAAAAATTAGTTGTTTGAATATCAATTTCCAAACAAAATAATTGTTCTATACTTGGTGCGCGAACAAATAAAAAAAAAATTGGTGTGAACTGAGAGAAAGCATTGTGTAAATAGAAGCTCTCAAATCAAAATGACCAAATAAGTACACGTCTTTTGCAAAGTATAACTTTTATTATATTTTGGTTTTATTGCATTTTTGTCCTTTTTTAATGTACTCTATTAAAAATACCATTTCTCCCGTTATGACTATCGAACAATTGAAAAATTAAAAATTAAAGTTTAACAGATAACATATTTTCTTGTAAAAAATTATATTGAGAGAGAGAGGGACCTGAGGAGCAACGACTATAAATCCATGGGAAGATATATGTTGGAGAATATCTTCGTAGGATTTATTCTGAATCAAGAATCCATGGAAAAACAACAGCACAGGATATGTGCCTTCCAACGTTGGTGTAACAATTAATAATGGTTTAGGTGGTGATGATGATGATGATTCATTCACTGTTATGCTTTCCACACTCAATTTTCCCTCTTCAAATACATTTGTTGTTCCCACAACAACTGGACTTTCTACTAAGAGTGCCATCACTCTCTTTATCTCTCTATAAATTCAGTTCTATGTGAGAGAGTAACGGGTTTTTTTTTCTTCTTCTTTTCTTCGTCTTGTCCATCGTATGATGCTCCTCCAATTTATAGACAATATTGTTATGATATTGGTCCATGAGCACCAAAAAAGGAAAAAAAAAAAAAAGGAAAAAAGTAAAAAGAAGTAGCAACGAATAAAGTCTGACTTGTACTAAAAAGATAAGATAGAAAGAAAAGAAATAAAAAAAAAGGTGTATGATATATCTAGTTATCACTTTTTGTGTTCTTTTATTATTATCTATTGTGTATTTGGTTATCACCCATAGTGGTATTCGTTAATTGGTTCAAAAATCTTTGCTTATAAGTTTTTTATTGTTATGATTGAAAACATTTGCGATAATCACTCCACAAATGTTATAATTTGTATATAATAACACACTTTTATATGTTCATATTATCTTTTATTTATATTGATTATTATTAATTAGTTAGTAATTAGGAGTCTTAGCATTAGTGAGTTAGTGGGGTTATATGTGATGTGAGGTTAGTCGGTTTATGGGTAGTTATTGTAACATCTTGAATTGCAGGTTCACTCGAGCGGTATAGTTACTGTTCGAGCGGTGAATTGAGGTTTCCAGTAGTTCTTTTGCAAACTGAGTGTAGAGTGAAACCGCTCGAGTGGTTGTTTGATCGCTCAAGCGGAAGATGCGTGGCTACCAATACTTTCACTTCAGACCTGAAAATTTTCTAGAAGCACGTGTTCACCGCTTGAGCGATGGAAAGATCGCTCGAACGGTCTATTTGGAGTAGCCAACTTAAATCAATTTTTACCTATTTCCCTCTCTCTCTCTCTCTCTCTCTCTCTCTAACACCCATTTAGCCCAAAAACACTTGATTTCTTTCATTTCTACTAAAGATCCACCTTAAATCTTCCTAGATAATTGAAGAGCAAGCTTAGATCAAGATTTTCACCGATTGGTTCACTTTTTCTTCAAAGTTTCTTATTGGGTTTTCATCTCTTTATCTCTATTCTTGAGGTAGGGATACTTTTAACCTGATACATTTATGATTTGATATATATATATATGTGTGTGTGTGTGTGTGTGTGTGTGTGTTGTGGTATTTTCTTAGTTATAGCAATGTATGAGATGATTTTATGATATAAAGTGAGTTTGATAAACAAAATGAGCTTATACCCCAAATTTGTGAGAAAGATTATAAATGTTCTTGTTGATTATTGTTATTGATGTTAAAAATTGACCCTCTAGGTGCAGAAGAGGGAAAAGTCCCAATTTTCTCAAAAACCTTAGTTTTCAAACTTGATTAAATAATGGGGTTTGGCTCAATTGACTCTTAAATCTTGAAATTTGGTGGATAATTAGGAAATGGTGTTGAGATATGAGGTTATTGAATTTTGTTTGATATATGTATTGTGATAGATGAATATTGAGATTGTGAAAAATGGTGAGGTTGAAGAAACTTTTTTATTGTTAATATTATTAAATGTTGTTGTGAATTGAACAAACCTTAGGGGCATTGGATTTGAAAACTCATGCATTATGTGTATTAAAATTTTCACTTTTGATCTTATAATCTTGTGGATGTTTGGAAAAAAAATCGAGGGGTAAATAGCGTATGAGTCCAGGGAGTTGAGTCGGATTTTTGGTAATGAGTTGTGTGTTATATTTGGTACCTATGCAGGGAGTTAAGGTGCCCAATTGCCTTGTCTTGAGCTTATCGCAGGACAAATGTGGGAAAGGTTTTGGACTACCCATGAGCTCACCGTTTTTAGAGTTAGCAAAGGTGAAAAAACATAATTTTGGATATCCACGAGTTCGCTGTTTCAGGAGTTGACAAATGTGAAAGGGAAAGGTTTTGGATGTTCATCAACACGTCGTTTTTGGAGTCGACAAATATGGAAATATTTTCTATATATGTATTTATGGTTTAGCGACTCTTGCTTTAGACGTCATAGCGTATTCTCCACCCCATTGTTGTGGAGGATACTTGTAAATGGTATGGATTGAACATCATTAGTTTTGAAAAAGAAAATATGGATTTTCTAGTAACAAGTGCATGGCATGATCATATACATCTTGATTATTTATATATCTTATTAATGGTATTTCCTACTAGGTAATAGCTCATCCCAAACTAACAACATTTCAGGAAATAATGATGTGACTCGGCCAAAGTGACTTGGCAATAGATGTATTTTGAAGAGAGCACAAAGACTCAATGAATGTTAATTGCTGAAGCTCCGAAACTATTTTTGTAGTTTGAGACTGAACGTCCATTTTTTTTTTTTTTTTTTTTTGTGTACTCAAGGATTAGGGTATTATACTTTTTATATTTCTCTTGCTCCTTGAACTATTATTATAATTTTTTGTATGTAAATGGAATAAGGATGTATTCAGTTGGAATAGTTCAATGGGAGAGAGATCATTTTGAGTAAATGTTTATATGTTAATAATGGTAATTATTGCAATGGTTGGTATACATATTAAATGGTTTAACTATATAAATGAAGGATAAATCTTGGGGTTTTGCAGTTATCCAGTTGTGTATTTAAAGAAATTGTATTCAATGAAAATGTATGTTAAGTGTTTTTTTTTATTAACTTCTTGTGAAGTTTATGGAGGTCAAATTCTCCTCGAATTGAACCAACAAGAAGTGTCCTCCTTTGAAGTGGGTGTCTTCTTCCCTATTTCATCTTTTTATTTGTGTTAATTTTGTGAAGAAAACCATACATAACAATTGAAATCAAAGTCATCGGTCCTCGGCAATAGAAGTGGCTATACCGCAGGATATTTTGGAGTTTGTTAGGTTTTTGTAATTGGCAATCTCGTTAACAAAAATCCATTCATTTGTATTTTTATTCGCTCTATTGTATGTGAGTTATGAGAGTTTAGATGTGGATTCAACCCGAGTTGTGCCTGTGTAGAGGAATTTGTGTTGACATTAAATATCTTATTTTGAGCTTGTTTGCCACTTCGTTGACTAAGTATAGGGATCGAGCTACCTAGTCAACTCGTAGGGGTCTAGGAGGCAGTGCCCTCAAAGCTAAGAAAGAAGTCAAAGTTAATTAACTACTTGAGTAGTCTTTTATGCGCTCGAGCGATGAAGTGGTTTATCTGTCTGTTTGGTAACGTTTACGTTTTCAGTTTATATTTACAAAAATTTTATAAACTGGTTTTTGTTTATTTTTTATTTATTTTTAAAAAAACATAAACTACAAACGCGTTTGGTAATTGACAAAATGTTTAAAAAAATTTAAAAATATAAAAAAGAGTGAGAAATGGCAAGTGGCGGCGGAAGACGGTGGTGGAAAGTGGTGACGGTGGGTGGTGGGTAGCGGGTGGGGGTGGTAGTGGTGGATGGCTGGGTGACGGTGGCGGGTGGTAGCGAGTGGGTGGTGGTGGTGGTGGCAGGTGGTGGTGGCAGGTGGGTAGCGAATGGCGGGTGGTGGTGGGTGGTGGTGGTGGTGGGTGGTGACGGTGGCGGGTGGTAGCGAGTGCGTGGTGGTAAGTGGTGGTGACAGGTGGGTGGTGGGCGGTGGGTGGTGGCAAGTAGGTGGCGGGTGGTGGTAGTGGTGGGTAGATGGGTGACAATGGCGGGTGGTGGATGGTAGCGAGTGAGTGGTGGTGGCGGCGGGTGGTGGGTGGTGGTGGGTGGTGGGTGGCAGATGGCGGGTGGTGGTGGTGGCAGGTGGGTGGCGAATGGCGGGTGGTGGTGGTGAGTGGTAGCGAGTAGGTGGTAGTGGGTGGTGGGTAGTGGTGGCGGGTGGGTGGTGGCTGGTGGTAGCGGGTGGTGGATGGTGGTGGCAGGTGGGTGGTGAGTGGTGGTGGCGGGTAGGTGCGGGTGGTGGTGACGGGCGGTGGATGGTAGTGGCGGGTGGTGGCAGGTGGATGGCAGGTGGGTGGTGGTGGCAAGTTGGTGGCAGGTGGGTGGTGGCTGGTGGTGGTTGATGGGTGGCAGGTGAGTGGTGGTGGCAGGTGGTGGGTGGTGGTGGCAGGTAGGTGGTGAGTGGTAGTGGCAGGTGATAGTGAGGGGTGGGTGGTGGTAGCAGAAGGCAGTGGTGGAAAATGGTGGCGGGTGGTGGCTAGTGTTGGGTGGTAAAAAAAAAAAAAACTCAATACTCAAAACGGAAACACATTTTTTGAGTTTACATTTTTTGGCCAAATTTATAAACTGAGACCATTGATTTATAAATCAAAAATTTACCAAACAAGTTTTTATTTGAGTTTTTAAAATTTTTGTAAATATAAACAGAAAACTGAAAACGTAAGTGTTACCAAACGGCACCCTATATCTCTACCTGCATTTTGAACTTTTGGTAAACATGTTTTACTGCTCAAGTGGTAGATGTTACGCTCGAGCGGCTAGCCTATATGTGAGCTCCGCCTTTAGTCACATCACTCGAGCAATAAAGTGATCGCTTGAGCGGTCATCGTGACTCTGTTTAGTATAAAGTGCGCTATTTGCGTTTTAGAGTTGAACTTGTCCAGATTGTCACAGAGGAGGAAAATACAAAGTGTTCCGTATTGGAATATATTTTTATATGAGTTTCCTTAATGTATATAAGGTCAGTGATTGATCAACAAACTATATATTGACAAACATCAAGGATTGTTTTTTTCTTTTATTCATAAAAAAGGGAGGTGTTCATCGGTGGATTTTAGAGAACTTGAGCCTAAAGCTTTGGTGGATTCCGGAGTGACTCATCATTGTGAATTCGACATTAGCATTGTGGATTTAATTTTGGGCAAAGCAATTTTGAGGTGAAGACGGTGGTGGAAGAGGCATTTTGAGTTCGGTTCAATTCAGGCGTTGATTCACTAGGTAGTTGAGAGTTCTCGTGTATAATTAGTTTTTGTCTTCTTAGTAGATTGTTTTGTAGTTTTGGCCTGTGATTTTTTTTTTTATCACAATTAGAGGAGTCCAATTGTGATTTTTTTCTACATTAAATCATTATATTGATTTGTTATTAATTATTTAATTGAAATTGCTATTCGTTATTTTAAATTGAATGACAACCACAAATCACTATCTCAGTGGTTTTTTGATTTTTCAGAGTCAATTCATAAAGCTTTACAAGAGATTAAATTACTTGTTTTCAAAATAGCTGAGAGCAGCAAGCGATTTATGGATGTTCTAGATGACGTCAAAATATTGATCAAGACACTAAAGCATAAAGAAGCAAAGCTAATTTTTTGATGGAGGAAAAAGCAACCGTCAGTGTTGTTTTATCAAAGTCACAAAAGAATGTTTTCATCACTACAATGCTCAAGATAAATGTTCGTGGAAGTCTGATTTGACAAAAAATTAATTTTATATTTTTTTGACAATGTGTGTCATAGCGCGACCCATGTTGTTATGACAGTCATGTAAAAGGGTGATTATTTAGTATTTTCGAAGTATGGATACATGGTGTTTCATAATGTTTTGATTAGACACAATGATTCACGATTTATATTGGGGATGTAGTAACAACATGGAGCTAAATAATTAGTGATTGGCTTGGAATAAGAACACGTGATGATTCGGGAGTATTGAATAATTTTCCCATGTAAAAAGAGTCAAATTCAACACTTATATGCAAGATCAATTGGTCAATCATTGCTAAGTATTTTCCAATTGTAAGGTTATTTTTATTTTTATTTTGTGTGTTAATTGTTGATATATATTGTTATACTATAATCATTGAGTTTGATATAATTCATAGCATATTTATAAACAATCTTTTATTAGATTATGAAAAGAAAAAAAAAAATGAGACATCTTTGGCTTTTTTGCCTTTTTATTTTTATTTTTATTTTGCCTATTTGGTAAAAGATCAAAGTTTGTTAATGTGATGAGAAAAAGCTCCTTGGAGGTTAAAAAAAGGAGACAAATCTGTTCTGAAAAATATTATCTATCATCGATTTTTGAAATTGATTTGTAATATCACAATATATATAATATATAATTAATTTCTAATTTAGAAATAATAATTAAATAAACACACAAAAAAAAAAAAAAGGTTCTAAAATGAAACATGTTATGGGTATTTGGATTTTTTTGTTGTTTTTTCATCTTTAATAAAATTAAATAATTTTACACATTTTAAAAAATTAAAAAACATGTCATGCACCCAATGGCAACCCAACCAGCCAATTTAGCCTGATATTTTTAGGGCTTGGGTAAATATATTTAGCCCATACGACTAGGTTAGTTTGAGATTTTGCACCCAATTAATTTTTGAGCTAGGCTTGGGATGAAGAATTTTAGCCCGGTCCAGCCTAGCCCACCCATTTATAAAATTCCAATTTTAAAATTTATATTATTTAGCTACTATAGCTGGTTTTTCGTGCTCCTCGGAGGGGTTTAGTCTCCTCGGCTACGATAGCCTTACAGTTCGAACTCCCGTTGTTCTGAATTTGGTTTCACAAGTGCAATGTCAAAACAGAAAAAAACAAATGAGAGTCCAAATTGGCAAATCCTAGAAAATTCATTAATCATCAAAGATGCCAAAATGGACTGCATTGCCAGATTTCAGAGTCGCCACCTAAATATTTTTGAAAAATTGAGGATACCCGTGACTCGTGCCAAAGGTCACTTGTCCGTCGTAACCAAAGTTGTATCAGTTCAGGAACTTAAGTATGAGAGAGAAAGGTCATTAATTTAGTACCCTCCTTACCCGATCAAAGATCGGCCTCTACTAATCATGATGTGAATTTTATCAACATTATATGCGCTTGTTCTGATTTTATTATGTTAACTTACTATGTGAGGCTCACAAGTATAGATTGTTTCGCTTACAGTGGAAATGACTTGATTTTATGTGATTTTTAAAAGCGCTTTGAATGCACACAACTCAAAAGGAAACAAATGAACTTGTACATATATTTGATCAAAATCATCCCTAATACAAGTAAAATAGCCTACATCCACAAACATTCAAATAGTTTATTTCAAGTAAACACGTAACCTCATGGTAGGATGCTAAGCAAGGCAACAATCACACATATGAATATGCTAAAGCCAAAAATTGCTCACCTTGTACTTCAAGGTAAGCCAAAGAAAAAGAAAGCAATTAGAAAAATGCATGACCCTAACAATGCACATGACTAATGCAACACATACAAAAATGTAACTATCGAATTCGGCTTCTTAACAAGACATATGAATCGATTCAAGGCATGCAGTAGCGCACGTATTCAAGTAAGTAAAAATGACAATGATAGTATGATGAGCCAAATCCTAATGCATGCAAAGATGGATGCAAATCATGGCAATGATAGAGAAAACATGATGTTATACAACTATAGTAAGCAAGTACATAAAAGAGAGAAAGAAATGGGAGTTGAGAGACATACATCAAGTGTTACAAATTTGTCCTCACACAAGAGGGTCCAAATACCCTAAAAACTCGAATGAAAGCTACTAATTATTACAATACAAGCAAATGAACTAATTAATTACATGAACTACTTAATTACAAACACAAATGAATTGGCTAACTAATTTAATACCAAATACAAATTGAAGTAGCTAAATTAAAGGGATCAAAGAAGAGGTGGTGAATCATGCGGACACGAGCGAGAACATCCTCTAGAAACCCCCACTGCTCACTGCCAAAAGCTGCTCTATTCACAATCTGAAAATGACTCTGTTTGGGGCATCGAGATCTGCTCTGTTTCATTGAAAAAGCACCACAACCATACAAAAAAAGTGGGCCGGTCGTTGTATGGAGCTCTGGCCAGCTGACCATTAATTCTATGAGAGGATCTGTTGTAATCAGAACTGGAACAGAGCAAAATAGGGGGTTTCCAAAAAATGTTCATCCTTCATTCTCTCTCTTGTCATGAAAAATTCTCAAGGGGGGAGTAGGTTTGCTTCACAAATCATCAAACATCCCGAGGGTATTTAAATAATGATTAGTGAAGCAACGGGATGGCAATTAATGGATACAAAGCTAACTAAAACTAATTAGGAAAGATACAATCAAAGATATGGCTAAAACTCACTGAATCTCATGGAAAACAAGAGCAAGTGAATACTCAAGCTTAGAGAGAATAGGTTTAGAATGAGCGATTCTTGGAGGCATAGCTCATACACAAGAGGTTTCATCATTAAGAAAACCAAAGAGACTCTTCTTCCTAGTCATGAAAGATGGATTGAAACCTCCATTTCCATGCTAAGGAACTAGAAAAGAGCTTGAAAGAGCTCTCATGTAGCTTTGAAGCAAAAGCAAAACTAAACTAAGTAAAAGCAAGAAATGAAAGCTATAGAAAGATGATTGCAAGCTCATCTTCCTACTCATGGAACATGGATGAAACATCTATTTCCATGCTACAAAGAAGGAACTAGAAGAGAGCTTTGCAATATCTTCCACGAAGAGAGATATGAGACAAGAATCAAAGTATCTATTTAAACTTTAAACACATATATACAATTCATATTTAATCAAAATCTACCTAAAATAGTGCTGAAAATGAAAGAAAAGAAGCAAACACATGAAGAACAACAAGAGAGCAACACTAGAGAACAAGCCTATGGAAGGGTGGCTAACCCTTCTACCTTTAACCAGGTTCAAATCACATTTTAAAGGACAAAATATTCTTAAAAACAGTATTGAAATGAAGAACAAGAAGCTTAAAAGAAAGGAAATAGAAATAGTTGATAAATCAACCTCTAAAGAAGAGGAAGAGTTTCTTGGTTCACAAACCACAATCCAAAAAACTCTCAAGTATCTGAAATCAATCTCAAAGTTCCAGCAAAAGCTTCAAAATCAAGCTTCAATGGTGTATCTATAGTATATCTATATCAAGAGGGTAGAGAAGAAGGTGAAATGACTTGTTCACAAAGTTTCTCCACTTTTTTGTGTCCCAAACACTAAGGGCATGCCCTATATTTATAGATAATCGGTGTCTCACATCACAAATATCTAAAAAAGAGCAGGTGTCTTAGAGCTCGTGGATGGGATGAGCTACAGCTGTCAAAAATATCTACTATCAGTAAACATAGCCGGTCGGCCATGAGGGGTACGGCCGGTCGAACAAAACTGGCCTGTCGTTCTCTGGGTGGTTAGGCTAAAAGAAAAGTGGTTTTGGCCAAGAAGGAGTGTAAGGTTTAGGTTTTGGAAGCTCAAAAGTGAATTCCTTTTGCTAAAAACTTAAAGAATTTGCATAGTGTAATGTTTCATCATCGAGTATTCGGATTGAAGCGTTCAAGTCTTAAAGACGGTCAAAAATGAGATGTCCACAGCTACAAATACTAAAAAATTATAAAACATAAGAAAATATATATATACATACTTCATCTAGTGTTTAAATAAAAACATTTGTTAAAAGACGATATTTATTTTATTATTGAATTTTGTTAATATTTTAAGTTCAACTAGTTATTAAATGGGTCTAGATAATTTAATAATCCGTGAAGAAAAAAATTTAATAGCATATATCTAACAAATTTAAATGCATTTTTGTAAAGTCGGGCTTGGAATAACTCGATTAGGCCTGATGTTAGGTCGGATCAAGTTTGGGATGACGCATATGCCTTATTATACAAGGGCAAATTATATATACCTCCCTCGAGATTTAGTTAAATTACAGATACTCCCTTGAGATTTCGGAAATTACAGATACCCCTTGAGATTTATATTTTCATAACAAATTGCCCCTGAGATTTATATTTTCATAACAATTTATCTCCTAATTTGTTATGCAAATATAACCTTCAGAGGGATATCTGTAATTTTTCAAACCTCAAAAAATATCTATAATTTTACTAAACCTCGAGGGGTATATGTAATTTGCCCTAACAATGCAAACCCAGTCCAAATCCGCCTCGGTCTAGTATTTGTCTACCCCTATCTACTCGACCAGACAAGGTAAAAAAGTAAAAAAAAAAATCTAAAAATTTTGGAATAGAGTTAGAAAGGACAAAAAAAAAAAAAAAAAAAAAAAAAAAAGGAAGAAAATAAAAATATAATATAATAAAATAAAAAGAAAGCTACAGCCGGATGACTTTTTTAACTTGATTTTGGCTTTTCTTTTTGATTTTTTAATTTTTGTTTTTTCAGATTCGTGTATATAAGATGGGAAGTTTTTTTTAAGTTTGGTTTGAGTTTGGTTTGAGTTTTTCGGATTAAATTTTTTGAAAATTGAACTTTTTGATTTTTGTGTTTTTTTTGTTTTTAGTGAATATTTTTAAAATTTTAAATATTTTTTTTACTTTTTTAGATGCATCTTACTTAGATGTATCTAAAAAGTAAAAAATTTGTGAAAAAATATTTTAAAAAATTAATAAATATATAAAAATACAAAAAATGTACTGAATTTTTATATTTTTTTGGTATTTAATAAATTTTTAAAAGATTTTTTTTTACAATTTTTTTACTTTTTAGGTGTATTTATGTTAGGTGTGTCTAAAAAGTAAAAAAATTGCTTAAAATATTAAAAAAATTCAGTAAAAACAAAACAATACGAAAAATAAGAAAATAAAATTTTTTGAAAAGTGTTTTTAGAAAAATAGAACCAAGCAAGCTGAATTAATAACATTTTTTAAAAATTTAATGTTTATAGTTATATACCAAACACTAAACATTTTTCACTCTAGTTCTTTTTTTTATTTTTATCTCATCCCCAATTATGATCCTGGACCACCCCACCATGAAGTCCATGTGGTCTCCTATTCTTTTATCAGAAAAAAATTTTGTGACTTTTATCAGAAAATTGTATAATTTTGCTTATCACTAAAAGAGTATACTTTTATTATAAAGTGATATAATTTTAGAGTGCATAATATAATTTCTTGATAACTTTTATTACAAAGTAACAGAACACATTACAAATATTTATAATTATTACTAAAAAAATTCTAATTTCCTACTGCGTGCACTTTTTGTAAAGCTACACATTGTACCATTTCCTTGTAATGTTTTATTATTGTTAATAAAATATTATTTTATTTTTTCCGATCAAAAAATATGGGCAAATTATATTTGCAGTTATTGTAGTTTTTTTTTTCGTGTTAATTTGGTTATTTTACATAAGTTTATTCTTGAATTTTTGCACATTCTGTTTAGTTTAATTGATAATGGTACCGTTTGGTAGAGCTGTGAGAAAGTGATTATAGCTTATAGCTTAACAGTTTATAGCTTATAACTATGAACATAAACTGATTTTTGACTTATAAATTAAGTTTCTCCTCCCCAACTTAAAGAATAAGTTGATTTTTGACTTACAAAAAGATATAAGCTGTATTGTTAACCTGAACCAAACACATCAAAATAGCTTAAATTAAGCTAAAAGCTGAAATAAGCTGGAAATAAGCCCTACCAGACAGGGCCTATCTATTTAAAAATTAAATTAAAATCAATGAAAAATATAGCCTATTCACTCTTGTTAAAGTAATTGAGAGGTTAATATCTAATTTGAAATGGTCCATTCACATTTGTCATTGATTTATATCCAATTTCTTAACAAAAGTTATTAATTGAAATAAATTGTTATGATGTGAAAAATTAAAGAGCAAAAGAAAAGAATGTAACTAAATTTCATACACATTTTTCTTTTTCAAAATCCTTCTCAAATTCATGAACCAAATATAGTCTTAAAGACTCAATTAGTTTGATTTTTGAATCACATTTTCCGTGGGATATGTGTGGTCTCTCGTATCTATATTTATTTTGGATTTAACTGAAAAATCTCTCAAACTTTCTCTCTCTAACTCTTTGTAATTGAAAAATAACCATGCCTTTTTATTGTAAATAATGTGGGTAATCTTTTCGTCATTCTGTTCCATCACTGGAAAATAAGTTCTAATTCATCTTTAGAGGCATGTGATTCACTCATATAATTCATAAATTCAATTTGACCTAAAAAGGAATGCTAAATTCAATTATTTTCTCCGTATATTAATTTTCTCATCGTAAAAGTTTCTCAAAAGAAAAAAAATAAATAAATCAAAATCAAAACCTATGAGAGGTGACTTTGAATCTTTATCTTTGCTTGTCAGCAGTACCTTTATCCTCTACTATGCCAAGCCAAGAGTCAAAAAAATTGGAATAAAAAATAAAATCGAATATACTGCATAAAATTGAGTAAATAAAATTTGGACAAGCCTCTTACATGTAGGAAGAATTGAGAGTAAAAAGAGGAAAAGAGTTTAGGGAAATTGATTTTTTTTTTTTAAATAAAAATAAAAAAGTGAAAATTTATTGACTCAGTTAGTCAATATTGTAAAAAAAATTATTGTATGTGAGAGCCTCATAAAGCTCAATTATTGATGTTATGATATGAAGAATTTGAAAAAAAAAAAAAAAAATCCAAAATAATAATGAAAGAGAGAGAAACAATCACATATCAAGATTTACATAATTCGCCTTAAAACTAAGACAAAGAATGATACCTCGAATGGTTATAATGGTGACAGAACAAACTTTCATAAATAATCATTTTTCTTCTTCTTTTTATTTATTTTTTTGATTTACCACAAATAGCCACTCTCACCAAACTTAAATACAAGTTCTCCAAAAATAAAAAAAAGTCAACCAATTGGTTTTTTAGTTTTTTTTATTTGATTTTTTCACTTTTTAAATTTGTTTATACAAAACACACTGAAAAAAAAAAAAAAAAAACATTTTGATATATTTTTTAAAAAGATCAGTAAAAATAAAAATAATAATTTCTTAAAAATATGATTTTTTTTTTAATTATATACGAAACACTAGTAGTGCTTCACTCTTTTTTGGAAAATTCTATTTACACTCAAAAAGTGTTTAAGTGAACTCAATTTTTTAGTACACCCTATTAAAATTATTTAAGATTATAATTTATTCTCAGTACCCCTAATTTTTTTTCCCAAATTACCCTTTTGAGGTACACTCAAATAAAATAAATTCAAAAATTCAAATTCTTTTTGAAAAACCCTTTTAATTTTTTTTGTTTTGTTTTTATTTACATACATATAAGGAACATGATCAGGAAATCCGACACCGATAAAGGCGGCACTAGCAAAGGAGGTTTAAGAAGGAAAAGGAGATGGTGAACTCCACGTTCGGACTTCCAGAACCGAACAAATTCACTTTACTCGGACGTACACTGATGAACAAAGTGAATTTGTTCGGTTCTAAAAGTTCGAACAATAATGACAAAAAACAAGTTGAATATTCATTTTTATGTAAATAATAATAATAATAAAGAAGTCAATAATTGTACTTTGATATTTATGTGAATACTATCTTCTCTTTCATGGGTTCACTACAACAAAACTAACTATTTACAGCATCATGTTTACGACATGCATTAAATGCATGTCGTAGTTAGTACATTCTACGGCATTTTTTTTTTTGCAAGCCGTTAATGTTTTGTCAATAACAGTATACATACCATGTAAGTCGTTGATTCATATATTTATAGCATGCAAAAGTATGCTGTAAAAAATGTATGTTTTTACAACTTACAAAAATATGTCATAAAATATTTGCACTTAAGACGATATACATTTCAGGTTGTAAAATAGTATAACTTTACGGGGCATGCATTAACATGTCGTGAAAACTTTTGCAAAAAAAAAAAAAATTCAATCCGAATTTTTTTTATGGCATGCAAAAGCATGCCGTAAAAAATGTATATTTTCACGGCATACAAAAATATGTCATAAAATATTTGTACTTAAGACGACATACATTTCATGTCGTAAAATATTATAACTTTACATAGTATGCATGAGCATGTCGTGAAAGCTTTTATTAAAAAAAATTTCAATCCGATTTCTTTTTTTTTGATTTAAAAAAACTAACAATTTCCAACCAAGCTTCTCACCTTAAATTTTCCTAATTGAGGACAACATAAAAACTAATTTATACATTATACTAACTATTTACGGCTTCAACTTTACGACATACATTAAATATATGTCGTAATTAGTAGATTCTACGACATTTTTTTTTTTTGCAAGCCGTTAATGGTTTTTCAATAACGGCATACATACTATGTAAGTCGTTAATTCATATATTTATGGCATATAAAAGTATGCCGTAAAAAATGTATATTTTCATGACTTAAAAAATATGTCGTAAAATATGTGCACTTAAAACGACATATATTTTATGTTGTAAAATATTATAACTTTACATAGCATGCATTAACATGCCGTGAAAACTTCTACAAAAAAAAAAAAAAGAAGAAAATTCAATCTGAATTTTTTTTATGGCATGCAAAAGCATGCCGTAAAAAATGCATATTTTCATGGCATACAAAAATATGTTGTAAAATATTTATACTTAAAACGACATATAATTCATGTTGTAAAATATTATAACTTTACACGGCATCCATTACCATGTCGTGAAAACTTTTATTAAAGAAAATTTCAATACGATTTTTTTTTTTTTTGGATTTAAAAAAGCTAACAATTTCCAACCAAACTTCTCACTTTAAATTTTCCTAATTGAGGACAATGTAAAAAATAATTTATGCATTATTTTATAATTTAGTGTCTTTTTTAATGGATAATTGCACCCAGCGGGATTTTGGAAAAAAAATTATATATTTATGAAAAAGTTTATAACTTTAATGATTAATATTTATATGGCTTCTCATTAATTTGTAATTTTATTTTTTTTAAATTACCTTGATATTTTCCCTTCTTTTAATAATTTATTTATTTATTACTTTTTAAATTTGCCTAATTTGAATACAACTAAAAAGTAAAATATTTATAAGAAATATATATATATATATATATATATGAAATGTATTAAATTTTATATTTTTTTGAATTGAGTGATTTTTAAAAAAAATTAAAAAACATTTTTCTTTTATGTAAATTATTTGAATTTAAAAAGTAAAAAAAAAATTTATTTAAAATATTTAAAAACTTATGATAACTTAAAAAAAAAAAAAAAAAAAAAAAAAAACTCAAAAACATGTTCACCATTCTCCCAGACTCCTCTCATTCTATCTGTACATATTTTTGCCCCAAACCCTCTCTCTCTCTCTCTCTCTGCGTGCAACCTCTCGAGCTCTCTTCGAGCATTGCCTTGATCGGTCGCGCGACTTCGCATGGCCTCACAATTTATGTCATTCACTTTCTCTCCCAATCGATCAATTTTTCTGTGTCTCTCGATCATTTTTTCCCAAAAGCTTCGAATTCATCATTTTATTTGAAGTTAGGGTTTGGTGAGAGCCATGGAAATGTAGACTACGAAGCCAAATGCATTCTCAATCAATTGATTTCAAACCCTAACTGATCTCTACATGCTCCTCTATATGGAACGATTCAGTGAGTTTGAAACTCGTCATACTTCGTATTTTTTCTTGTGTGTGTTTACTGGATCAATTGAAGTTTGTATTGATAATTCGGTTTTTTCGGAGGTTTGGCAGATCACTAGACAAGTCGATTTCAACGCTTCAGATGGAGCTGGCTGCTACTCGAAGTTCTCAAGAGATGAGGAGATCTGATGAGTTCACTCACATCTCTAAATTGACTCATGAGGGCTTGCCAAGGAAGAAGGCTTTCATAGTTATTGGAATTAGTACTGCTTTTAGTAGTAGGAAGAGGCGTGATTCGATTATACAAACTTGGATGCCTCAAGGTGATAATTTGATATTGTCTTTGAGTGTATGTCCTACTATATCTTAATTTCATGGCTTTCCCTGACTAGTTTTTTGGGTTTGATTAGGAGAAAAACTTCTTCAATTGGAACAAGAGAAAGGAATTATCATCCGGTTCATGATCGGCCATAGGTAAATCTCTTGTCTGCATTTTCTCACAAGTTGGTTAGTTTAGTATTATTTGAAAACATTAGGAATTCTTCAGGCAATATGATCTAACGATATATGTTTTTAAAACAGTTTGGTGATGTTCCTAATGTTTTTAACTCTGGCATCTATGGTGAAAAATGCAATTGATTGATGTCTAGGATTAGTAGGCTGTTTGGTTATTTGAAACAAGACTCTTAGCCTATAAATTGTTTAATTAGAAAGTTTCAAATGTCAGAAATTTGTATTTTGATTTGATTGTGATTCCACATAAGCAAGCAATGTAGAGATGTTTTAGGAATAAAGTTTTGACAATAAAATCCTGTACAAGTGTTTGTATTTGTTTGATGGTGAGACTCCCATAGCCCCTTCTAGCTGAGAAATATAGCAGAACTTAGAAGAGATTCCAAGGTTGTTATCTCTAGTCACCATAGTCTAACACCAAAACTGTAACATTTACTATTGTAGGCAGAGAATCTTGTGCTGGAAAGAGGCGGAAACAAAGAGGTATTGTATATGTAGCACTCAATTAAATAGAATATCGGGGAGTTGTTCTTGTCTTTTTAAATTTCTTACTAACTTTTAAATTACCATCTGCTGTATCTTCCAATAGAGGGTTTGGCTACATTTAACAAAGCTACTACATAATTATTATTTGGAGCAGATAACCCAGTAATTGAACAGCAAAGGGTATGCATGATTTTAAAATTTCTGTGACCCAGTCAAAGGGGCCTTTTTAACTAATCATTTTTTTAAACAAAAAAAATTATGCAGGTTACTACTGTTCAAGGTCTTTCAGGAACTGGTTCTCTTCGACTTGCTGTTGCACTCATTGAAGGATGTCTCCCTGGGGTAAAAGACTGTTAGTGGTGGCTAACAGGCTGCCGGTCTCTGCAGTTAGGAGAGGTACGGAGTCCTGGTCATTGGAGATAAGCGCTGGGGGTCTAGTCAGTGCTCTTCTGGGTAAGTTTTATGTATAATTCTTAACTTAGTTCTGTTTATCTTAATATCTTTGTGCATTATTGGGTTACATTTGATTTGTTAGATGAGCATCTCCAATCATTCACCGATTCTTTCATCAAATTCAAAGTTGATGAATAAAGAGCTAACTGTGAGCTCCAATCGTTTCACCAAACTTGTATCAAACCAAGGGAGTGGTTTGGTTTGGTTTATTTGATGAAAAAGGGCAAGGATTGGAGTGGCCATACCAGATCAAGCTTTTAACCAATTTTTCACTCAAATTTAATGAATAAAAAAGAGAGTAAGGATTGGATTTCTACCCACATAGAGAAACCTAATAATGCGTGTTAATTATTTTTGTAGGTGTGAAGGAGTTTGAGGCAAGATGGATTGGGTGGGCTGGTGTTAATGTGCCAGATGAGGTTGGACAGAGGGCACTTACTAAAGCTTTGGCTGAATATCATTTTACCCCTCTTAACTTTAAAGCCATACATTTAGACCCCTCAACAATAAAAAAAAAAACCCATTCCATCATGGACAAATTTGGAATTTGTTTCTCTTTTTTCTGTTTTTTTCCACAGTGATGGTTGAATGACTGTAGAAGAATGTGATGAGCTCATAAATTAGAAATTTAAATTAATGAAAGGGATGGTGAATGGAATCTGGTTATGAGGTTTAGAGGATTAAAAGTGCAGAAAATCAAGACAGGATGAAAAGGAAAAAAATCTCAAGAGCCAACCTTAGAATCCCTTAAGCACCACATCTAAGGATATAATTGCATTACACAATTATAGATCTTGGATCAAGGATCCTTGGTCCTAGGTCCATGATCTGAGTTTTATTCTTGTACCCAACTTCATTTAACTTAAGGTGCCATTTAACTTTTTTTTCCACCTTAGAATTTTTGAAGGCCAAGTGTTTGATGAACTGTGAAGGTTCCTTAATTCTTGAGCATAAATATAAGCAGCTGCAGCAGATGGCTGATGATCCAATGAACCAAGTTTTTCAACGAGTATTACTTGTACAGGTTCATCTCTCATTCTTTTATTTTTCCTGTTAATTATAGATAACATTACAAATTAGTGCCGTCGAGGAACTTTTCATGATACTGCTATGCTGCCATTATGTTGCCACTTTGGTACAAATTACCATCAATTTACTTCTGTGTGTTAGTCAAGTGGTTTGAACTTATCTACTACCAACCATTTCATTGGTTAAGGGCTTAACAGAAGTTGGTGAAACTTCTTGGGTCATGCTATAGGCTGAGTGCTTCTTTGGACTTCGATGGCTAGATTCCCACATTAAGCATAATTAAATAGAGGCTTATGATTTTAAGAAATACTGCGACTTTTTCTCTTGACTAAAAGAACAATACTCAATTCTCATTCCTAAATTGGGGTTTTGCCTTTGAAGGGCAGACAGATAAATCAGGAGTTATTATTTATTGAGATATGTTTTTATTTCTCTATTTATTTATGCTGGGTTTATGTGGATGGAATTGCAGTGATAGGACATGTGGGGCTTACTCCTCAAGCCACCAATGTTCTTGGAGGATTTAGGCCTCAAGAAAAAATATTGCTAGTGCTGTCAAGGTCAAAATCTCTCCCTACTTACTATGCATACATGACATAAATACTTAATAATTTTTGCTGAAAAAAAAAAGATAAATACTTGATAATTTCATATATAATCAAATATGGTCACACACAAATCTGCATAATTTATTTTAGTGTTATGTTAAATTCGTCTGGTTTCTGCAGGTTGTTGAGTTTGCCCTGACTTTGCAAGAAGCTAGGTGCTTTTCTGTTGTTCTGGAATGTGTGCTTGCACCTGTTGCTACTGCTACAACTTCTGCACTTTGAACCCCTACCATTGGTAGTGGCCAAGTTAATTGATTCTTTGGCTCTCTCCCAATAATGAATTAGACTTGACTGGCTTGTGTTATGTATAATCTTTTTGCTTTCATTTGTACATATAATTTGCTATATGATCTTGTAATTTGCTTTTCAAGTACTAAAGTGGGCATTTTAGCGATATCATGTGTTCATATATTGAGTTTACTCTTGTAATGATCTTTGAATTTGGTTTTCCTCTCTCTCTCTCTCTCTCTCTCTCTCTCTCTCTCTATATATATATATATATATTAAAAATAACTTTCTACGGCATACAAAATTATGTCGCAAAAAGTGTAATAATTTATGACATATAAGAAAATGCTGTAAAAGATTATATACGGCATACAAAGTATGTCAGAAATATACTAGAAATAACCTTTTACAGCATACAAAATTATGTCATGAAAAGTGTAATGATTTATGGCATGCAAGAAAATGTCGTAAAAGATTATATACGGCATACATAGTATGTCATAAATATATTAAAAATAACCTTTTACAGCATGCAAAATTATGTCATGGAAAGTATTATGATTTATGGCATCACAAAAATGTCGTAAAAAATTATATACGACATACAAAGTATGTCATTAATGTTTAATTGATTATTTTTTTATAGCTTTACCTGTATGCCGTAAATGATGTTCAACTTTTCACGGCATATCATATAACGGCATTTGTGTACATGCCGTGAAAGAGTTTTTACGGCATGCATTGCAAGTCGTAAAAATTCAATTTTGTTGTAGTGGTTGCTTCAAAAAAACTATTTTGATTATTATTTTCATTCATTGTTTGATTTGATTCAAATTTTCTTCTATTTGCAAATAATAATATAATAAAAAATAATTATGTTAATGATAGTGCTGAGTTTTAATAGGGTGGATTAGAGTTTCAGAGTGAGGAAAAAAATAAAATAAATGAAACTTGAGAAAGAATATGAAAAGATTTAAATAAGAAGAATACATATAATTGATTAGGGTGTTAAAAAAAAAAAAAAAAAAAAATTATTTTAGGATAAATCACAAATAGAGGTTTGCTTATAATACAGATTGCCTCCTATGGTTTGAAAAATTACAAATACTCCCTTATTAGAAAGTTTTATTTAACAGAATTAACTAAAAAATTGAAATTCATAATTGCTCTTCTATACAATAGTAAAATTACCTAAATTATTAATTGAAATATATTTTTAACATCATTAAAAACATTTTGAAATTCCTAAGTGATTCGTGCTTAGATAAAGATTTAATTCCACCAATTCCTAATTATTCAAAACACACAATCTAAATCAACAAGCACTTACGAAAGTGGTTTAGATTGTTGTTTTCGAAAAAATAATAAATCGACACAAACGATTTTTACGTGAAAAAACCACAATTGAAGCACCTTCAACTGTGATAAAAAAAACCACGGGTGAAACGCCACTAATTAATCCACTACTGAAGAAAGAAAGATTACAAAGACAACCAACAAATTACCAAACGCATTAAATTTGTCTTCAAGCTTCCGTAAATCTTTCGCCACAGCCTTCGTCTCGAAATAGATCAATATGAAGTTGAATCCACAACTTCTAATGTCGAATCAGCGATCACACTCAGTATCAAACTTCTTTGATACTCCACGCGTGAATCTCCGGATTCCACCGAAGAAGAACACTCTTGAATATGAAGTAACAAACTCCTTGATGTATGTATTTTAGATCATAAGTTTAGAACTGACTCAAATCATCAAGAAAAACTCACCAAGACTTTCAAAAGAAAACCTCAAACAAAACCCTAAGACTCTTAGACAAGATCTAGGAAAAGTAATCCTAAAATTGAACCAACACGCGAATATATAGAAACACAGATCGCGTGGTCCACTCGAGCATGGGAATTGCCGCTCGAGCGAGGACTTTATATTGCGTGTTCTATACAGGGTTCACGCTCGAGCGGAAGATTCGACGCTCGAGCGTCCAAACACATCACCCAGCATTTTTGCAGACGCACCAGATGCTGTAAGAGTGAAAACCCCGCTCAAGCGTCACTTTCCCTGCTCGAGCGGGAAGACTAAAATTTGAAAAAAATTGGAAAATCTACAACTTGATTACACATTTAGTTTTTCCATGGATTTTGACAACAAGAGGGTCCTAATAATCTCCTCCTTTATCAAATCCCAGACAAAACTTTTCTAAAACAATTTTCCTAACAAAAGCCAAAAAAACAAACCAGCATATCAAAACAACCTCCTCAAAAACAAGAAAAACAAAGTAAACGCTGAAATCAAGATCCATGCAAATCTTGAGCAATCCCAAATCTTGAGCAATCTCCCTGAAAAGAAAACACACAAACTAAAATCGTGGAACTAGATAAATATCAACAGATATGTATAGCAAAAGAGAAACAATATAAGAAACACTATACCCATCAAACCAACTGTATCCAGTATCAAGTATAAACCAACAATATAAACCAACAAAAGAACAAACCACTCCCCCTTTTTGTCCAGGAGGAATCAAAAACCAAGAGACACATGACTGGACAGTAATGATCATGGAGTAGGTGGTTGTGACTGCATCCGAAAAAGAGACAAGATTTGATCCAACTGAGAAGAAGACTGGGCCACGGACTCCTCAATACGTCGTGAAGTAGCCTCCAACGCAATGAACCGAGCACCAGCAGTGGTCTCTAGATCTGTGAGCCATGCCTCAAAAATATCCATTCGCCCCTCGAGTCGATCAAAACGCGAAGCAACAGACTGCTCAAAAGACTGAAGCTGGCCACGAATAGGACCACCAATAGCACCAATAGGACCACCAACAGACTGCTCAAAATATCCATTGATCGGAGGTGGCTGCTCCCCCTCACCAATAGCACCACCAACAGCAGCTACATCGAACTCTGCCTCTTCTGCCATAGTAGCAGCATCACCTGTACCTGTACTAGACTGACCCGCCCCAGTAGAAACCCCCCAAATGTGAGACTGACTTTAAGAGACAGTCTTTTTAGTAAAAGGCCGGGTAGGTGAAGCAAACTCATCCTCATCAACTGAAGGGACCTCAAACTTGGCAAGAAGCCGGTTGATGAGGCACCCGTAAGGTAAACCAAGGTTATTACGCTCATACGTGGCAACCATTTTCTGGATGACCAAAGTGGCAAGATCAATGGAGCGATGTTGAGCAAGACACTGGAGGATAAACCCTTGGTCCTGGTTTATTTCTAAACTATGGGTGCTGACGATAACATTGGCACACACAATGAGGTTGAGCAACCTAAACTGGGGTAGAAGCTCATTTTGTTTGATTAAGGAGCCGGAGGGCCAAGGACGAGAGGTACCACATAAATAAGTGGCAACCTCATTGAAATCACAAGTTGGACGCATATAAAAAGGGTAGAAGATGGAGAAGACTTTACTAATCCCTAACAACTCTCGAATGAGATCAGTGGTTACAGTGATTGACTTGGATCGGACCCAAGTCTTGAATGACGAACCTATATCATCAAGACTTTCCATGTTACAATAAAATTCACGGACCTAGCTGAGGTTTTGAGGACCTGAGAAAGAAAAACATAATCTCCACACAAGGGATCAAAAAGAGGACGGATATAAATAAACTCAAAGGTGTTAGGTTGAACATTGCATTCGAGATGAATGGTTTGAGATGGATAAGACTCTCTAAACAACTTGGTTTTTTCAACCGAAGGAAACCGGTCAGAGTTAAAAGCAGGGCGAGGGTCAGTAGACTTCCTTCTCTTGAAAGTAGACATGACGAAACCAAGATAAAGACAACAAAAACAAAACACACAGCCCCCAACCCAAGAAAAAAAAATTAAACCAAAAAAAGGAAGAACAAAACATTAGTATCACAGTTTAATATGGCAACATGAGTCAAGCAGATAAGGCTATAAAAGCAATATAGTCAGTTCAGAGTAAGCCCAAGTGATCAAAATGCAACACATATATGAATCATGGTAAGCAAAGCAGTCATAACCCAAAAAAAAAAAAAAACAAAAAAAATAGACTCAAGGGAAACATTGATACATATGACAGTTAAAGACCTTAATCCATCATAATATGCCAAAAAACTCAACACGACAGAACAAGAGGCACACGACTAATAAGACCCATCCTATAAAAGTGAATGATGAAACATTAGTGAAGACAAAAATAACTATGAAAATACACAAGAAAAACAGAGATAGGACAAAAAAATGGACATACCTTTGGGGTGTGAGAAGGACAGAAATCAGCAATGCACAGACCAAAGAAGGCAATGCACGGAATCGCCAAGGAGCCCTAGGAGAGTGAAAGAAATTTGGGAAAAAGCGAACTGAAGAGACGAGGGAGGTAGAATTTAAACAAAACCAGTCCGCTCAAGCGTGAGGTTGAACGCTCGAGCGGGATATGAAGCACGCGCGGATACGCTCGAGCTTGAAAACGGACGCTCGAGCGCCAAAACAACCCTCACAGAACTGCAAAACACAGCACAAAATGTTGCAAGATTGAAATCCACGCTCAAGCGTGAGATTTGCCACTCGAGCGAGGACAAAACACCACTTTTTTTTATAATAAAAATAACTCAACCGAAAAAAGGATGTCCTGTAAACTGCGGGGAGTTCAATTGGAAGACTGTAACACTGAGATGAGATTATCCATCAACCATGAATCCTGTAAACTTGTACAGTAAAAAAAATATGAATCACAAGATCATGGACAAGTCAGATAGAATTTAATCAATGATCATAAACAACTTGAGAATGCATAACTCAAAAACACACATGAGAGCTCACGAAAAGAATGTGTGTGTGTGCAATCCTTGAGAGCCACAAACCTAGAGTTAATTCTCGTAGTGATCGGATGGCTGGACCTCCGACAACAGTAACTGAACATCACAGAGAAAAGTCAAACCACTAGGAATCACGAGGTATTTGTTGACTAAGCGCGGAGGCTCCCCCTCAATCAATGAGTTCCCTTTTTTTTTTTTAAACTTTTCTTTCTTGTGGGCACTCACTGGTGGCATGCACCCTCAAGAGTATGGAGACCAAGCCAGAGAAGAATGAAATCAAAAAGGATGGCCTAGTTGGTGCCTCTGAGGTAGCCCTTTTCCTAATGCCCGGTCTTCAATGAACTGATGGAGAAACCATGGAAGTGAAAAATGATGGAAGATGGTTAAGAGACTCAACATCACCCATGATATGATAGTATAGATCAATTCCTCTGAAAAAGTACAAGAAACACTGTTAGTGGTCTATAGAGAACTTTGATAACTTGTGCGGAAACCCCTGCAACAGTTTATCTCAAGGATGTGTACAGAATGAGATCATAAAATTAATGAGTATGGGTATTCAGAATGAGCTATGAACAAAGAAATTTTTTTTTGTAAGCAACATGAGCAGTGTTCATATAATTTTAGATACAAAGATGACAGGAATCAATGACAATGAGATTATAACATCCAAGTATACAAAAAGCCAACCACTCACACCCACTTAAAAAAACAGGGACCACTCTAGTTACTGAGCACTATACTCAAGGTCTTTCTAAGAAACTCAAACCGAAGAAGATCAAGGGGTTTTGTAAAAATATCAGTTTTTTGATGCTCAATAGGTACATGTTCAAGAACAACAAGGCCTTTTTCCACTAACTCTCGAATAAAATGATGATGAATGTCAATGTGTTTGGTGCGAGAGTGTTGGACAGGATTTTTTGAAATATTTATGGCACTTGTATTATCACAGAAAAGAGTGAGAGTGTTCTGTTCTATCCCATAGTCATGAAGCATTTGCTTCATCCACAGCATTTGTGCACAACAACTTCCTGCAGCAATGTACTCAGCCTCCGCAGTCGAAAGAGAGATGGCATTTTGCTTTTTACTATGCCAGGAAACCAAATTATTTCCAAGGTAAAAACACCCCCTGGATGTACTCTTCCTATCATCAGCACACCCTGCCCAGTCGGCATCAGAAAAACTAATAATTTCAGTTGTAGTATCAGTAGAAAACCAAACCCCATACCCCAAAGTCCCATTAACATATTTAATGATGCATTTGACAGCAAGAAGATGAGACTCTTTAGGACTGGCTTGGTAACAGGCACAAACACCTACACTGAAAGCAATATCAGGATGACTGGCTATGAGGTAAAGAAGGCTCCCTATCATACTCCTATACAGGGTAAGATCAACATCAGTACCAGAGGAATCTTTGGAAAGGTGAAGACTGGTGCTCATGGGAGTGTATGCATGTTTGGCAGACTCAAGACCAAACTTTGACACAAGATTTTTGGCATACTTAGTCTGAGAAACAAACATACCTGAAGGAGACTGTTTAATTTGAAGACCCAAAAAATAAGACAACTCTCCCATCATGCTCATCTCAAACTCATGTGTCATGCAATCCGAAAAGTATTTCACAAGATGATCAGCAGTGAATCCAAACACAATATCATCAACATAAGTCTGAGCAACAAGAATATGAGACTTAGTATGTTTCACAAATAAAGTCTTATCCACACTACCCCTTTGAAAGTCATTATCAAGAAGAAAGGTAGTAAGTCTGTCATACCAAGCTTGAGGGGCTTGTTTTAACCCATACAGCGCCTTGTCTAACTTGTAGACATGATTTGGACATTTAGGGTCCTCAAACCCTTTTGGTTGCTCAACATAAGCCTCTTCTTTCAAGTACCCATTCAGAAAGGCACTTTTCACATCCATTTGATACAATTTGAAACCAAGAAGACATGTAACACCAAGTAAAATACGAATAGATTTGAGACATGCAACTGGGGCAAACGTCTCATCATAGTCAACACCCTCTACTTGTGTGTAGCCTTGAGCAACCAACCTTGCTTTATTTCTAACCACAGTATCATTCTCATCAGATTTATTTTTAAAGATCCACTTGGTAGCTATCACATTCATGTCTCTAGGTCTGGGAACTAGAGTCCAAACATTGTTACGTTCAAATTGACCTAATTGATCATGCATAGCATTCACCCAACTATCATCTAGTAAGGCCTCTTTAATATTCTTAGGTTCAATTAATGAAACATAACACATATGTGATACCTCATCCCGAATTTGTCTTCGGGTTTTCATTCGATCCGATACACTTCCAATCACCTGTTGGGCTGGATGATTCAGTTTCACCCTTGCTGATGGTTTGAACTCAGGACTTTTGGTGACAGAAGCATCAGAAGTGGTGTCTCTCTATGCACTCTTTGGACTCTGACTTACCTGTGAAGATGGTGCTATCTCAACTTCTTGTGCTTGGACCTTAGCTTCTTTCTGACTTTGTGGTACAGTATCCAGGATTGGAGACTCACCATATTCATCTTCATTTGTTGCTAGAGTAGGAGAACCTGTATCATCTATAACCACATTGATCGATTCCATTAAAGAAGAAGTTCGCAGGTTATAGACTCGAAAAGCCCTACTAGTGGTTGAATACCCTAGAAAAATACCTTCATCACTTCAGGAGTCAAATTTGCCCAAAAGGCTCTCTATCTTTGACAATGTAACACTTACTCCTAAAAGTTTTGAAGTATTTTATATTAGGTTTCAATCCCTTCCACAATTCATATGGAGTTTGTAACGTGCCGGGCCTTAAATACACGCGATTTATGACATAAACAGCAGTATTTAGGGCTTCAGCCCAAAACTTTGGAGGAAGTTTCTTACTAATGAGCATGACCCTAGCCATCTCTTGAACGACCCTGTTCTTCCTCTCAACCACTCCATTTTGTTGTGGAGTAATAGGTGCAGAAAATTCATGCTTAATACCATGCATATCACAAAAATCCGAAAACGAACTGTTTTCAAACTCACGACCATGATCAGTTCGGATTCTTATGATACGCCCAATGGAAACACCCTGTTCATTTTGGATTTTAAGGACTAAGGCCTGAAAAGCATCAAACGTATCAGATTTTTCCTTCAAAAAATTTACCCACGAAAAACAAGTAAAATCATCAACAGTTAAAAAAATGTATCTTTTACCTCCGATGCCTTTAGTGCGAGTAGGTCCATTAAGTCCATGTGAACCAATTCAAGAGGACGTTTGGTTGTAAAGTTGTTCACCTTTTTATGAGGGGCATGGGTTTGTTTCCCAAGTTGACATGGTCCACACACATGATTTAAATTCTTACCCAATTTAGGTACTCCCCTCACAAGCTCTTTGTTGGCTATCTTAGTTAGGTCTTTGAAATTCATGTGACCTAATCTTTGATGCCACAAATCAATGTTACTTATGATGGCTGAGTGACAAGTGAGATCATTAGCAGTAACAATCCCATAGCAGTTATCAGATGTGCGAACCCCATGCAAGACAGTATTTCATTTTTTATCCAAAATTTCACATTTATTTTTTGAAAACAACACTTCATGGTGGGAATCACACATTTGACTGATACTCAAAAGATTTGCTTTAAGACCATCAACAAGTAAAGCATTTTCAAGCTTGGGAAGACCAGCAACACTTATAGAGCCCTTACCAATGACTCTAGAAGTGCCACCATCTCCAAAGGTAACAATTTCACCTTCATATTTTTCAAGGGAGGTGAAGTAGGATTTGTCGCCGGACATGTGACGAGAGCATCCACTATCCAGATACCACATGTGTGAGTCACGTGCTTTTAGAGTAGTGTGAACAACTAAACAAGTCAAATCATCTTTTCTCACCCAAATCTTTTTGGTCTTAACAAAATCAGATTTGGCGATCTTGGTGAATGTCTTGGCGTTATGAACACCCTCATGAATCTTGGTATTCTGCCTAGACATGTAAGGTTGTCTCCTAACCCAAAAAGTATTCAAATTTCTACCCTTTTGAGACACCTTACCAAACAATTCAAAGCAATAAGGACGAATGTGGCCATACCTACCACAATGATGACAAATAAAAACAGGATTTACCTTCTTTTTGTTGATCTTACCTCCGTTAGGTAGATGAAGAGAGGGATCACCCTGGTGTACCTTCAGCTTTCCCTTTGCTTGAGTCTTCAGGTCATGTGATGTAGAGGCCTGTTCCTTGTGAGCTGTTGCATTACCATAGCCTAGCCCACTTTTGTCACAACCCATTTGTTGAGAACCGAGGATGTCTTCTAATGATTTTGAACCTTTGTTCCACATGGCAATTGTGGCTCTAGCAATTCAGAGTTCTTCATCTTTATGACTAATCATCTCTTCCAATGTAGCTTGTGACATCTCAAGACTTTCAAGCTTCTTTTCATATGTGGAATACACTTTCAAGAGTTCATTCCTTTCAGTTTCACAGGATAGAAGTTTCTCACATAGGTCTTGCCTGTCACTAGAGATCTTGATGACATTCTGCTTTGCTGTTACAAGTTCTCCTTTTAGCTTCACATTCTCGCTTTCACATGCTTTGAGCTTGAGAGTGAGTTTGTCATTGATTTTGGACAAATTCAGAGATTCCTCATAAAGCTTTTCGTAAGCTTGTTGTAGATCATCACCATTAATCTCATTATTGTCTTCTGATGTTTCATCATCTTCTTTTTGCTCCTCATTCTCCTTGACCTCATTCAGTCGAGCAACTAAGGCAGGAAAGGTGATAGATAATGGTGAAGATGATTCTTCACTTTCATGAAATTGGCTCAGAATGTCCCATGCATCTTTAGCCTTTGTGCAGTGAGCAACCCGTTGCTGTTCTTCATCAGAAATTGCTCCACGAATAGTAATCAGGACTCTCTAATTGCTCGGATTGTCAGCACTTTCAACATCCTCTTCAATGGCTTGCCAGCCTTCTGGGTCAAAAGCTCTCAGAAACGCCCTCATTCTGATCTTCCAATACAAGTAATTACGCCCATCAAAGGTGGGAGCATGATGCAGATTCTGACCATGAGCAAATTCCGCTGGCTTCGAAAGAGGTTGTGTGAAAGTGGACCAAAATGCCATGAAAGCACTATCCCCGTTTTCACCAGATTCAGTTTCTTCGGGTTCTTGCTCCGACCCGCTTTCATTATCCCAAGTTATTGTGTAGACTTTCTTCCGATTCTTTTTCGAAGGACATTCAAGAGTAATATGACCAAATCCTTGACATTCATAACACTTGACCCTTTGCCCCTTTACAATCTTCTTTTCAGTTTTTGGAGCAAGCTTTGGTGGAAAAATTTTGGGTTTATCATTACTCTTATCTTTTGAGTTAGGGTCTCTGAAATTAGGCTTCTTTTTCTTTAAATTTTTTTTGAACTGTTTAGTAAACATAGTCGTTATCTCAGACTCTAAATCAAACTCAGTCTCAGGAGTTTTTGCAGTCTCATGAGCACTAGTGAAAGCCACACTATCTTTTTATTTTTTCTTAGAAATCTGGTGGGCTTCATAAGTCTACAGGCTTCCAACCAACTGATCAAGCTTGAGGGTATAAACATTCTGAGCCTCCTCAATGGCTGCCATTTTTGATTGGAACCTCTCGGGTAATGACCTCAAAATTTTTCTAACAACTTTAGCTTCAGGGATTTTTTCACTGAGTGTGAAATAGGAATTCACGATGTCACTAAGTTTAGCATAGAAATCATTAAACGTCTTATCATCACGCATAAAAAGAGTTTCAAAGGCAAAGGTGAGACATTGAAATTTTGACCTTTTAACAGAAGTAGTACCTTCGTGAATCGTTTCAAGAATATCCCAAGCCTCTTTTGCTACCTTACACGTGCAGATACGATGAAACTCTTCAAGTGTGACGGAGCAAAAAAGGGAATTGAGAGCCTTACTGTTCCAACTCGAGTTTTGATAATCGGTTGTGTCCCATTTATCAAGGGGTTTGGGAATCTCAATATCATCAATGGTGATAGTAGGTTCATTCCATCCATAAATCACACAGTGCCAAACTTTCTCATCGATGGATTTTAAAAATGCTCTCTTACGAGCTTTCCAATAAGAATAGTTTGTACTATCAAGTAACGGAGGTCTATGGGTCGAGTTACCTTCACGAATCGAATCCATATCACCAATCACACAAAATCACACTCCTATGGTTTTGATAAAAACAAAGAGTGACTTGCTCTGATACCAATTAAAATTCCTAAGTGATTCGTGATTAGATAAAGATTTAATTCCACCAATTCCCAATTATTCAAAACACACAATATAAATCAACAAGCACTTACGAAAGTGATTTAGATTGTTGTTTTCGAAAAAATAATAAATCGACACAAACGATTTTTACGTGGAAAAATCACAATTGAAGCACCTTCAACTGTGATAAAAAAAACCATAGGCGAAACGCCACTAATCAATCCACTACTGAAGAAAGAAAGATTACAAAGACAACCAACAAATTACCAAACGCATCAAATTTGTCTTCAAGCTTCTGTAAATCTTTCGCCACAGCCTTCTTCTCGGAATTGATCAATATGAAGTTGAATCCACAACTTCTAATGTCGAATCAACAACCACGCTCAGTATCAAACTTCTTTGATGCTCCACGCGCGAATCTCCGGATTCCACCGAAGAAGAACACTCTTGAATATGAAGTAACAAACTCCTTGATGTATGTATTTTAGATCATAAGTTTAGAACTCACTCAAATCATCAAGAAAAACTCACCAAGACTTTCAAAAGAAAACCTCAAACAAAACCCTAAGACTCTTAAACAAGATCTAGGAAAAGTAACCCTAAAATTGAACCAACACACGAATATATAGAAACCGAGATCGTGCAGTCCGCTTGAGCGTGGGAATTGACGCTCGAGCGGGGACTCTATATTGCATGTTCTATACAGGGTTCAAGCTCGAGCAGAAGATCCGACGCTCGAGTGCCCAAACACATCACCCAGCATTTTTGCAGACACACCAGATGCTGTGAGAGTGAAAACCCCGTTCGAGCGTCACTTTCCTCGCTCGAGCGGGAAGACTAAAATTTGAAAAAAAAACTGGAAAATCTGCAACTTGATTACACATTTAGTTTTTCCATGGATTTTGATAACAAGAGATTCCTAACACATTTAATTGACTTGATGATTTATTAATAAAAGCAGCAATTTATTATGAAATTAGAAACTTTAGGGGTGGAATGTAATTTTCAAAACCATAGGGGGCGATTCGTATTTTAAGCAAATCTCAGGAGATGTATTTGTAATTTACCTTTTATTTTAAAGTTTAATATGTGTTATCCTTTGTCACAACCCAAATCCGCCTCTATAGGTTTAGCGTCGTAATCGGCCAGTAATCATTGAATTACCAAAGGCCTCCTAACAGAATAACATATAATTAGGGGCTGCGGCTGTGAAAGCAAATAAACAAAATATATAGAGTCCATAGAACTGTGCAGACATGCATGGGACATAAATTTTCGAAACAAACTTATATTTATATATAGATGTGACGTCAAAAATGCATTAGTCATATGTCACCAAAGCGAAATTGTCACGCCCCACTTTTTATTACTCGAAGTCATTACCAAGTTCCTTAACTTAATTCAATTTTAGAGATAACATGCGGAAATAAACTAAATTGTTCAATTAGAAGTGATGAACAACTACTCTCTCATTCGAATGAAAATTAAATACAACATGAGCATTCCATATAAATTGCCCTCAGGCTTACAACATTAAATAAGCAAATGAAGGGTACAACCCTTTTACATATATGGCATTCCGCCTACAACAAAGAGGCCCCGTGGCCAACAAATAAGAAGATCTCAAATCTTGTAGCACATCCTGCTCAATACCTGAAAAAGATTCAACAACGTGGGATGAACATATAGTCCAGTAGGGATCTCAACATGATCCTCAACAATAACAACTTACAGATAGCTATGATCATGAACACTCATTCTCGTACTAGAATAGTAATGTGACAGTTTATACAAAATATATATATGTAAGAACTTTTCTCGAAAACAACCATTACATTCAACGCTATAAGCGATTTATCTTTCTTTTCCTTTCATTAACCCCCATTCCTATTCTTTCATAACTTAACAATTACTTAGGACATAAATTCATTAAGCCCATTACTCTCTTCCATTTTCCATGCATACAACAGACGTGCCTTTTCAAAACATATTTCTAAAATGTTTGATTTTCTTTACACTTCCAAAAGACAAAAGCCATTTCGGTTCAATCCCAAATCTATCATAACTATACATGCATGCCTTTATAAAGGGTGATAACAACTCAACTACATGCATAAGATAAACCGATGAGGCAACTCGGCCCTCCAAAACTGTAACCAACACAATCCACAATCTTCCCAGATACACTGAAACAATAACAACAAAACTTTGCTCTACTAGCTAGGTGCGTAGTAAGCCAAAGATACACTTCTCACAACAACATACCATTTTACCAGGCGCTAGCTGGAAGGGTGTGGTACCTTAGATTATCAGCGCATACAGTTCTCCAGGCGCTAGCTGGAAGGTAACGGTACCTCTGATTATCAGCGCAGGATATCACACCAATAACCACAATACCACAAGGCATAACCAACATGTGTAAAACAAACACATAAACCATCAGGAAACAAACAATGTGTTAAGATATATGAACACATAGGTGTGCGGAGTCCATCCCCTATCTTCTCACACACACTGGAGTACAACCCCTCTCTCCTCCCTAACAAGTACACATATATAATGTATCTCAACATTTCATCACGTACGATGTTCAATCAACAATGGTGTAATTTATACACGACAATTCAACGCAACCATGTCATCCTCCACCGATGACCAAGGACAAAACCTCTAGATGCAGGTATTTAGTACATCGATTAAAAGACTCAGTTATCATGAGATTACAAACCCAACAACAACATTAACATGGTAGTAAAGATACAACCTCCACATATGTGTATATTCAACACTCAAATTACAACAATCCGATTCTCATACCTTTTGTTTTCACAAATTCAATTCCATGGACAATAAGGCCATAACTCATTTTAATCTACTACATTCTTTTCAAGCCATTCCAATTTAATTATGCAAATTAAGTCATAATCATTAACTTAGGGTTTTCCTCCCTCTTTCTCGATATTGACCTAAAAGGTCCAATTAACAACAACAAAACGACAATAATCACAGTTAAGACCCAAAATACCTAAGTATTTGCCTAAAGATCAAAACCCCTCTATTAATTTATCAATCAAATAAAATTAGGGTTTCCTCTCCTTTCAACAATAACATGCTAATTAACACACCGATTAGCCTAAACCACAACTAATGATAATAAACCCATAACCAACAACCAACCCAAGGTCCAACCTCATGATTTTCAATAAATCCAACATGATATACTGTTTTTATGCAATACAAAAACTACCACATGTCTATCTATAGACGGAGTATTGAAAAGGAACAAGGAGAATCCCTACCTCGAACGAAGAACACAAATGGAGAAGATGACCCGAAATCAAAGTGCTCCAGATCCACTATTTTTCAGATTAAAACGAAGCCCAAGCCACCCTCTATCTTTCTTACAAAGAACTTAGGATGGATTCACACTAGAAGTAGATGAAAACCTAGAGAGAAGATGAGTTTAGAGAGAGAGAATCGGTTCTAGGGTTTCAAAACTAAAAGAAAATGAAAAACTGTTCAAAAACCCGCTGCTGCCTATTTAAACTGGACAGGCTCGCTCGAGCGAAGACTTGGTCGCTCGAGCGACCAGACACAGGAAA
This sequence comes from Camellia japonica, assembly GCA_030407325.1. NCBI lineage: Eukaryota > Viridiplantae > Streptophyta > Magnoliopsida > Ericales > Theaceae > Camellia > Camellia japonica. The sequence continues at coordinate 157,795,312 of JAPPVO010000031.1, read as the reverse complement.
GCCTCGCTCGAGCGAAGAAAAGCTCGCTCGAGCCAAAAACTCGATGCTTCAGGTCTGCAACCCAGAAGCTCGCTCGAGCGAAGAACTCGAAAACATACACCTCGCTCGCTCGAGCAAAGGAAGCTCGCTCGAGCCAAAAACTCGATGCTTCAGGTCTGCAACCCAGAAGCTCGCTCGAGCGAAGAACTCGAAAACATACACCTCGCTCGCTCGAGCAAAGGAAGCTCGCTCGAGCGAAGAAACACTGCTCTCAGATCTATACTAGACGCAATCGCTCGCTCGAGCGAAGAAACCCTGGATCGAGCCACCAGACACAAAATACAACCCTCGCTCGAGCGACCAAACCCTCGCTCGAGCGACCAACCCAAAAACTGCACAACAACACTTGGTTTCCGAACCCAACCAATCTGAAACAAACCTGCCCAAGACATCCTATAACTCAAAAAGAGAAAATAAAGGATGACAACAACAATTATACAATTATAGAATCCAGGGAACCTAAGTCCGGATACAACAACCAAAAGGAAAAAGACCGGGGTCGCTATACAAATATACAGAACTTCCAAAACATGTTCAGATTAAACATAAACATCAGAAAGTACAAAAATCCCAAAGACTCAAAACTTGGTCAGATATCAAAAGGGAACCTTCACGGGAGGTACGACGGCTGACTGACTCCAAAACTTGCCAGGCAACAACTTAGGTCTGGTCACGCGCATGCTCACCTACATACATAAAAATAAATAGTGAGCAGGAACCCAGTGAATAATAACGAAGTAAAGAGTTTTAATGAATGATGTTCATCACAGAGTCAGAAATTAGAATTCATTTCAGAAACATATTTACATTCACATTCTTTTACAAGCCAATAACAGAAATCAGAATACATACTTAACCTTACATCCGTTAGCACTAATAGATCACATATAGGGCATCGAAGATCATACTTGTCAGTTCCATAAAGAAACCTCCGGCCGAGTACGGATAACTTGTCAGTTCCATAAAGGAACCTCCAGACCGGGTACGAATAACTTGTCAGTTCCATAAAGGAACCTCCGACTGGGTACAGAAAACTTGTTAGTTCCATAAGGAACCTTTGGACTGGGAACAGATAACTTACTTGAGCCCCGAATACTTATCGAAATTGGACAATCATTCATAGTACAAACATAACATTTCATAGAACAGATCTTGTTTCACATATAGAAAATAAGTTGTACATAACTTTACTAAGTTATTACTCACGATTAACAGATGGCTCCAAGGCAAACAGACAGAATGGGCAAATCAAACGCCCTGTGGCGCATGACCTACACAGTTACAGAACGAATACATACTGAATTACACACCTGGAAATATTAACTTAATCCTCTCTTAGCTTGGTGTGTTTATACTTCTTTATCCTTATTATAGTGTCTTAATCTTGGCCTAGGATGCAATGAGGATGCAAAAATGCATTTGAAAACACTTGGTCAAAAATGCTAGAAATAGGGGTCCCGCTCGAGTGCAACTTGCCTCACTCGAGCAGATATGGAAACATGTGAGGAGACGCTCGAGCGCAACTTCCGTTCCTCGAGCACTCTGTAAACCTTGCAAAAGTGCCAGTTAAGTGAAATCTCCGCTTGATGGCAACTCGACTCTTGCTCGAGCGTGAGACTCATGCCCTCACTCGAGCACAACTTTTGCCGCTCGAACGGTCTGCAAAACATGCAAGCTTCTGGGAGCATGCATTTCACGCTCAAGCGGACTTTAAGTCGCTCGAGCAGAAGTGTAAAATCACAAGGTGGCCGCTCAATCACAGATTCTGCCGCTCAAGCGAAAATGCAGAATCTGGGATTTCCATATTGCACTTCCAAGCTCCAAACTTGAATTCAAGGCCATTTAACTCAACCTTTGGGCCCCAAAACTTGAGAAAATTAGTTTAAACTTGAAAACATTAAGAGTTAGAGATCATTTCATGAAATCAAGGCCCAAAAACATGTCAATTGTGTAAAAATTCAACTTGAAATATAAGAATATGATATGAACATGACATGCATGTATTCATTTGAGTTCATAGCTTCCAAAACATGATCAAATGAGGTCCAATGGTGAGAAATGTTATGAATTCTTCAAACCATACTAGAATTATAACATGCATGTGAGGAAAGCTTTGAAAACAACTTCCAATTGCTATGTAATATGCATGCATGTATGAAATGACTTAACTTTCTTCATTTCTACCTCAAAACTCATGTTAATCCACTTAATTCTCTTGAATTCATGAATTTACCAACTCAAAAGCAAGACTAAAGGCTTGAGTTCTCACCTTAGCTTCTCAATTTCTCAAGATTTAGAGGTAATCTTAAGCAATCCTTTAAGTCTTCAAGCAATGTCCTTCTCTTCCTCAAGTTTGATCTCAAGTTCTTGGCCTCTCACTCTTTCTCACATTTTGGCTACCAAGGATGTAGATATGAGAGTGTAAAGTGTGAATGAGGGTCCACTAATGCCTTATATAGGCTTGGCTAATGGTTTATTTAATTTGTTGATCAACTAATCAATTGGACATTAATTTATTCTAATTTAATTCGTTCCAAATTGAATTTCAATTGAACCTACCATAATGTTCTAAAAATTCCAAATAACACGTATACCAAGTCAATTTCTGAATCGGATGCTGATAAGGCCTTCAATTTGTAGACCGAAACGGAAACACGAACAGATTTTTCTACGTTGAACAGATATATATACACAAATAAGGCAACATACGATACAAAATTTTACTTAATTACTTATTAGACATAGTTAAGCATGGATTCACATAAAGCATGGGTCGAGGTTGCTATATCCTTATTGGTAAATTGACATTAACATATTAAGAATTAAAATTTTAAATTTTGAGTTAGACGTATAAGATAATTTTTAAGTTCAAATATAATGATTTTTTTTTTTTTTTTTTGGAGGGGGGGGAGGGGTTTGGTTTTAATTCAACCCCAATCATCCATCATGGACCAGCCCACCACGAAGTCCATGTGGTCCTGTATTTATTTATTTTTTTTTTGTTAAAAAGAAATAAAATAAAATAACGTGACTTTTATTAGAAAATTGTATAATTTTCTCATCATAAAAATAAAAACTTTCTATTTATTTAAAAAAGAATATAACTTTTACCATGACTTGACTTTGGAATGCACACTATAACTGTCTTGTAATTTTATCACAAGGCATAACACACGACAAATATTCATAACTATTATTATAACAATTTTGTTTTTTTTTCTATGTTTCGTTTATTTGAGCGGAAAATATTTTGTTATATTTGATGGTGGTTGTGGGATGAAGCTGGAGGTGGTGGAGTAGCGGTAATGGTGGAAGTAGTCGTGGTGATGGTGGTATGGTGGTGAATGTGAGAGTGGCAGTAGTAGTGGAGTGACATTGGTAAAACTTTAATTTGAAAAACATTTTGTCTTTTAAAAGTGAAAAATATTTTTTTTTGTTCAAATAGACTTATTTTCTATTGATCATGTAAAGTATTTTTTTATTAACTTTCGTTTTTCTATTGTACCCAAAAAAAAAAAAAAAAAAAATTTACTATGGCAGCTAATTTTCAGATTTAAGCAAAGAAAATGATAGTTCTGTAACTTTACATTGTCACTGCTTTATTAATGGCATTAATTATAGTCAAATCTTTTTTTATTTTTATCATGGAGTTAATTTATCATGTCTATTGTCAAATGTTCTGATTTCAGAGAGTGTCTAAAAGCTTATCATGCAGAGTGTGTGGGGAAGGATGAGTTATTTGTTGAGTCTGGAAACAAATAGCTGGACTTGCAGTAAGTATCATTTATATGTGATTTGGTTTTCTTTTCTTGTGTCAGTTTTTGTTATTGGCAATCTCGTTTGACAAAACTCCTTTCAGTTATAATTTTATTCGATCTTTTATTTAAGTGAGGCTATGAGTATTTAGATGTGAATCCAACTCGAATTGTGCCTAAGTAGAGAAGTTTGTGATCTTAATTCTATCATGTTTGCCACTTCGCTAACTATGTCAGGGATTGAGTTGTTTGTCTGCTCGAGCGGCCGATTGTGCGCTCGAGCGGAGATCGCGACTTTTCAGAAGTTTCACTCGCCTGCAAAAGTACTGGGAGTTGTTTTTTTCCACTCGAGCAACTATTCTTGCGCTCAAGCGAAGATCGCAGATCTGTTTGTTATAAAAACTGCAGTTCAGTCAGGTTTTAGGGTATGGCTTCCAGATCTTCTTTTTGGGTATTAAGGTTTTCATCTGTAGCTTCTTTGCTTGTTTCCTTTGATATTTGTGAGAGTTTAATCATGAATTGAGTGGATTATATCAAAGGGTTTGTTTAGTTTGTTTTATTCAAAAAAGATAGAGTTGTTCTTCGGTGGATTCCATAGAATTTGGGTCTAAAGTTTTGGTGGATTCCGGAGTGGCTCATCGTCATAGATTCGACATCGAAGTTGTCAAATTAAAGGTTGGGCAAGACAATTCCGAGGTGAAGACCGGGCTGGAAGAGGCACATAGGGATCGGTTCGATTCGGGCGTGGATTCGCTAGGCAATTGAAAGTACACTTGTGTAATTCCTTTGTATCTTCTTAGTGGATTGTTTTGTGGTTTTGACCCGTGATTTTTTATCACAATTGGAGGCACTCCAATTGTGGTTTTTCCACGTTAAAATCGTCATGTCGATTTGTCTTGATTGTTTGATTGAGATTGTTATTTACTGTTTAAAATTTATACATAATCATAAATCAATATCTCTGGGGTTTTGAGATTTTTCGTCTTGTATAACATTTCATTATTTATTTGTTTTTAATGAAATCTTAACTTTTTAAGTGAAAGCATAGCACCTATTTCCACATGTAGCATGCATGAAGTCTAAAAACTCATCAGTTGACATACAATGGCAACATGTATTTCAATTCCAACTTTTGGATCATCTTAAGTTTCCCATCTTCCATATAATTTGGTTAGGAATTTTTTTTATTTATCGAATGTTTATGAAAACCCTGTCTGCCCTTTATCTGTGATCAATTAAGTATGTTATAAAATTTTATCTTTATTGAAATGGACAAGTAATAATTGTTCCGCTATGTATTTAAATTTTCTTTTAACATGATTAATTTATGGTACTGAGGCACCCTGATCACTCAACATACATATCACCTTGATTACAAGTTCTACAAGTCTATGCAAACATGATAATATGGAGTCTCCACAACTCTACTTAATGTTCTGTTAGCAGATATTTTAATATTATAATGCGTTATTAGTTTGATTTGTTTTCTTTTCCTCCAAGTATGACCAAGAATCCTCCAAGCAACTTCCTATACTTTTCCTCCAAGAATCCTCCAAGTCAAGTCTTCATTCTTATCCACCAAGCCTTCAAGGAAATTTCCTACTAAGTTTCCTCTTCTCCAAGACACTTGCCCACCAAGTTTCCTCTCCTATAAATTGAGCTAACTTCTTATCTTGGAAAATAGAATGAGTGTTTGTTGTTTTATTATGTTTGTGTGAGATTATTAGGCAAATAAAAAATGGTGTATGTGATGAAGCTTTGGGTTCAACCAATTGTGCAGTATTGGTAAACCATATGACTTAGTCGGGCTGTTGTATCCTGGGGAGGACAAGTCAAGATTCAAACAGTAAAATTCATGAAGCCAGTAATGGAGAAGCCCAACGAGAATACTGGCGATCTCAATAAGCCCTTTCAGTTCAAGGGAGCCCGTTTCAAGAGATGGAAAGGCAAGGTGCTTTTCTACCTCAGTCTCGTCAAGGTGACCTATATCCTGACTGAGAAAAATCTGAACAAAGTCCCCACTGAAGAGATGACCAACGAGGAGTATGCCGCTCATCTTGAAAAAATCAAGAAATACAACACAGATGAGTATAAATGTCGGTATTATCTTTTGAATTGTCTTTTGGATCAATTTTATGATTATTATGATACTACTTACACCACTGCCAAGAAAATTTAGAAAGCCTTGCAGAATAAATATGACACTGAAGATGCAGGTGCTAAAAAATATGCAGCAAACCGCTTTTCTGCTATTAGATAATAGATGGAAAATCAGTGGTGGAGCAAGTACAAGATTTTCAGATGCTAGTGGCTGAAGTTAGATCCGAAGGCATCAAAATTGGAGACAATCTTGTTGTGGCAAGTATTATTGATAAACTATCATCATCTTGGAGGGAGTTTCAGAAGTCAATGCGTCACAAGCAAAAAGAGACGTCCTTGGAGACTTTAATCACACGGATTCAAGTAGAGGAAGAAGCACGAGGACAAGATGCGCTTATGACACAAGAGCATTCTACTGCAAAGGTAAATTTAACTTCTGGAAATACTTTACCTAAAGGCCGATTTCATAAAAATAGTCACTTGAAGCTAGTTAAGAAAATCTGGAAAAATACTGGAAGGCCACAAAATAAAAATTACTCGAGGCAAAAGAAATGGAACCAAGAACACCTTCACAAGATCTGACAAATGTGACATGTTTTGTGTGTGGCAAAAATGGGCATATTGCTCGAACTTGCAAATTTCGGAAACAACAGTCTCGACCACAGGCTAATGTTACCGAGGAACCATTTGTAGCTATGATTACAAATATTTTATGGTTCAATCTGTGGAAGGGTGGTGGGCAAACTCTGGTGCCAATAAGCATGTCTGCTATGATAAAGATTGGTTCAAATATTTCACTCCTTTTAATGAGGATAGGACTATTATGCTTGGTGACTCCAGTTTAACCAAGGTGCTCGGGTGTGGAGATGTTGAGCTAAAATTTACCTCTGGACGTGTGCTTGTTTTAAAAGATGTGTTGTACACGCCGTCCATGAGGAAAATTTTGATGTCAAGTTATTTGCTCAACAAAGCTGGTTTCAAGCAGACTATTGAATCTGACTAATATGTAATCACTAAAAAATGCATATTTGTGGGGAAAACGATATGCCTGTGATGGAATGTTTAAATTAAATGTTGAGAATAAGAAAGCACATGTTTCTGTTTACATGCTGTCTTCTATGAATTTTTGGCATGCTCGCTTGTGTCATATTAATAGCTGATATGTGGAAGTCATGAGCAGTTTAGGATTAATTCCCAGACTAACAAATAAGTTTGAGAAATGTGAAGTTTGCAGTCAAGCAAAAATAACGAAAAGGTCTCATAAAAGTGTGGTGAGAAATACTGAATTGTTAGAATTAATTCACACTGATTTATGTGAATTTGAAGGAATTTTAACACGTGGTGGAAATAGATATTTTATCACTTTTATTGATGATTTTTCAAAATACACTTATGTATACTTGTTGAAAAATAAAAATGATGCTTTTGAAAAATTTAAAGAATTCCTTCTTGAAATTGAAAATCAATTCGGTAAAAAGATTAAAAGATATAGAAGTGATAGAGGCCGAGAGTATGAATCTTTTGGATTCAACTCGTTTGCTCAGCCTTTGGGAATAATCCATGAAACTACTCCACCATATTCACCTGCATCTAATGGTGTAGCAGAAAGGAAAAATAGAACTTTAACAGATTTAACAAATACTATGCTAATTGAAGTATGTGCTCCTTCAAATTTGTGGGGAGAAGCAATTTTAACTGCATGTTATGTTATGAATAAAGTGCCACATAAAAAAACAAAAGTTACACCTTTTGAGTTGTGGAAAGGGCATAAGCCAAATTTGAGATATTTGAGGGTTTGGGATTGTGTAGCTTTTGTTAGACTTGTGGACCCTAAAAGACCTAAATTAGGTGTGAAAGCTGCCACTTGTGCTTTTCTTGGATATGCAACAAATAGTACAGCCTATAGATTTTTTGATATTGAAAAAAAAATAATTTTTGAATCAAGTGATGCAATTTTTCATGAAGAAAAATTTCATTTTAAATCTAAAAATGGTGGGGTCAAAATTATTAAGAAAATATTTTATCTGAGACCGATTCCTCTACTCCTCTTTTACAAAACCAAGATACTGTAATTTTTGAACCTAAAAGGAGTAAAAGAGCTAGATTAGAAAAAGATTTTGGCCTTGATTATCATGTTTTTAATGTGGAGGAAACTCCATTAACTTTACAAGAAGCTTTGGCATCTCCTAACTTTGTTTTTTGGAACGAGGCTGTAAATGATGAGATGGAATCATTATTATCCAATAAAACTTGGATATTAGTAGATTTACCACCAGGTTGTAAAACTATTAGCTATAAATGGATTTTGAGAAAAAAACTTAAACCGGATGGAACTATTGATAAATATAAAGTAAGGCTTGTTGCAAAAGGTTTTAAACAATAAGCAGATCTTGACTTTTTTGATATATTTTCTCCAGTTACTAGAGTTACATCCATTAGATTATTAATTGCAGTGGCTACAATTCATGATCTAAAAATTCATCAAATAGATGTTAAAATAGCCTTTTTAAATGGAGACCTAGGTGAAGAAATCTATATGGATCAACTTGAGGGTTTTGTGGAACTCGGTCAAGAAAGTAAAGTGTGCATGTTAGTTAAATCCCTACATGGCTTAAAACATGCCCCTAAATAGTGGCATGAGAAATTTGATTCCTGCATGATTGAGAATGGCTATAAAACGAATGAATGTGATAAATGCATCTACTGTAAATCTGAAGAAAATTCACATGTCATTATTAGCCTCTATGTGGATGATTTACTTATATTTGGCTCTAATTTGCATATCATCGTGGGAACTAAAAATATGCTTAGTAGCCATTTTGATATAAAAGATCTTGGTAAGGCTAATTATATTTTGGGAATGAAAATTACCAAAACCTGTGATGGTATATTTCTTGATCAGTCGCATTATGTTGAGAAAATTTTGAGAAAATATAATTTTTATAAGTGCAAGCATGTTCTTACTCCTTTTGATCCTCATGTGCATTTATTTCTTATTGAAAATGATGATGATGTAATTAATCAAAAGAAATATGCTAGTATGAGTGGTAGCTTGCGTTATACGACTGACTGTACTAGACCTGACATTGCCTATGTAGTTAGAGTACTTAGCAGGTTTACTAGCAAGCCTGACAGTGATCACTGGCTAGCTATTGAGCGTATTATGAAATATTTATTTGGTACCATAAAATATGGCTTGTTTTATAATAAGTATCCTGCAGTATTTGAAGGTTACAGTGATGCCGATTGGAATACCTTGTCAGGTGATTCATTCTCAACCACTGGTTACTTATTTACATTGGGAGGTGGTGCTATAAGTTGGAAATCGAAAAAACAAACCATTATAGCTAATTCAACAATGGAGGTTGAGCTTATTGCTTTAGCTACAACTAGTGAAGAAGCAAATTGGTTAAGAGATTTATTAAATGAAATCTCTTGTTGGGAAAAATCGATTCCACCTATATTGATTCATTGTGATAGCACCGTAGCAATTGGTCGAGTTAATAACCGTTATTATAACGGTAAATCCAGACTTATCAGAAGAAAACACAGTACTGTGAGATCTTATATGAATAATGGCATCATAAATGTGGATTATATTAAATCTGGTGATAATCTTGCAGATCCATTAACTAAGGCCTTAGCAAGAAATAGAGTCTGGAATACATTGAGGGGGATGGGGTTGAAGCCCATTGAATATAGCGGGAGCCATATATGAGGATACTCAACCCAGGGACCAGAGATCCTGTAACTGGGTTCAATGAGAAAAACGATCATATGATGGCTGTGAGAAATGCACTAAATTACTTTTTACCCATCCCTATGGTGTAAGTGCATTTATCCTGTAACGTTGTAGAGGTTGAGTTATTAAAAAACTCTTAATGAATTTCTGTAACTCTTATTGAGTGAGGTGTCATAGTTACAAGAGCACCCTTGACAGAATCCACCTATGTGAGTGTGGTAGTGGGGCCCCTACGTATGAGATTTGGACTAATTCTCAAACACACTCATGAATCATGAGATCGCACAAGGCCGTAATGTGCTGGCTCTTAAAGCTTATGTGAACACCTAAAATATTATGTGTGTGCAATAATTATTTATTTCCCTTAAGCAGTCATAATTCAATGCTGAGCATACTATTGGTTCTAGAATAGATATTATTGTTTCACTAATGGAGGTTCAATGCACAGCACACCTACCATGATGCATAATATCCTTATTTGTCTAATAATCTCAGTTTTTGTTACCTATAATATTAAAATAGGTGGGAAAATGTTAGCAGATATTTTAATATTATAATGTGTTATTGGTTTGATTTGTTTTCTTTTCCTCCAAGTTAATCCTTTTTCTTGATGACCAAGAATCCTCCAAGCAACTTCCTATACTTTTCCTCCAAGAATTCTCCAAGTCAAGTCTTCATTCTTATCCACCAAGCCTCCAAGGAAATTTCATACTAAGTTTCCTCTTCTCCAAGACACTTGCCCACCAAGTTTCCTCTCCTATAAATTGAGCTAACTTCTTATCTTGAAAAATAGAATAAGTGTTTGTTGTTTTATTATGTTTGTGTGGGATTATCAGGCAAATAAAAAATGGTATATGTGATAAAGCTTTGGATTCAACCAATTGTGCAGTATTGGTGAACTATACGACGTAGTCAGGTTGTTGTATCTTGGGGAGGGGGACAAGTCAAGGTTTTTTCTGCTGTATCGGTGTGAGGCTTTGCCTAACCGCAGAGGGCTTGAATCTCCTTAAAGAGAGCGAATTTCCCGCACCTCAGCCCTTTCAATAATTATTGTAATTTTTTTTATTTGTATTTTCTGGCGTTTTATTTGTAATTATCACCGATATGTTCTTATTCTCAAACTAGTGAAGCCATCCATATTCCTGTCTATTGCTCTGTCTTTTTATGTTCTTAGTTTCTCGTCATATTTCCATTGTGTTAAATAAATATTATAAGAATATGCAAAGTTGAATGCCGGTTTCCATTTCAGAGTAGCATTCGTGCTTTATTTGCCACAAGAGCACAAAATTCCATTGCTTTTGCTGTCCAAAAGCTGTGTGCCAACGCTGCATTGCGCTACTGCAGAGTTTGCACGTGTTAGAAGGAATAAAGGATTCTGCGGTCACTGCTTAAAACTTGCACTGCTTCGAGAAGAGAACATGGATGTTGACTCTGATGGGGTATAATACTATCTAAGAAGACCTGCAAATTACATTCTTGAAATTCTGTAACTTATCCTTTGCATTGCAAAATGATTTCTTTCTTGGTTAGTAAGTTCTTTTATTTGGTGTGGGATCATCTCTCTTTTTGAAGAAAGAAACCCCTTGATAGAAATCTCTACAACATATTATATTTCGAAAGGTAGTTACTTATACATATTATATAACTCTATTTAGCATGATAAATACATTATCAACTTTCAGTCCTGGTTACAACAATAGGAATAAAATTTTTTTGAACGGCAAAAGTCTGTTTCAATAAAGAGTTTGCCTCATAATTCAACTCCCCTTAGAAGAGAGTTGAACTCATGACTTCCCTCTCGAGACTAAACCCTTAAAAGAGTCATGGTGGCTAACTAAGCTAAGCCTAGTTGGTTATTAGGAATGAAATTACATTAATAAGATTCCTAGTCTTAATTTCTTCCATTCATTGGGCAGCGCACTTTTTTTGTTATATTTTTTAAATGTAGGTACAACATATGAAAAGAGTTTTTTTTATTTGAAATGTTTAGGTTGCTCAACATAACAACCTAAATTTTACTCTAGTAAACATTAAAAGAACATCAATGAAATAGATTGTCTAATACAAAATAATATTTATTAGGGCTATTATGGTTGATAAAAAAAGAGTCATACTATAATTCAAGTCGAACATAATTTTTTCTTAATTAAGATTCATTCATGAAATTTAGATTTATTGCTTCACATTCAAATTTAGTCTTAATATAGAGGATATTTTGGTATATTTATTAATTTGTATGTAACATGTATGTGTAATATTAGAAAGATCTTATATTTTGGATTTGGTTCTTAATTAAGATTTTAGACTTTCGTTATCTTTTATTGAATGAGATTTTGGAGAAACCCAATTCACACCAAGTCCAATGTATTTATTAGCTCAAATTTTTTACCTAAATACCTGTTCTTGAAATATGTTGATGATTTGGTTGAATTGTTCCAAAAGCTTAAGTTGTTAGGAAATGACCTAACAATGTATATCAAACTACCACTCCCCCTCACATGCAACTCTGCTTCACACATGGAGCAACAAACAGATTGAGAGAAACAAGGTGTACAAGTAGAATTGAGTGCACAACCATATTACATGGACTCTTATATTTCCTGTAAAGTACTTGTGTCCACCGAATATGACAAGAATAAGAGTGTAAAATATGTGTCCGACATCCATACTCAATTTGGACCCTTGCATCTTATACTTTTTACAATGTTTGTAGAATAAGAAATCACATTTGCTAAAAAAAATATATTTATAACCTCTAACATAGATAGAGATAAAAATTTCACATTTTTTGTAAATCTTATTAATTTGAAGTACATTTCTACACAATTTACAACATTTTATCTAATAATATTATATAATATGTAATATATATGTCTGTCCATAACAAGTTCCGTACTTATATCCTATTTTGGATACGTGTCTCAATATCTTAAAATTTAAATTTATAAAGGTCTAACACTTGGACATGCACCCCGTACTCGATACTCGTACCCAAGTCCATGTGACGTAAATGCACAATGACAAAAATAATGAGAGTGACAAAACTTGAACTCAAGGCCTCTTGGAATTAGAGCTTTAATTCTGTGTTGAATTGTCTCAAAAGCATAAGCTATTAGGAAATGACCCATGTATATCAAGCTAACGTATTTATTTTTAATCACACTTTATTTATGAAAAGATGTAATTATTTTACTGCCAATTATCACTATTAGATTACGGTGCTAAAGCATTTGACAAAGCAAGTATGGTTGGGTCAAGAGCAAGTACAATTGAACCCAATTATATTTAATGTAATGTCAAGTTATTCTCAATCTTGACCTAACAATATTTGCTATGGCAATAGGGCCATCCTTGTAATTATCAGACAACATTCATGTAACATGTGTTTAAGATTTCATAAAATTTGATTTTTACATTTATGGACTTAAAAGGATAGTCATAAGATATTCTCATGGTAATGTGTATTAGCATGGTGATGCCAATTTTGGTTTTAGCTAACAATTTGTTACTATTAGTATTTTTCTTTTACTTATTTTGTAGACTTGATAAAAGGATTAACTAATAATGAAAGAACGAAAAGATAGAGAGCGTTATAAGAAAATAGGGGACAATGAGCAATAGGATTATCTACCTTAACCCCCTATATTATACTTGTACTTGTATATAGGAGATTACAAAACTACCCTCTTAACTAACACATAACCAACTCTCTCCCCTTTGTTAGGGCAAAGATATTGTGAATGCCCAATAGAGTAAGACTAAATGGAAGTTAAGAACAAAATATAACAACATACTAGATGATGCGGATGTGTGTGTACCATGGAGATTTTGTAATTTTCTTTAATTTGTTTTAGTATTTATGTGAATTAAGAGATTTGGTTTGGTTAGGATTTATTTGTTTTCATATTCTAATTAGACTCAGTTTCCTTTTTTTTGATGGTGTTTTTAGCGTATATAAGTATTAGGTTTGCATTTTATTCTTTAGCTTTGATTAATGAGAATTTTAGTATTTTAGGCTATGGCCAAAATACTATAAGAATTTGTCTTTTTTCTTCTCCTCTCTTCTTCTTTTTTTGCTTTTTTTCTTAAGGCGTCTTGCATCACTAGACCTTAGTTGCATGAAGCGGGAGCGAGGGCGGAAGCGTTTGTGTATCTTATATAAAAATATATTTATATTATAAGAATTTTTTATGTGTTTTTTATTATATATATATATATATATATCTTAAAAGATGGACAATATTGCGCTTTTAATAAATATTTTTTATGTATTTTTTAATAAATATTAGTATTAAACTTTTTAAGAGGGTGAGACTATTGACCTTGTTTGTTATAATTATATACTCTCTCCGTCTCCAAGGTATATCTTTTTTATTAGAGTTTGAATCGATCACCCATTTTGTTTGTCGATCTTTCCATTTTGGAATGTCCCAAAATGTTATTTTATTTGAAACATCAAAGGAAAAAGTGTTTAATTTTCTAAAACTGTCTCTCATAAAGTGGCTATAACTATATTAAAAGTTGAAAACAAAAGGGCAATTATTGGAACAAATGCTTTAAAATTTGAATTCAAATGTGATAATTGCATTGGAACTCCCCAAAAGGACTAAAAAAATAGGATGGAGGGAGTATATTTTTGTAGGTAATTAATATGTAAATAACAACTTGGACAATAAATGCATTATTTAAATGTTAAAAAAGAAATTAACTCATTAATGGAAAGAGGTCAAAAGCACATATACGAACATGTAACATGCACGGATAAGACACGGAAAAGCCGACATGTAAATTTTCAAAAAATGTTAGATATGTGCAAAATATATAAATTTATATATTTGTTATATGCCATATATAAGGATAACTAACTATTATATATCATATATGTGAATATTTAAGTTAAAGATAATATTTAAGTCTAAAGAAATAGAATATGTATAAAATTACATTGTTTTTGTTTTATCATTGGGTTTCAAAATATTTTGTTAAAACTTGTAGTGCATTTCATGTGTGTCAAAGTGTTAGAAAGTGTCCGACGAGTGTCATGTCGGTGTTGGACACGTTACCTTCTTAGAAATGTCCATACTTTTTAAAGAGAGTGTAATTTCGTTAAATGAAAAATTGTGAGAGTGGATTTTTGCCTATAAAAATAAACACGCATTTAATGTCAATCACAAAAGACTCAAAATAGACTCTTCGAGAAAAATATAAATCTCGTTAAATGAGAGCTATGAAGCAAGGGTGTGAGTATGAATACTGGTACGGATACGCCAATACGGCAAGACCTAAAAAAATGGGATATGGGTACGGCTAGAGTACATCAATAAGTTTTTTTTTTTTTTAATTTATAATTTGAGATTCAATTTACAAATCAAAGTTCAATACCAAAACTAAAAGAAAAAATTATAAAACCAAAAGAGAAATAATAGTTCAACAATACCAATACCAAAGCAAAGTCTATAAGCTATTTTAATGCCATCAAATAGGAAAAATTACAAAACAAAGTTTCATTTCAAAAGCGAACTAAGGGAAATTTGAAAACTTAAAATTTTAATTTTCACTCTCATCAACTTCATTATTGAATAATACATCTTTTATCTATGGCACATCAAGTAAAGGATTTATAATTTCTAGTAAATCAAAACTCTCTAATAAATTAAATCTATCTCCACCAATGTCCCATAGCTTGATGTACCCTCGACGTACTCATCCCATACCTATGAAGTACCCACGAAGTACCAACAGCCAAAGAATGTATAAGTACCCTTTACGTATTTCAAGTACTTGGTACGCATGCAGCCATATGCGTACCAGTACCCGGTAAGTACCCTGTACGAGTACGACAACATTTTTGAAGTACCTGTGATTCATAGAATGAAGGCATCTTTCTACATACAAATAGGTTTTTGCCATAAGAAAGTTTATCAGCCTAGCAGGCCAAATCTTCTACAAATTCTAGGGTTACACTTCACCTCTTACACCTATAAAAGTCTTCATTCATATCCTTTCCTTTCCTTTCCTTTCTTGATTTCCATAAGAAAGATTGAAGAAGAGAGGAGATGGTTAAAATCTGAAAACCCAACATGTAGCAAATTGAAGTAGTTATCAACATCTGAGACCCCTAATCCAATCACGACCTATTTTTCTTCTATCAATCTTTCTCTTTCAATCTTTCTTCTTTATTTTAATTTTTTTTTCTTCTTCCTTTTATTCTTCAACTTATTCCAATAATATTTTGCTTTCTCTATTTTATCAGTCATTTTAGTCAAAATGAAAAAAAAAATTTCTAATCCTCGGTTTGACCTGCTCCGTCTCAGTTTGAATCATGTTTCCTTATTTGAACCACAAAATCCATTTATTGTGTAGAAACTTCACCCCTTAGTAGCAGGATTTGCGAAAACAGGTTTTGTTTCTTCCAAAGAAATGTGTGTGGATTTTTGCCTACATAAAAGATGTAGCCAATAAATACACATTTAATATCAATTAGAAAAAAAGTCAAAACAGGCTCTTCAAGAAAAATATAAGTCTCGTTAAATGAGAGGCGTCTTTCTACCAACAAATAGGTTTTTTCCATAAGAAAGTTTGTCAACCCAGCAGACCAATTCTTCTACAAATTATAGGGTTCCACTTCGCCTCTTACCTATAAAAGTCTTTATTCCTGTTCTTTCCTGATCCCCATCAAAAAGATTGAAGAAGAGAGGAGATGGTTAAGATTTAAAGATCAAACATGTAGCAAATTGAAGCAATCTTCAACATCCAAGACCCCTAATCCAATCACGACCAGTTTTTCTTCTATCAATCTTTATTTTTCAGTCTTTCTTTTCTATTTTTAATTTTTTTCTTCTTCCTTTTATTCTTCGACCTATTCCAAAAAATGTTTCATTTTCTCTATTTTATTAGTCATTTTAGTCACACAAAATATATATATACTTCTAGTCCATAGTTTGACCTGCCCCATCTCAGTTTTAATCGCGTTTCCTTATTTGAACGGCAAAATCTCATTTATAGAAACTTTATCACTTAGTAGCATGATTTAAGCAAATACATGTCATTTCTTCCAAAGAAATGTGATTCCACGTGCAAGAAAAGTGGTAAATTGAAGAGAGAATTTTTAAGGAGAGAGTAACTTTGTTAAATGAAAAATAGTGAGAGTGTAGATTTCTGCCTACATAAGAGATGTAGCCAATAAATATATATTTAACGTCAATTAGATATGAGTCCAAACCATTTTTCCAAGAAAAATATAGATCTCATTAAATGATAGGCATCTTTGTACCTACAACTAAGGTTTTGCCATAAGAAAGTTTATCAGTCAAATTAGTTAAAAATGAACCCTATTTAGGTTAGCCTACCACTTTAATATCCAAGTCCAGACCCAATCCACTCCCTAGTCTAGTACCCAACTCCACTTACATCCACTCAGTCCACAGTTCAACCCATCAAAACAAAATCTCCTGCAAATTTTAGGGTTCCACTTGACATCTCTTACGCCTATTAGAAGTCTTTATTCATTTCCTTTCCTTTCTTGATCCCTATCAGAAAGATTGAAGAAAAGAGCAGATGGTTAAGATTTGAAGACCCAACATGCAGCAAATTGAAGCAATTTTCAACATCTAAGACCCCTAATCCAATCACGGTCGACTTTTCTTCTATTAATCTTTCTATTTCAATCTTTCTTTTCTATTTTAATTTTTTTCTCCTTTCTTTTATTCATAGACCTATTCCAAATCATCTCTTATTGTCTCTATTTTATCAATCATTTTAGTCAAAATTGGAAAAAAATTTCTAGTCCTTGGTTTGACCGGTCCCATATCAGTTTGAATTATGTTTCCTTCTTTGAAACACATAATCACATTTATAGGATAGAAACTTCACCCCTTAGTAACAGGATTTGCACAAACAGGTGTTGTTTCTTCCAAAGCTATGTGATTCCACGTGCAAGAAACGTGTTTATTCAGGCCATCCTACCTCTTTATTATCCAAGTTAAGACGCAGTCCACTCCCTAGTTCAATACCCAACCAACTCCACTTACATCCGCTTAGTCCACAGTTCAACTCATCAAATGGAAATCTCCTACAAATTCTAAGGGTCCACTTGACGCCTCTTATGCCTATAATAAGTCTTCATTCCTTTCCTTTCTTGATCCCCATTAGAAAGATTGAAGAAGAGAGGAGATGGTTAAGATCTGAAGACCAAACATGTAGCGAATTGAAGCAATCTTGAACATTCGAGTTCCCTAATACAATCACCACTAGTTTTTCTTCTATCAATCTTTCTCTTTTAGTCTTTCTTCTCTATTTTAATTTTCGTCTCCTTTATTTTATTGTACATGTATTCCAAATAATCTCTTATTGTCTATATTTTATTTGTCATTTTAGTCAAAACGAAAAAAAAAAATGAATAATAAAATAATAAAAAATAAAATAAAATAAAATTGTAGTCCTTCTATACCCATCTTACTTTGAATCACATTTCCTTTTTAAACCACAAAATCACACACATACTCACACACACACACACACACACACACATATATATATATATGGTAGAAACTTTACCCCTTAGTAGTAAGATTTGTGCAAACAGGTATCATTTCTTCCAAAGAAATGTGATTCCACGTGCAAGAAACGTGGTTATTCAGGCCAGCCTACCTCTTTAATATCCAAGTCCAGACGCAATCCACTCTTTAGTCCAGTACCCAACTTCACTTACATCCACTCATACCACAGTTCAACCTATCAAAACAAAATCTCTTACAAATTCTAAGGTTCCACTTGATGCCTCTTACGCCTATAATAAGTCATCTTTCCTTTCCTTCTCTTTCCTTTCTTGATCCCCAGCAAAAAGATTGAAGAAGAGAATAGATGGTTAAGATTTGAAAGTCCAACATGCAGCGAATTGAAGCAATTTCAACATCTGAGACCTATGCTACATGGACCAGTTATTTGGGGCAAAGTACCTATGTCGACACAACATGGGTGTGGGTGTGAGATATGTGTTAGATTCGCCTCATCTCTCTCAGACACGGCTAATCAAAAAGGAAGAAAAAGGTTAAGACACTTATATCGATATATTGGGTTCAAGATCTGGATTTATTGAATCCTTAATAGTAGGAATCGTAGATCTCAATCTTGGTCTCTCTATATCAATCTCATTTTCTCTCTCGGTTTCTTTTTTTTCTCTTTGTCTCGATCTCTCTGTCAATCATGTTATGCGTGTGTGAGAGAAGAGAAGAGAATACAAGACACAGAGATTTCCCATCGTCGTGTTGTGTGTGTGCGACAGAGAGAAGAGAAAAGTTTGACTGGCTGGTTTGTATCGATCTTCTTTTCTCTCTGTGTCTCAATCTTTTTCTCTCTCTCGATCGTGTTGTACGTGTGTGAGAGAAGAGAAAAGAAGAGACAGAGACTCTCCATCGTCGTGTTGTGCATGTGTGAAAGAGAGGAGCGAAAAGAAGAGAAGAGAAGAGTTTGATTGGCTGGTTTGTATCATAAACCCTAATGGGTTGGACCCAAATAAATAAATAAAAAGTTTGAGCCTATTTATAAACTTTGTTCAACAATAAAAACTTAAGCCTTTTAGTGTTTTGTATCTAGCCAACATGTTTATTAATAACATGGGTTGTTATATGACTTATCCATATTTTTAATTATATTTATAAAAAGAATTGTTGGGAGAACTTTTTGTAACTCATCTTCATATAATAAATATATTTCAAAAATAACTATTTTACATATCCCGTATCCGTATCTAAATTTGGATCCATATCCACGTATTCTCAATTTTTAGTTTTAAAGTGTCCGACCCTTAAATACGCACCCACACCCGATACCATCACTCGAGTCCGTGTAACATAGTCCGAGACACCTAATCCAATCACAACCAGTTTTTGTTCTATCAATTTTTCTCTTTTAGTCTTTTTTCTTAGTTTTTTTCTCCTTCCTTTTATTGTTAGACATATTCCAAATAATCTTTTATTGTCTCTATTTATTAGTCATTTTAGTAAAAATAAAAAAATTCTAATCCTTAGTTTGACCATTCTCATCTCAGTTTTTTGAATGACGTTTCCTTTGAACCGCAGAATCACATTTATAAGGTAGAAACTTCACCCCTTAATAGAAGGATTTGAGTAAACCTGTGTCGTTTCTTCGAAAGAAATGTGATTCCACGTGCAAGAACATGTTTGTGTGGGGAGAGAATCGCATTTCTATCTAAGATGGGGTCTGTGGGTGTAGATCTGAAGCAGATTTGGGCATGAATCTAAAATAAAAAATGTATTTGATTTTTTTAGAAATCAAATTTGGGATAGAAGAAGAAGAACAAGAAGATACCTCTCGAAGAAGACGAAGTGAAACAAGAAAGACAGACCGAGAGAGAAGAGCTGAAGTAGCCTTCGTCTTCGATGAGAGAGCAGTAGCACTTTATTTGCTTCTTTTTTATCATTTTATTTTGACCTAGTCTAGGATCATGGGTTTCATTTAATAGCTCATTAGGCTTCATCATTGGGCCTATAATTTGTCTTACCTTGCCGAACCAAAGATTATAGGAAACCGATTGTATAGTAATCAAATTCCATTAAAAAATGAACACACGTATTATATAAAGAAATTGAATAATGAATTTTGATATATTTAAATAAAGCCAAAAAACAAAAATTGTATGTTTTATTATTTTACATCACTAGTAAAAATGCACGTGCGACGCATGAGGAAAGTTTTTAAAATTTACTCCAAAAAAACTCTATTTTAACTTTTCTACATAAAGTGATGAACATCAACTTGGTTTATATTTCTCTAAATTTTGGAGGACAACATGGTGGAATTGAATTTATCTATATGGTATAAAAGACACAAAAATACCCATCATTCCTTAGCCAGCTAGAATTAGATCATTTGCTTTAATCACAATCATGGTATCGAAGATGGCACAACAAATTAGACGCAATACTTGACTTAGAACAAATTGACTTTATGAAGGAATAGCTACACTCAATCAAACAATAATGTGAAAAGAAAATTTCCAAAGACGAAACAAATGCATACTAATGTATCTATATCTATAATATTCATTATAAGGATTACAATTTCAGAATAATAGAGAAAATTGATGCACATTTAATTATATTATGATGTAGTAGTAAGGAAATTTAAGATTTTAAATCATAATACTTCAAAGTTTATGTTTCCAGTGGCAATATGTTAAACATCTTAAACCAATAAAGGCAACTCCAATTTTTCTAAGATCCAACTCCAAAGGGGATAACACTAAAAAAATTAACAATAATAAATTGAGCGGTTGACTACTTTAACAACCCATTTAGATTTAATGATTTGAGGAGAAATAAATGATGAGAAAAAAAAATTCTTATGTTTGGTTTACAAATTAGGTAAGAGACGGAAAGAACGAGATCTCTCTTATTATGTTACTTTTATTTTAATCCAAGATGGTGAGATTTGGTGAAAAAGTTGTTGATTGGCTGTATACTTGTTATAATATATCAAGATTACTCAGCAAAAGGAAAAAAATTTCATCTATATCCCTATTTCACATGGTTTGTTTTAATACCATCCAAACATGATAATGAGAAAATATAATAATTGTTTTTTTTTTTCTCACGAAGATAAGAGATCATAATCATTTGTTTTCATTTCTCATGCGAATTGCCCACTTGGAATGCCCACTTGGAATGCTTGATAAGTTTGTACAAAATTAGAATTTTGTATGACTTTGGTTAGGGTAATTGCATGTCAAGTTGGGAAATGAAGCCATACATGGTATATGACAATTTTTAAGGATTAGGAAATAGTAATGCGAGGGATTAATAGCTTATACCATGAAATATTTCGGATAAGTTGACGAGAAATATTTAGGATTATGTGCCATGGTGTACACTTTTTGCAGATGATATCGTCTTAATAGATGAGATTAGAGGAGTTAACATTAAGTTAGAGACTTGGAAAGAAACACTTGAATCTAAAGGAATTAGGATAAACAAAACTAAGACAGAGTACATAGAATGTAATTTTAGTAATAGTAACAATGGAAATAGAGGAGAAGTGAATATTGAGAATCAAGATCTACCTAAGAGTGAACTTTTTCGTTATTTAGGATCGATTATCACAACGGCTGGGGAAATCGAAGCAGATGTGGTCTATAAAATTAAGGCGGGGTGGTTTAAGTAGAGGAGTGAGTCTCATGTAGTGTGCAATAAACGATTACCCACTAGATTAGAAGGAAAGTTCTGTAGAACGACTATTAGATTAGCGATATTGTATGGGATGAAATGTTGGGAAACTAAGAAACAACATGTAAATAAGATGAGTGTTGCTAAGATGAGGATACTAAAGTAGATGTGTGGCAAGACTAGAAAAGACAAAGTTAGGAATGAGTATATTCGTAAATGAGTAAGAGTCGCATCGATAGAAGATAAGCTGAGAGAGAATAGATTAAGATGGTTTGGTCATATACAACAGAGAAGAACAGAGACAGTAGTAAAGTGAAGTGAAGTGATACAGTAACGGTAGACAGATGTGTTAATGGAAGGGGCAGACCTAGATTGACGTGAGCTAATGTAGTAAATAGATATATAAATCTCTCCAATTTGACTAATCAAATGGCCTTTGATAGAGTCAAATAGCGAAGAATGATTCATGTAACTGATCCCATTTGATAAGACTTAAGGCTTCGTTTGATTTGGTTTGGTTTACCTAAACAGTCTGTAATTATTTATTCTAACGAAGCAATCAACAAAAATAGACAGCTTTGCCGGCAAAATTTATTGTTCTTGAGACATATGGTTTCCCCTCTTCTTCGTTGCTAACATTGATCGTCAATAGGTAGAATCATTCCCGAAGAGGGCATAAATTAGCAGTCTACATCCACATCGATGTGTACATATTGCAGTGGCATACACACTTGGGTCTCCACAAAATAGCTGAGAAAGACCAAATGAAGAAAAATTTATAGCACACACTCATGCATATATATATATGCCAAGTTGCTGCCTCCAACAAGCGTATCCTGGAACTGTTATCAGCGTTACCCAACAGATGCTTCTTGAAACAGTTTGGTACGTTACCAAGAGGGACCAGGCTAATAAGTAATTTCATCATTTTGATAAGGGCATTTGTTAAACCCAAAAAAGTAGAAAATACTCAGCATCCTTCCACTTTTTAAAATAGTAATATATATAAAATATAGAAGCATTCCTTTGTAATGTTTTATTATTATTAATAAAATATTATTTTATTTTTGTTGATAAAAAAAATATATAGGCAAAATACATTTGTAGTTATTGTAGTTTTCTTCTTGTGTTAATTTGGTAATTTTACATCAAGTTTATTTTTGAATTTTTTATATTATGTCAATTTAATCCAATTAATAAATCTTATTATAAATTAAATTGAAATCAATAAAAAAAAATAGTCAATTCACTTTCTCCAAAATAATTGAGATGTTGGAGTCTAATTTGAAATAGTCCATTTCTTAATGAATGGACCATTTTGCCATTAATTTTTATCCAATTTCTAAATGGAAGTTATTAACTACCGGTGTACAGATTGAACAACATACATTTCTTTTCCTTTCATTTTCTTCTTTTTTGTGTACTTAGCCATCAAACATGAACACAAGCTGATAATGCAAACATATATATATATATTATTCTCTAAAATCATATGCATTGCTTATATACATAAAACATGATAATATCAAATTTGGATGAATAATTGGACAATTTACTTATTATTATTCTTGGATAGTGGAACAATCTCTACATATGTGAGATAAGACTGGATACATTAATCTTTTTTCAGACTTCAGAATAATTAGAATCTTAGGCATTGAGTTGCCCTTTATTTTTAAATAGTGGAACAATTCATTAGAGCTTGGACATGACCTTATGCTTCAATGTGGATGACAGGATCAAGTGTTACGGGAGCAATAGTAGGTTCTTCCACAATGCACTTGAGATCTTCATTCTCACCATCCAAACAAGCCCTTAAAAATGCTACAAATACCCCTCCTAAACATTTCTTAAATGGGTCCTTATCACCCTCCCCACTCACACAAGCAAGACTTAATATCAAATTTGGATCATCTAACATGTCCACATGACCATAGTCCTTGGCATAAAAATACCAACTTGGTGGTTTACATTCTGTGAAGAACTCACAATGATTCACTCCATTTGGGGCACATGCTGGGACTATGGCACTACTTTTTTCATGACCTAAGCCGGTACCGATGATAGCAACTGAGATCGGTACCGGTAAATCGAAAGAATGAGGGACATAGCTGAGGATTTTGGGTTCGATTTGGTCATCTATGCTTAGACCGGCAACAGGGTCAAGTCCTATTAAAGCTGAAATTTTGAGGGATGGTTGGGTTTTGGCATGGCCTAGTGCAAGGGCAAATGCAGTCTTTCCACCTCTACTATGGCCGGCAACGGCTAGCTTGAGAAGATTTGCTTTGACATTTTCCGGGAGCATGGATTGAAGGCCAGTGGCTAACCAGTTTGTGACTTCTCCAGCCAAATTGACTTCTTCATTTCCAGTTATAATCAAGTCGTATAACTGAAAAAAAAAATTGATAGAGTTGGTTCACATCGGAAATACAAATATGTGTGTATCACTACGTACGTACATATATAAATGCGATTAAATTAAATTTGGACTACCTGTAAACGTGAGGGTTTATGGGCATCTTTGTTTTTTTTTATCAGCAAAGTAAAAATTTCATAAAAAATATAAAAAATTAAAAATACAGAAAGATGTAATGCATCGAGAGATGTTCAGGCAGTACAAAATACTCTTAAAGTAAAAATTTAATAAAAAAATATGAAATTAAAGGTATAGAAAAACGTAATTCATTGAGAGAGATTCAGGCAATATAATATACTCTTACTACTGCTATTTATAAGCATCGAGAGGGTTTATGGGCATCTAGTTAAATTGATCAATCTGGATTAGGTGTAAATGACATTCAAGTTTGCAGGTGGTCCAAATTAAATTTAACCCGTAAATAAATACATATATGATAACAAATATTATATGAAAATATTTGCCTAAGCAACAAAAAAGCTAATTGATGCATTTTTAGTGCCAACATTGATATTAACAAGAAAAACAATTATTTATGAAGTTCTCGAAAGTAGTCGAGGTGCAAATTAATTTTAACATCAAACTATAAAAAAAATAATAAATAAATGTGATACTTAATACGATCATATTTCCAACATTACTACACTGCCGCAACCCTACTGTTTGGATAAGACCATCTCCAACGGTGAACCAAACCCAGCATCAGATTCAAATTTTGATGAAAAAGCCCATGTTTCATGCTCCAACCGTTGCACCAGATTGATATCAAAATGAGATTTCAGCAAAAAAAACATCAAACTGAGAACGAGACACAGATTTTACCAAATCACTGTTACTGACCGTTGAAAGAGGTACACCGGTCAACCAACCGGTTGCCCGGCCGGTTGACCAACCGGTCGACCGGTTTCCTTTAAATTAGGTAGGTTCAAACCGGTCAAAAAAGATTCAAACAGATAAAATAAAAATAAAATAAAAATTTATTTCTGCCTTACCGGTTGACCGGCCGGTCGACCAGCCGGTCAACCGTCTCTCAATTGATTAAGGGTATGTTTTGCGTGTCTCTGTTTTGCATCAGAGGTAGGAGGAAATGGGCTTTTGCTTTTCTTCTTGTCTTTTGTTCCATATTTGTTGGGTTGCTGTGTTGATTTCTTACCAACACTGTGAATTACGAAGGTGGATCTCATGGATCTGGCCAGTCAAGTTGTCACAGACAACTCCATCACGTTGACAGTTGCAGAAGCTCCATCTCATGGATCTCATGATATTGGAGCCTCCATTGCAGAAGCAATTATGAAGTGTTGAGATGATGAGAAAGCCAACAAAAAAAACAGTTGCTACACTTCTCATGGATGAACCCATGATCAGGTTATCAAAACACAATTTGATTTGATACGGGATTTGATGCACCGTTAGAGCGAGTGGTATCAAATTTGGTGAAATTGGTCATTTTTTACTCAGATTTGGTGAAAAATCTGATTCACCGTTGGAGATGCTCTAAATAATTTGAAAATTTAAGTACTTTTAGGTTGCATTTTGATTATCAATTTGAGTAAAAAGAAAAAATTTTAAAAATAAATAAAAGGTGAATAAAATATAATTATATTTTACTTACAATTTTATTTTTTTTCTTCAAATTATTACTTAAAATTTTAATTTAAACACACTCTAAAAGTTTTCTACCTCTTGCCATAGCTTAGCAATCAATTCTTTTTATTTATTTATTTAATTAATTTTTCGGGATTAACTATATTTTTTATTCCTAAAAGCAAAATGCTTCCTATCCCCAGTTTTCTTTACACCCAGTGACACCCAGTGCCACGTGTCACTGGGTGATTGGACTGAAATAAAAAAAAATAAAAAAAATAAAAAAAGAAAAACTGACCAGTGGGGGAGCCCCACGTCACTGGGGGTCAACCCCCACTGGGTGTATAAGGGAAAGTCCCAATTAAAATGTGGAGAACCAAAATTATGCAAAACAGATATTTTAGGAAGGACTTTCCCTTATACACCCAGTGGGAGTTGACCCCCAGTGACGTGGGGCTCCCCCACTGGTCAATTTTTCTTTTTTCTTTTTCTTTTTTTTTATTTCAGTCCAATCACCCAGTGACACGTGGCACTGGGTGTCACTGGGTGTAAAGAAAACTGGGGGTAGGAAGCATTTTGCTATTCTAAATACTGATCGCGTCAAACATGATCAATTTAATGCATATTTTATACTTTCACAATGAAATTGGCACCTACCCCCAGTTTTCTTTACACCCAGTGACACCCAGTGCCACGTGTCACTGGGTGGGTAGGAAGCATTTTGCTATTCTAAATACTGATCGCGTCAAACATGATCAATTTAATGCATATTTTATACTTTCACAATGAAATTGGCACCTACCCCCAGTTTTCTTTACACCCAGTGACACCCAGTGCCACGTGTCACTGGGTGATTGGACTGAAATAAAAAAATAAAAAAAAAGAAAAAGAAAAACTGACCAGTGGGGGAGCCCCACGTCACTGGGGGTCAACCCCCACTGGGTGTATAAGGGAAAGTCCTTTAGAATAATACTATATGCACTAATTAGTATATTAATTAGTGTATCAATTGATGATGTGACATAATTTAAAATATTTTTAGTATTTGTAATGTGATTAAAGAATGAAGTCAATAATAATGTCATAACTAGTGTTGGTACACTAGTTAGTATACTAATTAATGCATATAATACCACCACAATATTTAGGGCTGGTTTGGCAACCTTCTAAAAAGCCAAAAAGTCAAAAAATTACCAAAAAAATTAAAAAATTATCACTATTCACTAAAAAAAAAATATTAAAAAAATAATATACAAATATTCATTCAAATCAACTTTTCGGCCCTAACGTGATGAACTACTCAGTGAAAGGAAGGGAAAAAAAAATTTCATGTGTGCCCCAAACTAAATTGGATGATAAAGTTCGGCTCGTGAGGGCCCGCCATGGGTTCCGTTTTAATAATCTGAACCGTTCAATATGTAAAACTCG
This sequence comes from Camellia japonica, assembly GCA_030407325.1. NCBI lineage: Eukaryota > Viridiplantae > Streptophyta > Magnoliopsida > Ericales > Theaceae > Camellia > Camellia japonica. The sequence goes on along the minus strand of JAPPVO010000031.1, from coordinate 157,768,066 downwards.
TCTAGTACTATATGCCTGTAAAAAATCACGTCTATCGGATATCGCTAACTATATGATCAAATTATTGTTATATAAAAATGGATGGTGTTATAGTTAACAGTTAACAAAAAAAACTAACACGATCAGATAGCTATCGATATCCAATCAACGTGATTTTTTACAAACATATAGTATTCGACAATTTCTACACATTAAACGGTTCCGATTAGAAAAACGGGACCCGTGATGGCCCCCACGTGCCAAACAACACCATCCAAGCAAAACCCGAGAAGGAGACAATAATTTTTCATCTACTCCACAGCCCACTCCACTGCCAGCACCGTACGACCTCCTACACAATCTTCTCCTACATATTTCTTTATACAATTTTTTAATACACATTTTCTCATAAAAAGTTAAAAAATTAACCCAAACATTCATATTTTTTCCCACAACTTTTTAGTCCAAAAAGATAAAAAATACACTTATTTAAGACACCCCAAATAATTTATAGTCAGAAATAGAGATAGTATTTTTTTTTTAATTTCTCAACATCTTAATTGTGTCAATTTCATTTTAAAAATATTAAATATGCATTAAATGAATCATGACTTTCTTTTGGGTGATTATTTTTGCCCTTTCAATTACTCCTCAAACACACTTTGTGAGAGCACAATTCTCCATGCATGTGAAAGGCACCTAGATGCGAAGAGAAATTTATTAGTGCAAATAGAATCACTTTATTTTTTTGAGAAAATTGTAATAAAAAAAAATATTAAAAAAAAGTCTTAAGATTTGATCTTTATAACAAATTAAATCTTAAATTTATAATTTTATTAATTTAAATCCTAAATAGTAACGAGTTTGATAAGGAGAGAAGATGGTACAAATGAAAAGGCAGGACAAAAACGAGTTTTTTAATTGATTTTTAATCTAAACAATTTATCTATTGTTATTAATTAAAATTGAATGGTAAAAAATATTTTAGATATTTTATATACATTTATATTGAGTTTAATGAATAAAATATTATTTTTTCATATCTAAAGAAAATAAATAAATAATCTAAATTGAAAATAAATTAAAATATTATAATTTAAATTGACAAAATTAAAAAAATTAAAATTTATTTTGTTATAAGAGTCAAATTTTAAATTTTTAAATTTTTTTTTTTTTTTAAACCAAGGTGAAATTTCAGTGCTTTTTTAACGAACACATGCCTTAGGGTAAAAAATGTAATTAGGATTTTTTTAATTTTATTTTTATTACAAACTAGCTTAGCAATTAATGTAAGTTAAATTTTTAATTAAAAAATTATTATAAATTATCACATAATTCTTTTTATTTTTCTATATATTTTTTTATAAAATATCAAAATATTAACTAAAATAGTCGATTCTCAGTCTTGAATGAGTTTCTTACTGGTTCAAAGACTGATCTATTAGGAAATGAGTTTCCTACTAGTTCAAAGACTTCTCTATTCCAAAAAGGTAAAAATTGACTTAGGAAATGAGTTTTCTACTAGTTCAAAAGACTTCTCTATTGCAATAAGGTAAAAATTGACTTTTAGATTCCAATAAGGTAAAAATTGACTTAGAAAATGAGTTTCCTACTAGTTCAAAGACTTCTCTTGTTGGAAATACGGGGAGAGAGACTTATTTGTATTTTTTGATTTTTTATAAAAAAAAATATGTAAAAAAAATAAAAATATGATTTGATCTAAATAAGTGTACTTATTTAAGGGATACTGAACAAGCTCTTGAGAGCGTCTCCAATGCCTACTCAGATATTCTATTAAATTTAAATTTGATAAAACACATTCATTTTTTCTGCTCTAATCATGGGACCAAACCCATATCAAATGAATGCAAGGCCAAATTTTTCATCAAATCAGGAAAGTTTTTAACCTTTTATCCAATTTTGCAAATAACCGTTGGTAGACGACTGATCAGTTAATCAGGTGGATGACTGACTTGAAGAAGTTCTGCTAAAAATTTGCTCTAAAACAGATGATTGATAGAACGACCGGCTAAATTTGATAAAATGATTAGAGCTCAACATAGCAGATCCAACTTTTATTCAAATTTTTATTTAAAGTTAATAAAATATCTAAGTAAACATTAAAAATGCTCTAACAAGAACACGTCACATAATTATACGGTACTGTAAAATATTAATAAAAAAAATTGTTTAATATCTTATCCAAAAAAAATCATCATTTAATATCTTACAAAATAAATAAATAAATAAATAATATCAAAATGAGGATTTCATCGTTATAGAAGTGCCTAAGAGCATCTCCAATGTTGAATCAGATTTTTCATCAAATTTGAGTCAAAAATGACTCATTTCACCAAATCTGGTATCACATGCTCCAACGGTTCACCTTTCACCAAATCTGTCCAGGGACAACCAGGTGGTCGACCGGCCGGTTGACCGGTTAGGCCAAAAAAAATTTTTTTTTTTTTTTTTTTAAATTATCTGAACTTTTTTTTGAACTTTCTGAACTTTTTTCGGGACGACCGGCCGGTCGACCGGTTAGGCAAAAATTTTTTTTTTTTTTTTTTTAACGGTTTGAACCTTTTTTTTCTTTTTTAACGGTTTGAACCTTTTTTCCTGAACTGTTTGAATCTTTTACTGATTGACCGGTTAGTCAACCGGTCGATCAACCGGCTGGTCAACCGATTGTTATAACCCAACGGTCAGTAACAGTGATTTGGTGAAATGGTTCGCCTGTTCTCAGTTTGATGAAATGTTTGGTGAAATCTCATTTTGATATCGATTTGGTGCAACCGTTGGAGCAGTGAACAGTAACTTTTTCATCAAATTTTGAATTTGATACTGGGTTTGATGAACCGTTGGAGATGATCTAACAATTAAAAGTTAGATGTTTGAGATCTCATAAAAAATTTAAAAAAATAAAAAAAATTCATATTTGTGATTTTTTTAAAAAAATTATGTCAAAAATTTTATTTCTTAATCCTTTCTGTGTAGACATGAATCCAAAAAATAAATTTTTAAAAAAATACTTACAAAAATTGAAAAAGTCAAAATAAACAAAAAAAAAAAAAATACTATTTTTTACTTATTTTTATCTTGTCTAGACTTTTTTTTTATTTTTTATTTTAAATTTAATATTTCAATTCGGAGGGATTGAGTTGAATCTAAAAACTTTAAAAAAAATTAAAAATATACACCAAAAAAGTAAAACCAAACATTAGTGTTTGGAAAAACTAATCGAATAATTACATTAATTAAAAAAAGGGGGGTTAAACTAAATAAAATGATTAATCAAAATGTTTGAAAAGGTTTCACAGCCTCTCATGATCTTTAAAACTGTGTTTGGTTAATAAATTTTTCAAAAAAAAAAAAGTTAAAAGGAAGAATAAAAAAGTATGTAAAATTATGTGAAATATATATATATATATTTTTTATAATTTTTTTCCTTTTCTTTTTTAAATTCATCCCTAAATCCTTGAACCAAACAGCAGGAGAGAAAGAGAAAGAGAGGAGAGAGAAGAGAGACCTGAGGAGCAACGACTATGAATCCATGGGAAGATATATGTTGGAGAAGCTTTTCGTAGGCAGTATTGTGGATCAAGAATCCATGGAAAAACAACAATATAGGATATGTGCCTTCCAACGTTGGTGTAAAAATTAACAATGGCTTTGGTGGTGATGATGATTCATTTGATTTCTCCACTTTCATAGATTTCACACTCAACTTTCCCTCTTCAAAAACTTTTGTAGCCAAGGCTGGGCTTGCTACTGCCATTCTCTCTCTCTCTCTCTCTCTCTCTCTCTCTCTCTCAATTCAGCTCTAATTTATTTTTTGAGCAACACATCTGTCTTATAAATTGTTTCTCTTGTGGAGAAAATTCACTTTTTTTTTTATTTTTTATTTTTTTACCTCAACTATCACACTTGATTCAGGTGTGGGTTGAGAAATGGGTTGATTTTTTAGTTTTTTGGTTTTTTTAGTTATTTTCACTTGGGTTAAAAAGTTTCGTTTGGAAATGATTTTTTGATTTTTTGACTTTTTTTAACTTTTTTTGTGAGAGAAGAGTGTAATAATTATGAGTTGGATGTGATGTTTTGTTTGTTGTGGCTAAAATAACCTATTTTATCTTTTGTAGCTAAAATAGCCACAAACCATCTTCCCAAACCTAGCCTCAATTTGTTCCTTAAATTATCAATTTAGGGCTATTTTGGAAAGGTGGTAAAAATCAGATTTTTTGATTTTAATCAAGATTTTTGGATTTTTCCTAAAGTGACTTGGAAAGTTGGTAAAAATCAACTTTTTTGATTTTGTAGATAATATTTTTTTAAGTTGTCATTTCATGGTGTAGAAGTGTAGAATTACCAAAATGCCCTCCCCTAATGTAATATATTGCCATGCATGATAAAGGGCAGTATCGTAATTTCTTGCCGTGATTATAATCAAAATCCCAAACCAGCTTTTTGCCCAGAAACGCAAGACGCAGCTGGACGCAGCCGGACGCAAGACGCGGCGTTTTTATCTGTTCCCAAAATACCACTTAAACAATTAGTCTCTTAAAAATATTTAGAGTAAATTACACTAACACTCATAAGATTTGATCCAATTATATTTCATTCCTTAATATTTTGAAAATTACATTCTCATCCTGTGGTTAATAGTCTTATTTCACAAACCCTTACTTATATAAAAATACTAGAAAAATAGAGAAAATTACATTTAAAAAAAAAGGTAAAGCAAAGCAAAGGAAAGGAAAGGGAAAAAAAACAAAACAAAAACAAAAACAAAAGCAAAGTAAAGTAAGAAAATAGAGAGTGCAAGAGTTTAATATTTACATTCTGTCTAAATAATTACAATGCCAGAAGAGTTAGTGTAATTTCTCAAACGTCATAAGGTGATATATATTAAATCTAAACCTTAAGGGGTGTAAGTATAATTTACCCAAATATTTATTGACATGAGTTCTAAGCATCCTCATTAAACTAGTTAAAATTTTATTATATTTTGACTTGAAAGTTATTATTTTTATACACCTAATTAAATACATTGTCCAATAAACTCTCTATTCTTTTTTTATATTATTTAAATATTATTTTTTATAAACTCAATACAACTAATTTCAAAATATGAAAATTGAAAATTAATCAGTGTGTTTGGTTTCAGTTTTTTGAAAACTGAGTTTTTTGTTTTTGCGTATTTTTTTGTTTTTAATGAATTTTTTAAAATTTTAAGTAATTTTTTTACTTGTTTAGATGCACTTTACTTAGATGTGCCTAAATAATAAAATATTTGTGAAAAAAATATTTTAAGAAATTAATAAATAAACAAAAAATACGATAATGTACTGAATTTTCGGTTTTTTTTTTTTTTTTGATATTTAGGCCTTGTTTGTCATCCTTTAAAAAAGTCAAAAAGCAAAAAAATCACTGTCTTATTTAAGTCACATTATCTTATTTAAGTCACATCACCTCTCTATCACATCACTTCAAACTCAACCCATATTTCATAAAAAGTTAAAAAAATGCACTTATTTAGAACATCCCAAACAACCCCTATTTTTTAAAGATTTTTTTTCACAAATATTATACTTTTTAAGTGTATTTATGTTAGGTGTATTTAAATATTAAAAAAATTGCTTAAAATATTAAAAAAAATCATTAAAAATATTAAAATACGAAAAATAAAAAAATAGAATTTTTTGAAAACTGTTTTCTAAAAACTGGAACCAAACAAGCTGAATATTTTCTTAATGGTTGACCAAGCAAAATCACTAGTTACATTTTTAAGACAAAAAAATCACCAAAAACTAAAATGACTAACTTAATAGCTAGTTTGATAAAGGTAAAATTTAGTAATTTTCTCACTGTTAGAAATCCATAATCCCATGATCAGATTCAAATTGTTTTACAAAAATTATCAAGATAATATCAACTGTTTATTTTTTTAAAAAAAAAACAAATGTGCTCTTGCTATAAAGCTATAGTTTTTCAATCAAGTTGATTTTTTACATGGATAATCTATTCAACAAACCCTACAATATTAACGGTTCAGACCATCAAAAAAGACTTGAAAAAAGCCTCCATGAACTCACAGCAAATTGCTACTATGACTTAGTTACAACAGCATCCCCATATCCACTTATGTGCGCCTCAATTGGCAAGTATAATATTTCAATAAAAGAGAAATATTAATCTTGTTAATGATTTAGAGTTTGTTTGGAATATGAGTTGATTTTTTGACTTTTTAACTATTTTAACCTATGGTTAAAAAGTCTCGTTTGGGATAGACTTTTTGATTTTTTTAACTTTTGTGAGATAAAAAATAAAATGATTATGAATTAAATGTGACATTTTATCCTATTTGGTTAAAGAAAAATGCTCCGAAACCTCACTGCGGGTGACCCCCAAGACCCCTAGTGGGCTGTGATTGGCCAGATTTTTTTTTTTTTTTTTCTTTTCCAATCAACAACCCCCACGTGTGTGTGGGATGGGGTTGGGGGTGCGGGCAGAGTAGGGTTCTCAATCATGTTTGTTGGTTAAAATAATATATTTTTTCATATAGGATTATTTTAGTCAAATTTATATCTCAAACGGAGCCTTGGAATAAAATAAATTAATATCAATAATTTTGAAAAATAATTATTTAAATTGATAATTTAAAGAAATAAAATAAGACAAGTATAATGATTTAAGAGGAGAAAGTGAAATTTATAAATTGTTCTATAGACCACCTATCTATCTTATCTTATCGTAAAGGTTGGGTGAAACATTGACTAGGGTACTAGGTAGCCATGTGGGTCAAGAAAATGAAGAACTCAAGTACCATCTTATTTGGGTGGAAAGTGTGGAAGAACATGTTAAATTTGAAGTTATACATAATAGATTGATCATAAATATTTATTTTTATTTTTTTTTAAAAAATGTGGAAGAACATGTTCTTAATTTTTTTTTTTTTTTTACACCAATGGGGGTTGGTCCAAGTGAAAAGGGATTTTGGTCGCTTAAGCAAAGGTCTCGAGTTCGAGCCTTTGTGGATACAGTAAACCCTCTTGGGAGAGGACCCCGCATATGCGCCCGTCAGTTTCCTCAGTGGATTAGTCTTGAGTCCAAAAAATCTGGGGATACCGTGGAAGACCTAAAAAAAAAAAAAATTTATTTTTTGATTTTTTGTTTAGGGGCTGTGATCATAAATATTTATTTTTTCATTTTTTTTTTAAGGAGTTAGCTTCTCTTCAGTGCAATCGTTAGACCCGTAAGGGTCCACCACGGATTCTGTTTCGATAATCTGAACCGTTCAATGTGTAGAACTCGTCAAACACTATACGGTTGTAAAATATTACGTTGATCGGATATCGATAGTTATGTGATCAAATCAGTTTTGTATAAAAAAAAAAATGAACGGTGAAAAAACACCTTTTTAGTTTTTTTTTGCTAAAATAGCACTAAAAGACAAAATAGGCTAAAATAACTAATAAAACAAAATGTCACATCAAACTCATAATCATTTCACTTTTTCTCTTATAAACATCACATCCAACTATAAAAAAATCCAATCATCTACCCAAACACAAAAATTTTAACCTACTAAAATAGTCAAAAATTAAAATATCTTACTAAAATAACAACTTCTCAAACACCCACATAGTATTCCATGAATTTTACACATTGAACTGTTCGAATTATTAAAACAAGACATGTGATGTGTCCCTAAAGATTCAACAATATCTTCTAATCCAATCACAAACTGAAGGAAAGCCTAACCTTTTCTTTTTTATAAGAATACACTCGCAAGAATGAAAATTGTTTATATATCGGCCGTTCTTAATCTTTATCACTTCATAGCAATACATAATTTGATTTATGACTGATGCCACTTTTTTGTAATTGGTGATATAAAAAATTCTCAATTGCCACTTGATTTTCAATACAAATTCAATTCTCAATATCTTTAATTAAAACCTTGAATTTCACAGTCAAACCTAATTTAGAAAACAAAATCAATTTTATTACTTTGTTCTAAAAATATTCATAATTATTTAAGGGAAAATTTCAATCTTCTGTAAATGTTTTAAAAAAATTACAAATGAATAGAAACTTTATATACATTAATAATTAAAATTATAAATTTTTCATGATTTTATAATAATTTTTTGGTACTCCTATTGAGAAGTAATATTCCCATTATTTAATCATAAAAAATTTTAATATACGAATTTAAAATTATAAATCAAGTGTAAATATTTTGAGACAGAGGAATAAATAATTTTTTTGAAAAAAAAAATTCCTAAGCTGTTGCTACTGACAGCCATTTTTCTCTCTCTGCGACGTAATTATATAACAGTAATCATATTGCAAATCTTGAAAATTTCTTTAAAAAATTATTCAAAAAATAAATCAATAATCTATAATCATTGAGTGTGACATTAACTTTGAATTTACGCCACCGGATCATTTTAAGAATTAGATTTGGACTAAATTCTCTCTAATTAGATATTGCAATTGGACAATCTAGTTCAATCAGTTGTGAGCATGTCTCCATAATACAAATTATTTATTTTGTAAGATATTTCAAGAAGATTATACATATCAAAAATTAAATTGATCGGATATCGAGAACTACTCAATCGGATCATATTTGTTTGAAAAATAACTAATAGATTACTTTCAAAATTATGTTGTCTATTAATTATTTTTCAAACAAATGTGATCTGATCGAATGACTTTCAATGTCCAATCGACTTGATTTTTGATATGCACAATCTCCTCAAAAAAAAAAAATAATAATAATAAAAAAAAATAAGTTAAATTATCAAAAAAAAAACTCAAAATAGACTAATTCGTTTGGGAAGTGGGTTGACTTTTTGACTTTTTTGATTATTTTAGCCTGGGCTAAAAAGCTTGGTTTGGGAAGGGCTTTTTGACTTTTTGAACTTTTTTTGTGAAAGAAGAGTGTAATGATTATGGGTTGGATGTGATGTTTTGTTTGTTGTGGCTAAAATAGCCTATTTTGTCTTTTATGACTAAAATAGCTCCAAACCTCCTTGCCAAACGGAGCCTAAGGTCTTGTTTGTCATCCCTTAAAAAATTCAAAAAGTCAAAAAATTACTATCTTATTTAAGTCACATCATCTTATTTAAGTCATATCATCTTATTTAAGTCACATCACCTCTCTACCACATCATTTCAAACACAACCCATATTTCATAAAAAGTCAAAAATATACTTATTTAGGTGATGTTTGGTAAACATTTTGGACTAAAAAAGCACACAAGGACAAAAAAAGAAATCAAAACAAAAAATACAAAAGGACAAAATAAGCAAAAAGACAAAAAAAAATACACTATTCCAAAGCCAAAAAGTTAAAAAAACTAAACAAGAATACCAAACGATTAAAAAAGTCTCAGGCTAAAAAAGTCAAAAAAGTCAAAAAGCCAACTAAAAAAGTCATTGCCAAACGAGCACTTAGAACATCCCAAACAACCCCTAAGCCTCATTTTAGGATAGAAATTGACTTTTTGACTTTTTGATTTTTTTTTTTTTTGATTATTTTAACTTGAGGTTAAAAAGTTTAGTTTGGAATGAACTTTTCAACTTTTTAAATTTTTGTAAAAAAAAAAAGTAAAATAATTATTATTTAAGTATAACATTTGACTTATTAATTTTTTTAATCTATTCTATTTTATTTTATTTATTTTTTGATTATTTTAATCCAAAAAATTTATGTCCAACGTAACCTAATAATAAACCGAAGTGAATGGTCCAATTAGATATTCAAACTGAAGAGAAATCCAGTCCCTTTCATAATCTATTTTTACGTAATAATGAACATCATCATTAAAATAATGGACCTATGAAAATGAAGCAAAAAAAATAAAATAAAAAAAAACCTAGTTAGGCGTGGAAAGTTGGATGATGAAGGGGTCGGAGTAGGAAAAGTCAGTGGTCGATCTTGGTGTGTAAAGTTATACTTCATCTGTCTCAAAATAATAATTTTTTTTAAGAAATTATTTTTTTTAGTATTATAATTATTATACTTTAAAAATTTTATTTTTTTAAAATTATCCTTTGATAGTACATTTTTTAAGAAATATTAATATCATAATTATATTTTTTATATTGTTAATAGATTTTAAAAAAAAGTAAAATAAAAAATTTATATTATTTTTGTACTTGATTTTTAAAAAGGAACTAATATTTTAGGACAATAAAAAATAAAATAAGGGATTAATATTTTAGAGCAGAGAGGGTGTGATATTTTAATAATATTATGATTGGTGAAAGAGATGAAACTCACGAATTTAAGTTGAGTAATAAAAAAATATAAAAAGATGTGATAAAATTATAATTAGTGTGAAATATGATTATACATCTCAAGACTAAAGAATTATTTAAAATAATGTAAATAAATATATTTTTTAATATTTTATAAAAAAAAATATATATATATATATAATATAACGTAAAAAAGATAAAAATATAAATAATGTATTTTTTTTAAGCACACCTCAAACCAACCCTAAGGGTGAGTTTGGGAAGTGGGTTGGCTTTTTGGCTTTTTGGTTTTTTTGGCTATTTTAGCCTGGGCTTAAAAGCTTGGTTTGGGAAGGACTTTTTAGCTTTTTGGCTTTTTTGAGTTTTTTTATGAGAGAAGAGTGTAATGATTATGGGTTAGATGTGATGTTTTATTTTTTTGGAGCTAAAATAGCCTGTTTTATCTTTAGTGGGCTAAAATAACCCAAACCACTTCCCAAACGCAGCCTAAGTAATAATTTTTTCGGAGTTTAGTGACAAGTTTGGCAGAGAGAAGAAAATGAAACCATCCAGTTGGCGAATTGTGATTGACCGATGTGATGGCATATTGAGCAATAAGTGATAGTCCTTTTGAATTAAATGATGGACGGGGAAAAAAAATCTCAAAGACGGTAGGACCACTCTGATTTCGTTTGGAAAGTGGTTTTGATTTTTTGATTTTTTAATTTTTTTAATTTTCGGTTAAGAATTTGTTTGGAAAAGATTTTTTTTTATTTTAATTTTTTTAAATTTTTTTATGAAGAAAAAATATAATAACTATAAGATAGATTCGATATTTTATTTTATTGAATTAAAAAATTTATTTTATTTTTTATAATTAAAATAATCAAAAAATTTTCAAACTTTACTTTCCAAACGTAACCTCCATGAAGCCTAATGAATCCCCAAGGTTAGAGATACGTTTCAATTTGTACATTTTCATCGTTTTGTGTGATGAGAATTTGTGAGTATTTTCACTGAATTTATCATTGGAATGTTCCGACGATCAACCGACGTAGGTATTAGGAATTGTTTAAAATGATCTAAATAAGTAAATTTTTTAATTTTTTATAAAATATGAATTAGATTTGAAGTGATCTGATTTAAATAAGATAATGTAATTTAAATAAGATAGTAACTTTTTGACTTTTTTAGGAGATATCAAACCTAGCTTTAATCTCGATCAATTATGATAAACATCTCCACACATATATATAATCCTCATAACTCTCATTCTCATCTCAATCACTCATAACATGGAGTCTACACATATATGAGTGGACCCCATACACACAAATCAAGGGCCAAGATCAAATTAAGAATCATGAAACTCCAAAAAAGGTGGATCCCAAACATTTCTGAATCTCGATTTTGTAGGTGTATATGTTAGCTAGGAATGCAATTCGGACGGGTTCGGTCAAGTTGGAAGGTTGTCTAAGCCCAACCCAAATTGTGCTGATATCTGTCTAAGTCCGCCCAAGCCTAAATTGTAACCCAAGGTTACTTGCTCAAGCCCAATCCGAATTAAACTCGAATTGTCCGAATTGTAAATCAATTTCAGTTTTTTTTTTTCAAGCTACATTATTAAATTATTAAACTTTGACTCTATTTACATTTTTTTAATAGAAAATCATTAATATCATCAAAACAAATAATTTATATAATATAATAGAGATGTCGTTACAGTAGTCTTTACAATTTATTATTGAAAATAAAAAAATAAAAAATAAAAAGATTTTCTGGTATTTGTATATATAATATATATTCAATATGATTTAATAATCTATATTATTTTAATATCATATAATAGCTAATAATTTATATATATATATATATATAATATTTTTATATATCTATATATGTATAATTCGGACTTCAAGTTACTCAGGTTGGTTTATATTTTTGCCCAAGCCCTCCAAAATTTAATTTGGGCTTCTGAATTTTTTCAAGCTCATACCGAATTTAAAAATATCTTATCTAAATCCTAAAAAAATTAGACTGAGTTTGAATTGTTCGGGTTGAGTCCACCTAAATTGTACCCCTAATTTTAGTAGATACATTTCGATTCTTTGACTTTGTTTCAAGAAATTAAGGAGAACATGTATAGAGTAGTTAATTGTGTAATTAAATTTTAACACACAAAAATAATTTTATGTAATATTACATTAAATTATCATCTATGCATGTATTTTATTAATATAAATTTTCTTTAAAGGTGAGAATTACCGGTGAATCGTCTGTAGAATACAATGAAAGCTAAATATGATTTTTGAGTATTTTTGAACAAACAACTCACAACTTTTAGGTAACGTTTGGTAACGTTTACGTTTTTTGTTTATGTTTATAAAAATTTTATAAACTGACTTTTATTTATTTTTAGAAAAATATAAATTACAAACGCGTTTGATTTGAACAAAATGTTTAAAAAAAATTAAAAATACAAACTAAAAAATATGTTTGTTCAGTCTTAAAATATTTATATTTATTTTTATTATTTATGACAATGGAATCACACATATTATAATTGAAAAAAAATTATTTGAAAAAAAAATTATTTGAAAAAATAATTAATTAAAAAAATAATTGAAAAAAAAATTAATTGGGAAAAAATATTTGGAAAAAAAATTAATTGAAAAAAATTAATTTGAAAAAAAATTAGTTGAAAAAAAAATTAATTAAAAAAATAATTGAAAAAAATTTAATTGGAAAAAAATAATTGAAAAAAAAATCGTTGAAAAAAAAGATTAATTGAAAAAAAAATTGAAAATAAATTATTTGAAAAAAAAATAAATTGAAGAAAAAAAATTGAAAACTAAAAACGTAAACTCATTTTTTGAGTTTATATTTTTTTCTCAAAGTTATAAACTGAGACAACTATTTATAAACTAAAAAAATTATCAAATAAATTTTTATAATAATTTTTTAAATTTTTATAAATATAAATTAAAAACTAAAAATGAAATAATTACTAAACAGACTAGTGGTCACAGGTGAAGATTGCGCACTTAATGTAGCCACTTATCACATTTTTTTGATCAAACGTGATGTCCACCATGTGCTTTTATTAATCTTTCTTACCATTTTAGAGGTTGTTTGGGGTGTCTTAAATAAATATATTTTTTATTATTTAGATTAAAAAATTAAAGAAAAAAATATAAATACTTGAGTTAATTTTTTGACTTTTATGAAAAAATATATATTAAAAAATTATATAAATAAGTGTGTAGGAGAAGATAGCGTAATATACCGTACGGATTGACAGTCAGTTGGCTAGGTGAATACATGGAAAAAAATTGCCTCCTTTTTGGGCTTTGATTGGATGGTGTTGTTCGGCCTGTGGGGGCCCACCACGGATCCCGCTTTTCTAATCGAGATCGTTCAATGTGTAGAACTCGTCGAGTACTATATATTTATAAAAAATCACGTTGATTGGATATCGATAGCTATGTGATCGTATTAGTTTTTTTGTCAACTGTTAACCATAACACCATCCAATTTTTATACAAAACTGATTTGAACATGTAGTTAACGATATCCGATAGACGTGATTTTTTACAGGCATATAATACTGGACGAGTTCTACATCTTCAACGGTTCGGATTATCAAAACGGCATCCATGGTTGGCCCCACGAGCCCAACTTTACCATTCAAATTAGTGAATGTACACATGCAATTTTTTTTTCCCCTTTCACGAAAACTGGCCTGACGTCAGTACATTGATGGGAGAAAAAGTTGATTTGTATTTAATATATGTATATTGATTTTTTTATATTTTTTTAATGAATAATAATAATTTTTTAATTTTTTTAATAATTTTTTGACTTTTTAACTTTTTTTACACTTGTCAAACCAACCCTAATTATTATTTATTACATTTGAAAAAAATCAATGATCATGATTTCCGCCACAAACATCACATTGCACTACTACCTACATCATGCGCATGTGCCGACTTTTATTTTTCGAACAGAGAAAATGAGGATTGTAGAGCTAAAGATAATGCTTGGGTTGTTGCGTATACTTCCTTAGTAAACTGTGAGATGTAATTGGTTTATTAAAAATAATTTAATTCTTTAATAAATTATGAGATCTAATTAATTTATTAAAAATAATTTAATTTAATATTAGTTATAATGTATTTTACATATTATATTTAATTCTTTAATTATTTGATAACAGTTAAGGTTTTGATAAAAAATTTAAAAATCAGCAATATTTTTGGTATTGTTTAGTTTTCTAAAAAAAAAGTAGCTGCTATAATATTGAAGATATATTCGGTGGAATCAAATTTAGGGTTAGATAATGCTGCTTTTCGCTTGCTGTTTGAAAGGTTTCTTTGCTTCGTTTTTTTGCTCTTTGAACCACTATTTGTATGCATATTTGGCTGCTTTAATGGGGATTGATTTGGGTTATTGTTTTGAGTCTTCTATAACTTTGTTTTGAAGGCTTTTGTTCATCTATTTGATGAGATCTTTCCTCTTATTTATTTGTGATTATTTAGAATTCACCTAAGAGTGGTTTGTGAGATCATTCGTGTTTCGTTTGTAATCATTTGAAAACTCTTGATTGATAATGGAATCGGATTTTGATCTAGTGGACGTACCTCGCTGTAGCTCGACCTTCGGGCTCTTTTTGGAAGACGAGAAGACCTACAGTTCAGACTCTACTTGTGGTTCTGAATCTGATTTCACAAATACAATGTGAAATAGTAAAAACACAAAAAGAGTCCAACTTCAGCAATTCTTTTTGAAAAATCGATGTTTTGAATAAAATGTCAAAAATAGATTACTTTGCCAGATTTCAGAGTTGCCACTTAAATATTTTTGAAAAATTTAGGAAACCCAAGACTCCTGCCAAAGGCCATTAGTCTGTCATCACCAAACTTGTCACGACTCGAGAACTTACGTACAAGAAGGGAATGTCATGAATTGAGCACCCCCTTTGCTCGATCAAAGATCGACCTCTACTATTCATGATGTGATTCTTATTTACATTATATGCTCTTATTTCGATTATTAGATATATTGCTATGTGACTCACACAAATATAGACTAATTTTTGCAAGAATTAGAAGATTTCATTTCATGTTTTATTTGAAATTGTTTTGTGAATTTGCCACTCAAAAAAGTGGGCTAAAATGGATATTGATCAAATTATCCCAAGTCAAGCAACTAGCCTTCATCCACAAGCATTCAAACAGTTATATCATTTAAGCAATTAGCCTCATGGTGAACATGCTGGATATGGCAATAATCATACTCATGCGATAAGTTAAAGCGAGTAAAAGTTTACCTAGTACTCCAAGCTAAAATAAACAAAAGAGTTAACATGGCATATGAATCAATTTGATAGCATACGGTCTAAGCACGTATTCAAAGAGGCATTTAACTAACGATGTAAATTAGAATGATGAGCCGAGCCTTAATGCATGCAATACAAGTAGATGCAAACATGAGAGATGCTAAATGAAACATGATGCTTCTAAACTAACCATCATAACCAGGTAAATAAAAGGGAGAAAAACGTAGAGTTAGAAGACATACACGTTATTACAACATTTGTACTCTCACGCAGGAGGATCCGAATAAACTAACTAGTTAAGCTAATTACTACGAATTACAAACCGAATGAAATCATCAACTAAACTAACAAACTAATTATTACAACAAATTAACTAACTAATTGAACTAACTAATTAATTAATTACAAAGCAAAATGAACTAATTAATTACATGAATACAACATGAAAGAAGTGCTAAGCTAGCTATTCTAATTACTCCGCCTCGGGAAACGAGGAATGCTCATGCATGCATGGATTTCCACCCGAAAAAGGACTCTGTCTTGCTGCCAGATGCCTCTATTGCACAGTAGAACATTTTCAATGTTTTTCATCTCAGAAACAGCTCTGTTTTGCTAGAAAAGTACACTGCTTGGTTTTGCAAAGGTGGCCGGCAGGCCAAAAGTGATGGCCGGCTGGCCACAAAGGTAGCCTGCCATCCACAAAGGCCAAAAAAAGTGGCCAGCCAACCACTAGAGTTTGGCCCTTCCTGCTGCAATAGAGGACAAACAGAGCAAAAACAGGGTATTCTCCAAGGATGTTTGTACGCTTTATCCCTCCTTATCATCAGACAGCTCAAAGGAGTAGTAAATTTGATTCACAAGCCATCAATCTAAGAAATTTCATTACATGATGGCCTATGAACCAAAGGGTACACTTTCAATAAATGCTCAAATAAAAACTCCCATGAATGATCCAGGGAAATGGTTGACAATGACTCTTGAACCGTTTTCATCACTAATGAGTATGAAACGACTCAAGACTCAAGGGTTCAATTAACGTCCGATTGAACCCAAATCAAGTTATTATCTTGCATCATTTTAGTCCAAGTTTTATTATTTTATTATAATTACCTTTCCATTCTTTAATTCATTAAGTCCAAAGGTGAAAATTAAGTCGTCTAAATGAGGGAAGTGTCAAACCAAGTGTTAGTTTAAGGCATGAGAGAGATGTCATGCCGTTGATAATGAACCCCTAAAAGGGATTA
This sequence comes from Camellia japonica, assembly GCA_030407325.1. Taxonomy (NCBI): domain Eukaryota; kingdom Viridiplantae; phylum Streptophyta; class Magnoliopsida; order Ericales; family Theaceae; genus Camellia; species Camellia japonica. Next base: position 157,751,254 of record JAPPVO010000031.1, on the reverse strand, counting down.
AACCTTTAAGCACAAAAACCTCTATCTCAAGCTTACAAGAACAATCGGTTTGAAACAACTCTCAAAGAAAATAAAAAGCCAAGAAATGAGGGAGGTTGTAGAGATGATTAGAGGTGATCACAAGTAAGAAAAGAAAGAAAGAAATATTATCAACTCAAACAGGTTGGTGGCTAAGGCTTAAAGCACCAAACCTATAAGGACAACTAAACTACAAGCATGCAAAACAAAGCATAAATGCAATGAACACCTAAAACAGTCCTAAAATAGTCTTAAAACATGCGAAAGAAGTGCTGGAATTAGGAAAATAAAAAATAAAAAAATAAAAATAATTAAGCTAAAATAGTAAGCTACAACATGGAGCTATGTAAGCTAGTGAACAAGACACAAGTAGGAGAGGCTAACCCCTCCAATTTGTGACTTCAAAACATGTTTTTAGCCACTGAAATAACTCTGAAATTCAATACTTAAAAGCTTAACAAAAAAAAAAAAAAAAGGATATTGTAAAAGTGGAAAACACAAGGGTAAAGACTAGAGAAGCAATGTGGAAAGAAATGTGAACCACTCCTCCACCCTTTAAGGCCTTACACCACAAGTTTCAGCCCAAAAATACAAAGTTTATACAGCCCAAAAATAGTAGAAAAACAGTAGGAAAAGAAACAACCAAAGTAATGAAACAAGCTAAGTCTTATAACTCTTGAAGAAAAGAACACTTTTAAGCAACAATTCAACACATACACACCCTCAAGAGCTCAAAGTAGGCTCAAAATTACCTCAGCTCAAAGATGGCAAGGTTTGGTTAAGAGTGTATAGGCAAAAGCTCAAGAAATTTCAAGAGAGAGAGAGAGAGAATTGTAGAGAGAGAAAATTAATTTTGCTCTAATTTTTCTAACCCTCAAAAATGGAAGGGGAAGTCCTCTATTTGTAGAAAAATATCACACTCCCTCAGAAACATCCATACATACACGTGTAGGTAGATGCAAACATTTGTGTAAACAGCTGGCATAGTTGACAGAAAATATCTACAAAACACACTTGTGGCCAGCAGGCCACACACTTGGCCGGAAGCCAAAAGGAATGGCCAGTAGCCCACAAAAATGGGCCTACAGGTCCCAGGTTTTTGAAGTTTGAAAAGCTGGGGTTTTGGTGTAAAAACAAGGCACAAGGTTCGTAGGGTTTTAAGGCTCAGAGCTATGGCATTCCATTGAGGACTTTCGAGCACTTGACAAACATATATATTCATCATTGGGTGTGCAAGTGATGGTGCCCAAGTCGTAAACGTGGTCAAAAATAGGGTGTCTACACTCATATTAAGGGAACCACGTAAAATTCTTGTGTCGTTGTTGATTTAATTTTTCTGCATTAGTTTTTATTTCCATTAATTGATTTACTTGTGGAAAATCATCTATTTTTTCTAACAATTAGTATCATAGCTTATGGTTTATTTAGATTTATTTATTTATGTAAATCAATGGAGGGGAATGTGGGTCGTATGTTAGCTTCAATGGAAGCAATTAGGTAACTTGCAAAACTAAAATTGAGGACCTATTATTTTGTAAAGATTTGTATGGAACTATTGATGGTAATAGTGGCAAACCCGAGAGTATGAAAGATGATGAATAAAAGAAGCTTAATCGAAAAGCCGTTGATGTTATCCGTCAATGGATTGATGACAATGTGTTTCATCATGTTGCTACTGAAACTTCGGCACATGATTTATGGAAAAAATTAGAAAGTCTTTATAATAGAAAATCAGTCACAAATAAAGCTTTTTTGTTTCGAAAGTTGATTAATTTAAAATATAAAGATGGCAACTTTATTCCGTAACATTTGAATGAAATAAAGAGTATTGTTAACCAACTTGCTTCTATGATTTTTTTTTTTTTTTGATGATGAGTTGCAGGCGTTGATACTACTTAGTTCTTTACTCGAAAATTGAGAGACTTTGGTTATGACGGTTAGTAATTCGGTGCCTGATGGAATTATCACAATGAGCCAAGTCACTAGTAGCTTGTTGAATGAATAAACTAGAAGAAAATCAGCTGGTTCATCTCATTCGGAAGCATTTGTTGTGAGAGGTCGAAGCAAAACAGGGGGGAGAAGTAAAACTCCTCAAGGTCATGATCAAAGCCGTGACTGTGACAACCACCTCCTTAATTAAGTAAATTAATTCTATTGATTATGTGTTCATTGTTAATTATGTTATTATGTGTTATTAAGTGTTATTGATTGCCATATGATTATTTGAATTATGTTATTGTGAACAGATAGGATAGAATGAGATATAAACCTGTCTGATTCGATAATTTAACAAGTTAGAATCAAATGATTAGATAAGCAATTAGAGCCTAATTCACATTCGTACAATTAATTTTAGTTTAATTTAAGTCATAAAATAATGAGGACTAGTTTAATTTGAGTGAATTTGATATTTAAATTAAATTGCCACTTAAGTGTAAGTCTAGAATAATTAGAGGTTAATTAACTTTGTCTAACCTATTCATCTTTTTAATACAAGAAGAGAGTTGAGAGAGAGAGAGAGAGAGAGAGAGAGAGAGATGTAGTGGTCTTTGTAGAGAAAACTTGAGAGAGGCACCTAGAGAGAGAGTTCAACAAGGAAAAAGAAAGGATAGAAGAAGAACATTGAAGATAAGGTTCAAATCTTCACAAATTAACCAATTAAGGTAAGAATTCTTCACCAAATTTCATGGAATTGAGATGCTATACTGTGGACTCGCCTTTTTCCGCGCCCCTGCCTTTCGGAAAGAGTTTGAAAAGAAGGCCTCACAGTTCGGACTCCCGCGATTCTGAATCTAGTCTCACAAGTGCAATGTGAAACTGATATTCACCAAAGAGTCCAAATTCGACAACCTCTTTGGAAAACTAATTTTCAATCAAATAATGCCAAAATTGGACTGCTTTGTAACGCCCTCAAAATAATAACATTAACCCATCAATATTGACATGCATTGATATAAGAAATAAACCCTTTTCATTCATCAGAGTAGTTTGTTACAAAAAAATAATACATGTTAACAACAAAAGCAAATGCCCTACGAGCTTACAGCTTTCCAAGTTAACACTTGATTTACAAAAAGAGAGTGCTAACTCATATACACATTAAGCCCTTGGCTTGAATTTACATGTATTACATCAAAAGATAACAAAACAACAAAAGTTTGTCTGCCTCTAGCCTCCCAAGCTATGGTCTTGGAGGTGGCATGCTACCTGTACCTGAAAATGATATCCCATATAGGGTGAGGCACAGCCTAGTAGAAATACACTAAACCAACTATGAACAATAACTAAGCGATTAGCAGTTGATAGATGGTCAACACACATACATCCACTTATATCACATTTCGTTTTCATGACACTGAGTCCATGTTACATTTCATTACCCATTCCTTTTTCAACTGTGAGTTTGAAAACACGGCTTAGAACCTGGCCAAATAACTCAATGAGATTTAAGTTCACCTTTAAAATACTTTCTAAAATCATGATGGATACACATTGTAGTGCTGTATCAATAACATATAGAATCACTTCCACATATCTCAAATAACACACATAGTAGTGCTGTATTAATGAAACAAAGCACTTCCATACGTTTCCAATAATACACATTGTAGTGCTGTATTAATGAAACAAAACACTTCTATTTCGCAGCTTGATACACATTGTAGTGCTGTATCACTGTCACACAAAATCCGGTTTAGAGGTCCAGCCCCTTTCTTCCAATAAACCGTGGAGTACAGCCCCTTTCTCCTCCCACACAAACAATGTATATAAACAGTTATCATATACAATCAATCAATACATAAAGTTAATGTATTATTCCAATCGCTATATTCAATAGCACGTTCAATTGATTAGTTTTAGTTTGCCTAATCATCATGCATTGTCTACAACAATCAAGACTATCCTCCACCGATAGCCCAAAGCAGTTATTTCTAAACAGAAAATAAATGCGCCAAATGGATAAAATATCGACATTTCAGTTTGGTGAGTAATAAATAATCCAACTACACCCTTTAATCCCATACATTTCCAATTCCAACATTTGCAATTCCATTTCTCATTTCTCAAATTAATTTCACAAATTAATTTAACAATGCTATTAGGGCATTTCCCATAATTAACAAAACAATCCTAAGGTTTCATTTCTATCAACAATCCAACATTCATCTCATTTCCTTCTATGTCAAACATGCATATAGGTTTATATAAACAAAACCCCAACTCTTGTAAAATTACACAAAAGCCCCAAACTTTCACAGAATTACCAAACCAACCCCAACATATCAAAATGCCAAAATTTAAAGACAAAGCTCATAAAGAGGAGTAAGGTATCCCTACCTCAAAAGTTGACACTCAACGAGGAAGATGAAGAAAACGAAAATGCTCCAAATCCCGAGATTCTTGGATCAAAAGATAGCCCTCGACGATCAACAACTTTTTTATAAAGGCCAAAGGAAAGGGAAGCACTCTAACTAGATCAAACCCTAAAGAGAAGGGAGTTTCTAGAGAGAGGAGCTCTCAAAAATGGCTTTTTAGAAAGTAAGAGAGAGAGTGTGAATGTAAAAAGTGATTTTAAAATGCCTAACTAACTTCTGATATACGACATGCCCGCTCGAGCGGAAAACACAACACTCGAGCGTCAGGAACAAAAAACTGGGTACGCTCGAGCGCAATAAGGCCCGCTCGAGCGCCAAGACACAAAGGCAAAGCACATCCGCTCGAGCGTGAAAAACCAGTCCACTCGAGCGCAATTTTCCCCCTCCTAGAACTTACACCAAAGATGCACTTTCCGCTCGAGCGCCAACAAGCCCGCTCGAGCGCGACCCGCTCGAGCGTGGGAAACCCGCTCAAGCGTAGAAATCACACCTGTAGAAGTTTTGCAGGGCACAAACATACTAGGAGTGTGCAATCTCCGCTCGAGCGCTCCAAGACCCGCTCGAGCGGAAAGACCAAAAACCCGACAACAAGATTTTAGACCAAGGCTCAACCCACCTGCTCGAAATATACCCAACACATCCTAAAATTCAAAGAAGTGGAATCAAAGGACGACAATAACATAAATACAACTACCAACTCCACGGAACCAAAGTCCGGAATACAACAAATACAGCAAGGGAATACCGGGATCGCTATAGCTTTGCCAGATACAGAGTTGCCACCTAAATATTTTGTTTTTGGGAAATTTAGGAAACCCTGACTCGTGCCAAAGGCCACGTGTCCGTCATCACCAAAGTTGCCTCGGCTCGGGAACTTTGGTACGAGAGGGGAAGGTCCTGAAATGAGCACCCCCGATCGGCCTCTACTAATCATGATATGTTTTTTATAAACATTATGTGTTCTTATTCCGGTTATTAGCTAACTTTACTATGTGATACACATAAGCAAATATAGACTAGTTGTAAGACTTGGAACAATTTAACTCATGTTTATTTGCGAAAATGGTTTGAATTTGCCACCCTTAAGTAGGCTTAAAAGATGCGGATTTGCCACCTCAAGTGGGCTTTGAAACATGATTTTGCCACAACAAAGTGGGCTTTAAATGCGCATTTATTGAATTGTTCCAATTCAAGCAACAAGCATTCATCTACAGGCATTCATGCAGTTTATCAAGTAAGCACAGAGCCTCATAGCTGAAATCCAATTCTACAAAAGGATAGGCCTGATTTAACGAGAGTTGCCTAACTCTCTCTTAACGATTTGTGCCCATCTTCTTCCCCAACTTGGTTTCTTCTCTCCCTTTTATTTTCTTCAACTCCAAACCTCTAAATAAGGTGTTTTGAAAGATATTTTGAAGAGTGCACCACTCTTTCATGCATTTCCACTTTGTCCTTGCTCAGTTTACCGAAAAGCACAACATGTAACGAAATGCGAGCCTCGGAACATCATAGAAACTTTTTCAAAAATATTTTGAAAGAGAGGATTTTTAAGGTCTAAAAATCATCTTGGTCAAAATAGTTTTTAGTCCAAAATGGGGTGTGAGTTGGGATTCAGAGCTCCTCTTGCCGAAGAAATCGAACCCTTGCATAGCATAGCCTTCACTATCAATTAAGCAATCAGTGGCGCCCAAGTCTTAAGGGCGGTAAAAAATGGGGTGTCTACAATTGCCCCTCTTAAGGGCGCCCAAGTCTCTTCTGAGTGTAGTATTGGAGCTGAAAAGGGTGTTTTTGGTATGACAGCCCTTCTCCCGGCCTGCCCCTTGATTCAGAATGCTTTCATCCTGAGTGGCAAAAATGTTATCCACAGTCTTTGCAACAACTGTGAGCACTTGTTGTTTGTTCAGTTCTTTAGCCTTCAAAGCCTCAACAGCCCACTGAAGATGTTCATAGGGACCAATGCCTGCCCCTACCTTGTTCTTGCCATTTGCCTCCACTTTGTCAAGGGATTGGCCTTCTTCAAATGCAGCTCATCCCAAGATTGGGGAGCCTTTTGGAGCGAAATTTCTAGCCCGTAATGTGGTTGATGATGGAGCAAAAATTCCAAAGGCTAAATCTGCCACAGTTCTTTGCAAATCTTCAATCATGCTCACTAGCTCAGAAGTAGTGGGTTCATGGGTTTGAAATGGCTGGGGTTCGAGTGCATCCATCATGCACAAGTCCGTGCTTTCTGGAATGAACACCTCAGGCTTGGGTAAGTGGGCTGGGTTGATATATATGCTGGGGTTGTAGGTGGATGGTAGTGTATGGATTAGGTTAAGATGTGGATGAGATACTTGGTCATTGGGGTCTTGAGGTGGAGCTATCATCTGATTATCAATGAGATTCTGAATCTCATGACGAAGGCGATAGCAACGATCGGTGCCATGACCGCGCTGTTGATGATACACACAGTATTTGGTGGGGTTATGTCTGGCAGGGAGTAGGTCAGGCAGAGGTTGAGGATCAAGGGGTTTGAGATACCCATTTTCCATCAAGCCTTTTTGTGCACTAGTTAGGCTCATATAGAGGGGGGTGAAAGTTCTGCCTTGAGCTCGGGCTGGTCTGGCTGTTTGTAGGCTTGAATTGACAAAAGGGTCGGTTGTGGCAACTGTATTGATTTCAGTGGGTTTGGGAATAGTGCTGCCGCCAGCATTGGTACTCCCGGAAATCACCCTCCTTGCTCGTTCACTTGTTCTGGGAATAATCCCTCTGTTGAACGCACTCTCGATCTGAACCCCCAATTCATGCAAACTTTTGAAAGTGAACAGTGGAGCTACTATTAACTTTTGCAACATATCAGGCTTAAGGTTCTACACCACTATCCGCACTTGATCACTCTTAGAAGGTCGATCTGTCATTTGAGCTGCCTTTGCTCTCCACCTTGCAACAAATTCCACACAAGACTCTTCAGGATTCTGATGGGTTACTTCAAGGTCTTGAGTGATTATTTCAAGTTAGGTATTGTAAGAGTACTGATTGACAAAGGCCTCAGCCAACTCTTCCCAGTTCTGCTTCAATTTATCCTCCAACTTGGTGTACCAAGTAGCTGCTATGCTTGACAGGGTTCTTCCATATAGAAAGAGTTTCTGAGGCTTAGTCAGACCCATCAGTTTCAAGACATCCAAGAAAAGCCGGATATGTGCCATAGGATCTCCAAACCCATCGAAACGGTTAGTGTGTGGCATTTTGAATCTGTCTGGAAGCCTTATGGTAGCCTCAGTGTACCCATCTTCAATGTCGGGAATGAAATTAAGGCCTTGTGCCTTTTTGAATTGCTTATCATGGTTAGCAATTTTCACCGAGGTCGGATTGAGATCATTAGCATCAAGGGGGTAAAGCCTCTCATTAGGCTACAGTAGGGGTTTGAAAACTCGAGCTTAAGCCAACCCTTCTCGGGGATCCGGACCATGCGAATCTTCAGCTGGCGGAAGTGGGTCAAAGTTCAGCTGGGGTCCTGAGACTGGATGTGTGGTAGGTGCCCCAGATAGGCATTGTATTTCAGTATTGGTCTCATCCTGCATGGCGATTCCCTAGTTTAATGCTGCTATCATGGCCACAACTTCTTCCAGACTCTGTGCCATCACGGGTCTGCTGAGTTTAACAAAGGTGATCTAACTGGAAGCTGTCAAATCAGTGGACCTAGTGAACCCTGTCTGGCCCTTCTTTGCCCTGCCACTGGCAAAGGAAACACTGGTTGCTCTTGAACTAAATCTCCTGACCTGACAAAGTCTATCAACACAAGTCTAGAGTACCTGGGGGATATTGGAGCCTTCTGAAGCTATGGTTCCAGGACTACCTTGCAAAAGGGAAAACAAACGGCATCTCAGCCTAATTTTACTAGAACGGATATGAGCATAGCTGAATGACTGTATTCTTTGCTGAATTCTGCCCCAAAATCAGATACCAAACTCGCAACTGATATGCACATTCCTGTACAGTTTCACTGTAAAGCACATACCAATTAATTGAGAGCCAAAACACCCCTATGAGGGTGTAGGGTTACCCTATCCTAGTTTCGTCAGGAGCTAGGGTTTCACTATGCGTAACAAGTGGCTTCACACAATTCCTACATTCGGGTAAGCAACCTGTCCTAGTTTGGAACAGTCTCTATGGTTTCCGATATGCAACTAGGTCGATTGGTCAAAAGGGGTACCTCAGCAAGACTACCTAATATACCTCTCACACCTAACACCGAGAAGTGAAAGGAGGATCAAATGGTACAGCCGTAGTCTAGATCCAAGGCTTGTGTTCCTATCGTGGCAGAGCCCGTAACTGGTCAACCTTTTGGCAAGCTTTTCCAAGCAAGCCTCCAGCAAACCGCTCAAGAATAGCATATGGCAAACATTGTGACTTAGGTGCACCGATGCAGATGCAAATACAAATGCAAATGCAAAGAAACACATAAGTGTAGATAAAAAGTCATATCATGAGTTCGAGTCAAGTTCTCTAAATCCCCAGCAGAGTTGCCATAAAACTGTGGACTTGCCTTTTTTGGCACCCTCGCCTTTCGGAAAGGGTTTGAAAAGAAAGCCTCACAGTTTGGACTCCTGCAGTTCTGAATCTAGTCTCACAAGTGCAATGTGAAACTGATAATCACCAAAGAGTCTAAATCCGACAAACCTTTTTGGAAAACTGATTTTCAATCAAATAATGCCAAAATTAGACTGCTTTGCCAGATACAGAGTCACCACTTAAATATTTTATTTTTGGAAAATTTAGGAAACCCTGACTCGTGCCAAATGCCACATGTCCGTCATCACCAAAGTTACCTCGGCTCGGGAACTTAGGTACGAGAGGGGAAGGTCTTGAAATGAGCACCCCCGTTTCTCCGATCAAAGATCGGGCTCTACTAATCATGATATGTTTTTTACAAACATTATGTGTTCTTATTCTGGTTATTAGCTAACTTTACTATGTGACACACACAAGCAAGCATAGACTAGTTGCAAGACTTGGAACAATTTGACTCATGTTTGTTTGTGAAAATGGTTTGAATTTGCCACCCTTAAATGGGCTTAAAAGATGCGGATTTGCCACCTCAAGTGGGCTTTGAAACATGATTTTGCCACAACAAAGTAGGCTTTAAACGCATATTTATTGAATTGTTCCAATTCAAGCAACAAGCTTTGGCATTCATGCAGTTTATCAAGTAAGCACATAGCCTCATGACAAGCATGCAAAACATGGCAATATGGCAATCACACTCGTGCAAGTATGCTAAAGCATAAAAACTCACCGAGTACTCCAAGACAAAACAAAAACTAGTTAGAAAAATGCATGATCCTAACTATACAAGATGCCTAATGCAACACATGCAATAATGCAATTAATAGGCTTGGCTACTAATATGGCATATGATACTACTTGAACAACATGCGATAAAACACGTATTTAAAGAAATATTGAAATGACGATGCAGTTTGAATGATGCGCCGAGCCTCGGTGCATGAAAGACAAATGAATGAATGCAAACATGCAAGCATAAGGCATGCTAATTGAAATATGTCCCTAATCTAACCATCGAAAACGATTAAATAAAAGGGAGAAAGACATGGGGTTGGAAGACATACACACACACGCACACTTATTACAACATTACGCCCTCGCCAAGGAGGGTCCGAATGAATAAGCTAACTAGCTATGTTAATTATTACAAAAATGAATTAATTAGCTAAACACTTTAACTAACTAATTACAAAGAAAGTAAATTAATTAATTAGCTACCACTAACTAATAAAGCAATTAAACGGCCTCGAGGGGCGAGGGATGCATGCATGCTCGGATTCTCCTCCCGAAAAATGCCACCGCCTAGCCATTGCAGCCTCTGTTTGCACATTATTGAACACCAACAATGCTGCCGACTTCCAGAATGCTTCTGCTTCAACTCAGGAACACACTTGTGAAAAATTTCATTTCTGGCCGGTCGGCTACCATTGGTGGCCGGTCGGCTACTACAGGTGGCCAGTTGTAGACACCCCATTTTTGACCGTCCTCAAGACTTGGACGTCACCGTTGGAACACTCGGTGATTATCTATGTTTGTGTTCGTTTGGAGTTCTCGGAGTTCTCGGCTACGCGCGCCTTGCCTCAGGACCTCCGAACTCGACCGTTTGGTGTTTGGTTTTGCACCAAACACTTGTGTTTTGCCTTGGGAGGGCAGGGAATGCTTTGTGAGGCATCCCCACATACCACCGGCTGTGGCTAGAGGCCACCGGCTGGCTGGTGTGGCCACCGGCACTATATTGTGCCGGTCGGCACTATTTTGTGCCGGTCGGCACTCTTTTTGGCAAAATGACCATTTTGCCCTGCCGACCACTTTACAGCTATTTTTGGAGATATTTTCAGACAGCTTTCTGGTGTTTGTTTCCCCTCCATACATGTGTATGGAGGGATGAGCCCTTTTGATGCCTTAACTTGTAAGTTTTGGGGGCCTATACAAGGGAAGCCTCTTCTCTTGGCTCAAGGGTTAGAAAAATTAGAGAGTTAGACATTCTAGGAGAGGGAGAAGCTCTGGTTTTAGGTTAGGTTTTGTGTATCTATCCTATCTCTCTCTTTCTTTCTTGTTTTGTACACTAGGTGTTTGTGCCTTACTATTGCACATCAACACCTAGTGTTTCACCTTCCTCTTGGAACTGAGGTGCTAAGGGCTTGTTCTTGGTGTTCTTGGCTGGTTTGAAGCTCAAGGAAGCAACAACATCAACCTTTGTGAAGGTGGTCATCAAGGGTAAGAAACTAGTCATTTTTACCCCATTCTTGCATTCCATTTTTGCCTAGCTTAGAGTTGTTTTTGTGCTTAGTCCGTAACACATAAAAGTTCTGTTTTTAACCCTCTTCATTGTTTATCAAGAGTGTTTTGCACTTTGGGTAGGTTTGACCACCCTTAGGCCTTGAAAAGGGTACTTTTTGTAACCATTTTGTGAGAGATCCGAGACTTTGGTACTTGGGCCTCTCCCCCACTGAAATCTTGAGGGATTTCAGTGGTGGAGATGGTGCCTTGAATTCTCCAAAAGGGGAGGGCCACCCCCTCTCCTTGATGTCCTTGAAAAGGGCAAGTTTAGGCCTCCAAAGGAGCACCATGTTTGGTTGTGTTTTGAGCATGTCTTGGTTGTTTTTCATGCTTATATTGCCATGATTAAACTCTGTTTTAAGTTGGTTTTAGTACTCTTTGCATGATTTGCATAGTTGCTTTGTAATGCCTTAAAATTGCCTTAACATGCCTAGCTTGTGTGCCTTAGTTTCTAGCATGTTTTAGGCCTAGATCCATGAAGCTTGTATGCTTATTTTGCCATGTATGAGGTCTGTCCATAGTCATTTTGGTCAATCTTAGCATGCTTAATATAGCCTCTTTGCATTGGGCTTGTTGGCCTTAAGAGCATGAGTGTGTAGCATGCCTTGCTTGCTTCATTTTTGATGGTTTGGAACCATTTCATATGCTATTTCAGTCCCTTTGGTATGCTTGTATGCTTGCCTTAGTTGCCTCTTTAATGCTTTAAAAGCATGTGTTGGATGCCTCATGTTTTGGCCATTTTGCATGCCTTTGATTTCAAGCCTCTTAGACGCCATCTAAGTGGTCCTTTGGGCCTAATTTGACATGCTAAAACTCTGTTTTTAGTTGTTTAATGCATGCCATAATTGCCTTGCATAAGTGTAGTTCAATGTTTCATTGGGTTGCCTTAAGTACTTGAGCCATTTGTTGCATGCTTAGCTTGCTTATTGCATGATTTGGCATCATGCTTAGCATGATTTTCAGAGCTTTATAATGTGTACTCATTGCCCTTGTTTGGTGTCTCCAAGTGTGCTTGGGGGTTGCCATGTTGGTGCCTAAGTGTTGGACCATAATTGCATGCATGTGTGTGTGTATTTTAGCCTCCATTTTTTGGGCACTTTAGCCACTGATTTTAGGCCTATTTGAGTTGCCTAAGTCATGTACAAGATCATCATTTAATTGGTTTGCATGCTTGTCTTGAATGCTTGCTTGAACCCTTTGCATTAGTATGTTGCATAGCCCATGTTACATGCCTAGTTGACATGCTTAGGGTTGCATTCGCATTGTGCATGTTAAGCCTCTTGAAGTCACCCTTGTTTGATTCATTGTATGCATTTGAAATCAAAGTTGCATTCTTGGTTCTTTGGGCCATCGTGCATGGAAACGCGCGATTGGTGGTCCGGGAATCGAGGCACATGCCCTTTTGAGTCAATAGCATGATAAGGGGTGTGTATAGTGCATAAATACCTTGAATCACATTACCATGCATGTTGTTGTCCTCTGCTGCTGTGAGTTGCAGGTTTTGCAGGCATTTTGTGCCGACCGGCACTTTTTAGTGCCGACCGGCAGTCAATTTCCAGCCGATAACTTCATTTTGTGCCGGTGGACTCCTCCTTCAGCCGGTGGTTCTCTACCCCAGCCGGTGGTACTCCCCAGTGCCCTGAGAGGCATTTCTGGGACTTTGGCAATTTTCTGAGGTGCAAATCAGGGAAAGCAGAGGCAATCCGTGCATGGCAGTGCGGTTCCGAGCCAGTCCCGAGCGCGCGCTGCATCCGGTCCTCATCCCGAGGCGGTTTACTGCTTTAATTAAATTTGTTAATTTAATTAATTTGTAATATTTTAATTAGCTTGCGTAGTTAATTAATTTGTATATTCTTTTGGTCCCTCCGAGCGAGGGCAAAATTGTAATAAGTGTGTGTGAGTGGGTGTATGTCTTCCAAACCCCCATTTCTTTCTATCCCTTTTATTTACCTGCTTACGATGGTAGATTAGGGCACGTCTATTTTAGCATACCTTATGCAATGCATGCGTGCATTCATGCATTTGTTTACATGCACCGGGCTCGGTACATCATACAAACCGCATTGCAATTTTCAATTCCAAATTGAATACGTGCTATTCGCACATTTCATATGCCATGTTTAGGGTTAGCCGAGCCTACTCTAGATTGCATCTATGCCTGTGTTGCATTAGCCACTTAACATGAACTAGGTCATGCATGTTTGCTAACTAGTTCCTTGTATTTGGCACGGAGTACGATGTAAGTTTTTACGTTTAGCATAGCACATGAGTGTGAATGCTAACATGACAGTATGATTGCCATGCGGCTAAATGCTTATGTGATATTACTGTTTGAATGCCTGTGGGTGAAGGTTGGATTGCGTGAGTTGGAACAACTCATTGAAATCCGTATTTTAGCCTACTTGCGAGTAGCAAAAACTAACACGTTTTTCGAGACAAAACGGATAAGGCAATGTTTAGTTCCAAGTTAGGCAATCTAGTCTATACTTTTGTGTTGTGCGCATCACATAGTAATTCTAGGCTAAAATTGGGATAAGAACGCATAATGTTTTCAAAATCGGATATCACGGTTAGTAGAGGCCGGTCTTCGGACCGGGCGAAAGGGGGTGCTCATAGCTGACCTTCCCCGATCGTACCCAAGCTCCCGAGCCGAGACATTTGGTGATGACGGACACGTGGCCTTCGGCACCGAGTCAGGGTTTCCTAAATTTCCCATTTTAAAATATTTAGGTGGCGACTCTGTAATCTGGCAAAGCAGTCCATGTTTGGCACTACTTTTCAAAAAATCTGTTTTCTCAAAACAATTTGCCGGATGTGGACTCTTTGGTTCAGATTTAGAACCGTAACCCAAAGGGAGTCCAAACTGTAGCGAGGTCCCACGCGGGCGCTGTTACAGGTCTGGTAAAGCCACTAGCCTGTGTTTGCGGTGAGTTCCTAGAAGACCAACTGGGACGGTGAAAACTAGAGTTCGAACGGCTTACGCCTAGAACGCAAAGGTTCGGAATTTCCCGGGACTAAAGTCTGGTTTAAATACCCAGGGGGTGTACCCCGGCTTGAAACCTGTATGGAAGCCCCATAGGTTGAGGCGGCGTGTTTACGCCTCGATTCTGGATACTGAACCAACCTAGTATATCGCCCTGTTGTAAGATAAGGAAAGCTGCGATCATAGTCGTTGCATATAGTGCATTATCATGCATCATTTGTAAAATACTGCATATTTTGTTTAAGAAAAAACAACACATGCATCTGTCATTGATTTCATCGTAAATAGTGCATATTCATGCATCATGCTAGATTTCGCATATGTCATTGCTTTCATGTAGATAGTGCATACGTCATGCATTTTCTGTAGAATATCATTTCTAGTGCTTGTAGTTTGTGCATCCAGTGCATCATCTTCCATCTATGGCTTTGCGCCTTTCCAGGTTGAGCTTGTCTGGTATGTGCCCCTACTTCTCACGTCGAAGCACAGTTTTGTGTACGCGCCTATTCCTTTGACGAGCTTGGTTTGAGGGTTGCGGCATTTTCTGTGTTAGACGCGGTTCGTATGCGTTACATGCCTTTCCTAGGCAGATTCGGTTTGGCCCGCGTGCCATATCCATTGTATCCCATTTCCATTGCATTGTAGTGTAATTGTTGCGTCCGGCATTAGGATCATTATTCCCTCATCAGCGGGTCGTTTCCCCACTTATGTCATCACCCAATACTTGTCCTTGTGTCCGTCTACATCACTCATAGTTCTGCATGGTGTATCGCGCCTATTCACGTTGGTATGTTGGTGTGAGGTTGCGGCACCCTTTCTATGGTAGACGGACTTGTTACTTCCATCAATCTATTTTACATTCGTGTGGTTCCGAACCGCTCATGTTTGAATCATGATTCAATTGCCCCGCATGTATTTGCGTCGCATTAGTTTCAATCGCATTGCATATCATTTGCATTATTCATACATAGTTTTGTATATATTGCATATTATTTAGCATTCGCATTGCATATGTCATGCATGTTGCTAACAATATTGTACCTGTTAAGTTTGCTTTCTTTGCAGGCACGATATTGTATGTACGGCTCATTTGAGGCCGGTGCAACCGGACGAGCGCACAGTATTGTATCCTCCGAGTGAGACGTATTGAGAATTGCATAATTCTCTTACATCCTTTCTGCATTTGTAGTGTATTTGGCGTATGCTAGCTTATAACTGTCGCATGTGTGTTCGTTACAGCTTTCTTGCATGATCATAAGTTATGCTCGGCTTTTGCATCATCAGTTGCATCTTGCCCCCGCCTACGGGCGCATACCTTATCTGCGGCTTGTATGCCTGTGCCTGAACTACGCTGGTTTGATTCCTAAGGATACGTAGGCAGCTTGCGAGTTCAACCATTGCGCTTTGTATGTTTTCCAATCTTCGGCCTTGTCAAAAATGGGTCGTCTCTGGGCTTTGACATTCACTCCCGTCATTGTTATGACTTTCGAGTTCTGTCAAAGAGGGGCAACTGTAGACACCCCATTTTTGACCGTCCTAAAGACTTGGACGTCACCGTTGGAACACTCGGTGATTATCCATGTTTGTGTTCGTTTGGAGTTCTCGGAGTTCTCGGCTACGCGCGCCTTGCCTCAGGACCTCCGAACTCGACCGTTTGGTGTTTGTTTACACCAAACACTTGTGTTTTGCCTTGGGAGGGCAGGGAATGCTTTGTGAGGCATCCCTACATACACCGGCTGTGGCTAGAGGCCACCGGCTGGCTGGTGTGGCCCGCACTATATTGTGCGGTCGGCACTATTTGTGCCGGTCGGCACTCTTTTTGGCAAAATGACCATTTTGCCCTGCCGACCACTTTACAGCTGTTTTTGGAGATATTTTCAGACAGCTTTCTGGTGTTTTGTTTCCCCTCCATACACGTGTATGGAGGAATGAGCCCTTTGATGCTTAACTTGTAAGTTTTGGGGGCCTATACAAGGAAGCCTCTTCTCTTGGCTCAAGGGTTAGAAAAATTAGAGAGTTAGACATTCTAGGAGAGGGAGAAGCTCTGGTTTTAGGTTAGGTTTTGTGTATCTATCCTATCTCTCTCTTTCTTTCTTGTTTTGTACACTAGGTGTTTGTGCCTTACTATTGCACATCAACACCTAGTGTTTCACCTTCCTCTTGGAACTGAGGTGCTAAGGGCTTGTTCTTGGTGTTCTTGGCTGGTTTGAAAGCTCAAGGAAGCAACAACATCAACCTTTGTGAAGGTGGTCATCAAGGGTAAGAAACTAGTCATTTTTACCCCATTCTTGCATTCCATTTTTGCCTAGCTTAGAGTTGTTTTTGTGCTTAGTCCGTAACACATAAAAGTTCTGTTTTTTAACCCTCTTCATTGTTTATCAAGAGTGTTTTGCACTTTGGGTGGGTTTGACCACCCTTAGGCCTTGAAAAGGGTACTTTTTGTAACCATTTTGTGAGAGATCCGAGACTTTGGTACTTGGGCCTCTCCCCCACTGAAATCTTGAGGGATTTCAGTGGTGGAGATGGTGCCTTGAAGTCTCCAAAAGGGGAGGGCCACCCCCTCTCCTTGATGTCCTTGAAAAGGGCAAGTTTAGGCCTCCAAAGGAGCACCATGTTTGGTTGTGTTTTGAGCATGTCTTGGTTGTTTTTCATGCTTATATTGCCATGATTAAACTCTGTTTTAAGTTGGTTTTAGTACTCTTTGCATGATTTGCATAGTTGCTTTGTAATGCCTTAAAATTGCCTTAACATGCCTAGCTTGTGTGCCTTAGTTTCTAGCATGTTTTAGGCCTAGATCCATGAAGCTTGTATGCTTATTTTGCCATGTATGAGGTCTGTCCATAGTCATTTCGGTCAATCTTAGCATGCTTAATATAGCCTCTTTGCATTGGGCTTGTTGGCCTTAAGAGCATGAGTGTGTAGCATGCCTTGCTTGCTTCATTTTTGATGGTTTGGAACCATTTCATATGCTATTTCAGTCCCTTTGGTATGCTTGTATGCTTGCCTTAGTTGCCTCTTTAATGCTTTAAAAGCATGTGTTGGATGCCTCATGTTTTGGCCATTTTGCATGCCTTTGATTTCAAGCCTCTTAGACGCCATCTAAGTGGTCCTTTGGGCCTAATTTGACATGCTAAAACTCTGTTTTTTGTTGTTTAATGCATGCCATAATTGCCTTGCATAAGTGTAGTTCAATGTTTCATTGGGTTGCCTTAAGTACTTGAGCCATTTGTTGCATGCTTAGCTTGCTTAATTGCATGATTTGGCATCATGCTTAGCATGATTTTCAGAGCTTTATAATGTGTACTCATTGCCCTTGTTTGGTGTCTCCAAGTGTGCTTGGGGGTTGCCATGTTGGTGCCTAAGTGTTGGACCATAATTGCATGCATGTGTGTGTGTATTTTAGCCTCCATTTTTTTGGGCACTTTAGCCACTGATTTTAGGCCTATTTGAGTTGCCTAAGTCATGTACAAGATCATCATTTAATTGGTTTGCATGCTTGTCTTGAATGCTTGCTTGAACCCTTTGCATTAGTATGTTGCATAGCCCATGTTGCATGCCTAGTTGACATGCTTAGGGTTGCATTCGCATTGTGCATGTTAAGCCTCTTGAAGTCAAGTATGATAGAGGTTTAGCACCCTTGTTTGATTCTTTGCATTGTATGCATTTGAAATCAAAGTTGCATTCTTGGTTCTTTGGGCCATCGTGCATGGAAACGCGCGATTGGTGGTCCGGGAATCGAGGCACATGCCCTTTTGAGTCAATAGCATGATAAGGGGTGTGTATAGTGCATAAATACCTTGACTTGAATCACATTGCCATGCATGTTGTTGTTCTCTGCTGCTGTGAGTTGCAGGTTTTGCAGGCATTTTGTGCCGACCGGCACTTTTTAGTGCCGACCGGCAGTCAATTTCCAGCCGATAACTTCATTTTGTGCCGGTGGACTCCTCCTTCAGCCGGTGGTTCTCTACCCCAGCCGGTGGTACTCCCCAGTGCCCTGAGAGGCATTTCTGGGACTTTGGCAATTTTCTGAGGTGCAAATCAGGGAAAGCAGAGGCAATCCGTGCATGGCAGTGCGGTTCCGAGCTAGTCCCGAGCGCGCACTGCATCCGGTCCTCATCCCGAGGCGGTTTACTGCTTTAATTAATTTGTTAATTTAATTAATTTGTAATATTTTAATTAGCTTGCGTAGTTAATTAATTTGTATATTCTTTCGGTCCCTCCGAGCGAGGGCAAAATTGTAATAAGTGTGTGTGAGTGGGTGTATGCCTTCCAAACCCCCATTTCTTTCTATCCCTTTTATTTACCTGCTTACGATGGTAGATTAGGGCACGTCTATTTTAGCATACCTTATGCAATGCATGCGTGCATTCATGCATTTGTTTACATGCACCGGGCTCGGTACATCATACAAACCGCATTGCAACTTTCAATTCCAAATTGAATACGTGCTATTCGCACATTTCATATGCCATGTTTAGGGTTAGCCGAGCCTACTCTAGATTGCATCTATGCCTGTGTTGCATTAGCCACTTAACATGAACTAGGTCATGCATGTTTGCTAACTAGTTCCTTGTATTTGGCACGGAGTACGATGTAAGTTTTTACGCTTTAGCATAGCACATGAGTGTGAATGCTAACATGACAGTATGATTGCCATGCGGCTAAATGCTTATGTGATATTACTGTTTGAATGCCTGTGGGTGAAGGTTGGATTACGTGAGTTGGAACAACTCATTGAAATCCGTATTTTAGCCTACTTGCGAGTAGCAGAAACTAACACGTTTTTTTCGAGACAAAACGGATAAGGCAATGTTTAGTTCCAAGTTAGGCAATCTAGTCTATACTTTTGTGTTGTGCGCATCACATAGTAATTCTAGGCTGAAAATTGGGATAAGAACGCATAATGTTTTCAAAATCGGATATCACGGTTAGTAGAGGCCGGTCTTCGGACCGGGCGAAAGGGGGTGCTCATAGCTGACTTTCCCCGATCGTACCCAAGCTCCCGAGCCGAGACATTTGGTGATGACGGACACGTGGCCTTCGGCACCGAGTCAGGGTTTCCTAAATTTCCATTTTAAAATATTTAGGTGGCGACTCTGTAATCTGGCAAAGCAGTCCATGTTTGGCACTACTTTTCAAAAAATCTGTTTTCTCAAAACAATTTGCCGGATGTGGACTCTTTGGTTCAGATTTAGAACCGTAACCCAAAGGGAGTCCGAACTGTAGCGAGGTCCCACGCGGGCGCTATTACACCAGTCAACCACCCATTCCCTGAACTTCCTTTTTTGCTCTTGAAGCACAACACACTTTAGGCACAAATGAGGCACCAAATCAAGCTAAAATCACCTTCTAAAGCTCAAAGAAGGTCCCAAGGAATCTCAGCCCAAAGGTAAGCAACTTTGGTTAAGGGTTGATAGGCAAATTAGAAGTGTATCTCTATTTGTATGCACAAAGGTTCAAGAGAGAGAGGATTGTAGAGAGAGAGGCTCCCAAATCTTTCTAACCTTGAAAACAATAGATAATGGCCTCTATATATAGAAAAATTAGAGCTCAGGTCGAAAACATCAAGGTAGAAATATCTGGAGCAGTGTGGAACAGCTGGAGCGAAAATATCTGCAAAATCTGAGCTTTCTGGACACTTGGTGGTGGCTGACCAGCCACCACTGGTGGCCGAGAAGGGTCACTCTTGGCCGACATATGGCCGGAAAACTCCATTTGCAGCTGACACATGGCCGACAGGCTTCACTGGTGGCTGGAAAGCAAAAACTGGTTTCTGGCCCCGACTTCAAACAGGCATATCTCCTTCATCTAGACTTCTTTGCAGGTCATTATTGAGCCTAAATTAAAGCCCCGGAAGTCTTCTTTCCAATGGTGGCAGCCTCACATCAAAATTACAACTGTGCAAAAAGATATTTCACTTTTAGTGAAGACTACTCAGTTTCGGTCCTAACCGGATTCATGCCCAACTTCAACCAGCCATATCTCCCCCATTCGGATTCGACTTTAGGAGATTCTTGAATGTAAAATGAAGCCCCAGAAGTCCACTTTCCAATGGTGGTGGCCTCATAGCTGAAATCCAACTGTAAAAGAGGATAGACCTGATTTAGCAAGGGCTGCTCGACTCTCTCTTAACGGTTCATGCCCATCTTCTTCCCCAACTTGGTTTCTTTTCTCCCCTCTTATTTTCTTCAACTCCAAACCTCTAAATAAGGTGTTTTGAAAGATATTTTGAAGAGTTCACCTCTCTTTCATGCATGTCCACTTTGTCCTTGCTCGATTTACCGAAAAACACAACATTTAACGAAATGCAAGCCTTGGAACATCATAGAAACTTTTTCAAAAATATTTTGAAAGAGAAGGTTTTTAAGGTCTAAAAATCATATTGGTTTAAATAGTTTTTAGTCCAAAATTAGGTGTGAGGTTGGGATTCAGAGCTCCTCTTGCTAAAGAAATTGAACCCTTACATAGCATAGCCTTCACCATCAAGTAAGCAATCAGTGGTGCCTAAGTCTTAAGAGCGGTCAAAAATGGAGTGTCTACATATACTCATGATCCTTTAGGTTTTGAGTTGAACTACGATGAATTTCATGATTAATTAGAGGTTTTGTTCATGATATTAAGAGCTTAGAACATGCATGTTTTCATATGAAAGAATTGAAGGAGTGTGATCTCAAATTCAACATGCATGGCATAATTCTTGAACTTTATGATCATACATTTATTTTCTTGCAAGGGTTTTCAAAATACAAGGAAATTTCATGAGATTTGCAAATTTGAAGCACATGAATGCAAGTTTAAAGTATATATATGTTAGCTTAAGAGTTAAAGCTTTTAGCATGGAAAAAAAAAATTGAGTTTGATTTGGAAGCTATGATTTTTGTTCAAGTTATATATGTTAAATTTATGATGTTTTCAAGAGGTTTGTATAAGTGAAATACATGGAAAGGACGTTTGAGGTTGCAAAATTTAGCTCCAAAACTGAAGTAGAAATTTGGACTGGTTTTTGCCCAGTTCCACATATGCGGCCTGGGGCTCCACACATACGGAAGAGCCTTCCTTGTTTCCACTCAGCTACTGAAATAATTGCACATGCGAGACGTACGTGCGGTGGTAGTTCTGCACGTGTGGGCAGTGCCCTCACATATGCGATTTTAAGCACAGTCCCTATTTTATTTTCGTTTCACTTTTCTACCCTTTGGGCCTCTATTTGCATGGTATTTTTCATGTGTATTCGCATCTCATGAACACGAATGAATTATAAAATGAAAGTACGAACCGAACGAGTAAACATCGAATAGAAACCGAATAAGTAAACAACCGACCGAATGAATGAACTGTGTATTGAGTTGTTGTACTTGAATTTGTTTGTTTAGGTTGGACGCTGTATCTTGAGTGCATCTTTATAGCACGTGTTTCAGGGAGCCCACTGTGAGTAACATTGTTGTAAAGCTATGTTCAATCGTAATTATTTTCTAATTGATTAAATGTAATGTTTTCTAAAGTAATACTATTTACTAAATGAATGATTGTCCTATTTTCTGAACTGTACTTGTGGCATCCATAGCATATTGCTATTGTTATCGCTATTGTTATAGTGATCTCTTTCAGTTCCAATTCTTGGAACTATTGTTTATTGTATTGATGGCCATCAATTGATTGTTCGGTCTTTAAGACCTACTGAATTGTTCTGCTATTGGATGTACCACGTATGACCATTATGAATTTAAATGATTGAATGATACGAGATATTGATTGAGAATGATTTATTGATAAACCAATTGTTTCAATTATTGTGAGGACATCATTCATAACCCTTTACACAGTTGTTATTCATTGGGCTCTAACTCATTATTTATTGTATATATGTAGGTGATCGGGCACGGGACAGAGTTAGCAGTGTCAACCCAAACCCTATTTTTGTCAAGCCAATTATTGCGTCTCACCACGAGGTTCCAATCTAACACGTGTCAAGGCTTATTGGGTGGTCCAGATTCACCCTTTTGAAATTATTGAAATGACAAGATCAGTCTATGGCTTTTGTTTGTACTTTTGTTTTGATAATGTGATTTAATTCCCTAACTTGTGTTTTATTTTGTTTATAAGTGTTTTATGGACTTAAGTGTTTGTGAATATATAAGTATATGAAAGTTGTTTTTTGCATTTAAGTCCTCACAGCTCATTGGACGTTATTTTCTATTAAAGATTGGCTTTCGCCAGCTCCTATCATTGTGTTATTGTCATTATTGTTAAGCAGACCTTTGGTAATCACGGATTACTGTCCGGTTACGATACTAAACCTATAGGGCGGGTTTGGGTTGTGACAGAGTGGTATCAGAACACGAGTTATACCGCACATATTGTCCAAATGAGCTATAGGATGTCTTAGAAAACAAATTAGGGCATTACATGAACATGTGTGAGTGTGTGTGGACATGTTATGTGTATATGTACTAACATGAATATGAAAACCATCTTTCCTATGTTTATTATTACCCTGTTTTATATACTACAATGGAGAATGCAAGAAATATAAATGAAGTTGAATCGTCAGAAGTAAGAATTGCAAGGTTGGAAATGATGGTTGAACTATTGATTGAAGCTTTAAGACAATAACAACAGAATCAGTAGCTCTCACCTCCTCCTCCACCACCAGTGCCAGTTGAACCAAACAATGATGATGTCATAGCCCTAACGCAAAAGTTCAACAAAATGAAACTACCGACATTCCAGGGTGGCCTTAAGCCTTTAAAAGCTAAAGCGTGGATTTTAGAAATTGAAAAATTATTTGAAGTGTTCCTGTGTTTGAAGGCATAGAAAGTGTTATTGGCTACTTTCACATTACAAGAAAAGGCAAGGCGATGGTTGATGCTTATTCGTGATACTATCAGTACTATGACTTGGGCTCAGTTCAAAGAAGCATTTTATGAAAAATATTTCCCTCAATGTCTCTGTGATCGTAAAGTATCTGAATTTGAACAACTGAAGTAGGGTACCATGTCAGTAGCCGAGTATAAAGCTAAGTTCACCGAGCGAGCTCGATATGCACCGCACACGATAGATACCGACTATAAAAAGGTCAAAAAATTTAAGGGAGGACTCAATGTGGAGATACTCGACCGGGTCAATGTTCTCAAATTAATCAAGTATGTGGATGTTCTTAACAGAGCTATTATGGCAGAAGCAAATAGTGCAGCTTTAAAACAAGCTAAGACACCGGTGATTGACTGGAGGGGTAAAAGACAAGGGTTTAATTTCAAGAAAGGCCGAAACAACTCGCAGAACAAGAAACAGAATACGAGGTCAATGAGTAGTTCCAGTCAAGGGAACAATTCTATACCATCTTGTCCAGAATGCGGTAAAAGACATAAAGGGGTTTGTTATAAAATCTCCGAGGCATGTTATAAGTGCAGCAAAGTGGGCCACATAGTTAAAGACTATCCTCTCACATCTCAAAACCTTACTAGACCCATAGCAAGTGCAACGGCTTCAGTGTCTACACTAAAACCAAATCCTAAAGCTACTTCTGGGAAAGAAACATTGAGGCAAGGCCGGGTTTTTACGCTAATACCAGGAGATGTGCAGAATACTGAGGTTGTAGTATCAGGTATACTTCCAATTTGTGCACAAAATGCTTATATTTTGACTGATTCGGGGTCTACACACTCGTTTGCCTCGCATGCTTTTTTAAGAAAATTAAATAGACTACTGGAACCCATAAATTATTTATTAGCTATGTCTTCACCTACTGGGGGGTCCATAACTTGTGCTTATGTGTATCCTACATATGAGATTGTTATTAAGGATGTGATTTTATATGTTGATTTGTTACCTCTGAATCTTGATCACTTTGATGTAATTTTGGGGATGGATTGATTAACAAAATATCATACCACTATTGATTATGTAACCAAACAAGTTGTTTTCCACCCACCTGGACTACCTGAATTTATATTTAACGGAGTTGGTATTGTACCTCCCCATATTTGATTTCATTTATGAAAGCATGCAAATTGATTAGAAAATGGTGTAAAGGATATTTGTGTTATGTATTGACTGTGCCTACTGATAATAAAGCTAATGTGGACAGTATTCCTATAGTCAAAGAATTCTCAGATGTTTTTCCAGATGATTTGCTAGGGTATTTGATTAACAGAGAGATTGAGTTCACTATTGAGATGATACTAGGTACACAACCAATTTCCAAAGTTCCATACCGAATGGCACCTACTGAATTGAAAGAGTTGAAAATCCAGTTGCAATAATTATTAGACAAAAAGTTTATTAGGCCTAGTATATCACCGTGGGGCGCTCTAGTCTTATTTGTGAAAATGAATGATGGTTCATTGAGGTTTTGCATTGATTATCGTGAATTGACCAAGGTGACAGTGAAGAACAAGTATCTATTGCCTCGCATTGATCATTTATTTGACCAATTGCAAGGTGCCCAAGTATTTTTTAAAATTGATATTAGATCTAGATACCACCAATTGAAAGTCAAAATTGAAGACGTAGAAAAGACTGTCTTCCGAACAAGGTACGGACATTATGAATTTCTTGTAATGTTTTTTGGAGTTACTAATGCACCTGCTGCATTTATGGATCTCATGAAAATAATTTTGAAGCCATTCCTCGATAAATTTGTGGTTACTTTTATAGATGACATTTTGATTTATTCCAAAAATAAAGAGGAACAAGAACATCACTTGAGAATTGTTTTGCAAACCTTGAGAGAAAAGAAACTATATGCAAAGCTGACAAAGTGTGAGTTCTGGCTTGATAGTGTTATGTTTTTGAGGTATGTGATTAATAAGAATCGCATTTCAGTTGATCCCCAGAAAATAGAAGCAGTTGTGAATTGGCCTAGATCGACTAATGTTACCGAAATCCGAAATTTCTTGGGTTTGGTCGAATACCACCAAAGATTCATGAAAAACTTCTCAAAAATTGCTTTGCCTTTGACTCAATTGACTCAGAAAGGGGTACCATTTGACTGGACCGATCAAAGAGAATCAACTTTTCAAGAATTGAAGACTCGACTTGTGACTGCACCGATTCTCACCTTACCCTCAGGTACAGATGGATTTACTATTTTTAGTGATGTTTCTCATGAGGGTTTGGGGTGTGTATTGATGCAAAATGATAAAGTGATAGCATGTGCTTCTCGACAATTGAGACTGTACAAAAAGAATTATCTAACTCATGATTTAGAGTTTGCCGCGGTGGATTTGAATTGAAGATTTGGCGCCACTATTTATATGGGGCAACATGTGAAGTATATACGAACCACAAGAGCCTAAAGTGTTTCTTTACCTAGAAAGAGCTAAATATGAGACAACGGAGATAGCTAGAACTGATAAAAGTTTATGATTTGCAAATCTTATACCATCTAGGGAAAGATAACACAGTTATCGAGGCACTTAGTCGGAAATCAATTGGGAATTTGGCTTGCTTACTTACTTGGCAAAGAGCATTGTTTCATGATCTTGAGAAATTTGAAGTTGAAATTGTGTTGCAAGAACAAGGCAGGACATTGGCTGTTATATCTGCTCAGTTGGTGATTATTGAAGAAATTAACGACAAACAGCAATATGATGAATTTTTGAAGAAGATTATTGATGAACGGGAATCCAAACTGAGGCCGGATTTTATTTTTGAAAACGGTGTTTTAAAATTTCAAGGTAGATTGTGTGTACCGAATGATTTGGATTTAAAGAAGCGAGTTTTTCAAGAAGGCCATAATTCAAAATTTTCTATCCATCAAGGGAATACAAAAATGGATCAAGATTTGAAGCTCAATTTTTGGTGGCCGGGAATGAAGAAAGTAATTGCCTAATTTGTGTCTAAGTGTTTACAATGCCAACAAGTCAAAGCCGAGCATCAACGGCCTGCAGGATTGCTCCAACCATTGCCAATACCGGAGTGGAAATGGGAGCATATTACTATAGATTTTATTGTTGGACTACCTCACTCCAATAGAGGTATGGATTCAATTTGGGTTATTGTTGATTGTTTGACTAAATCTGCTCATTTCTTACTTGTCAAAATAATTTATAATGCGAATAAGCTGGCTACAATTTACATTAATGAGATTGTTAGATTGCATAGAGTGCTTGTGTGAATTGTTTCCGATAAGGATTCGAAATTCACATCGAGATTTTGGCAAAGTTTGCAAAAGGCATTGGAAACTGAATTGAGATTGAGGAGTGCATATCATCTACAAACCGATGGCCAATCAGAAAGGACAATCCAAACTCTGGAGGATATGTTGTGTATATGTGTCCTGGATTTTCAAGGAAATTGGGAAACTCATTTACCTCTAGCCGAATTTGCTTATAATAACAATTTCCATTCAAGCATTGGCATTGCACTTTTCGAGGCTTTATATGGTATAAAATGTCGACCTCTAATTTGTTAGGCAGAAGTTGGCGATGAGCCTTTACTTGGACCTGAAACTGTACATAAAACAACAGAAAATGTGAAGTTAATTCAACAAAGATTGAAAACCGCACAAAGCCGACAAAAAGCTACGCGGATGTCCGAAGGCGAGATAGGGAATATGAAGTGGGAGACCATGATTTTATTAAAGTAACACCAATGAAAGAGCAGACTCGCTTTGGAACCAAGGGTAAGTTAGCGCCAAGGTACGTTGATTAATCTAGTGGCATATCAGGTAGCTCTTCCTTCCGAAATGGAGCATATGCATAATGTTTTTCATGTCTCAATGTTGTGGGATTATCTTTGGGACCCTTTTCATGTTATTGAGCCGACCCACGTGTTGTTGAGTGATGACTATACTTATGAAGAACGGCCCATTTAGATTGTAAACCGGCAAATCAAGAAGTTGAGAAACGAATAAATTCCGTTAGTGAAAGTGGATTGGCAAAATCATGGTGGTATCTATGCAACTTGGGAAAGAGAAGATGATATGAAGAAAAGATATCCGGACCTCTTCCCACTTGATCCTATGTTCTTCCCTGAGGAAGGTAATTGAGTTTGGAGGACTAAACGTCCTAAAGGGGACAGAATGTGACAACCACCTTCTTAATTAAATAAATTAATTCTATTGATTATGTGCTTATTGTTAATTATGTAATTATGTGTTATTAAGTGTTATTGATTGCCATGTGATTATTTGAATTGTGTTATTGTGAATAGATATGATAGAATGAGATATAGACCTGTCTGATTCGATAATTTAACAAGTTCGAATCAAATGATTAGATAGGCAATTAGAGCCTAATTCACATTCGTACAATTAATTTTAGTTTAATTTAAGTCATAAAATGATGATGACTAATTTAATTTGAGTGAATTTGATATTTAATTTAAATTGCCACTTAAGTGTAAGTCTAGAATAATTAGAGGTTAATTAACTTTGTCTAACCTATTCATCTTTTTAATACAAGAAGAGAGTTAAGAGAGAGAGAGAGAGAGAGAGAGAGAGAGAGATGTAGTGGTCTTTGTAGAGAAAACTTGAGAGAGGCGCCTAGAGAGAAAGTTCAACAAGGATAAAGAAAGGATAGAAGAAGAATATTGAAGCTAAGGTTCAAATCTTCACAAATTAACCAATTAAGGTAAGAATTCTCCACCAAATTTCATGGAATTGAGATGCTATACTCATGCTCCTTTAGGTTTTGAGTTGAACTAGGATGAATTTCATGATTAATTAGAGGTTTTGTTCATGATATTAAGAGCTTAGAACATGCATGTTTTCATATAAAAGAATTGAAGGAGTGTGATCTCAAATTCAACATGCATGGCATAATTTTTAAACTTCATGATTATACATTTATTTTCTTGCATGGGTTTTCAAAATACAACAAAATTCCATGAGATTTGCAGATTTAAAGCACATGAATGCAAGTTTAAAATATAAATATGTCAACTCAAGAATTAAAGCTTTTAGCATGGGGGGGAAAAATTGAATTTGATTTGGAAGCTATGATTTTTGTTCAAGTTATATATGTTAAATTTATGATGTTTTCAAGAGATTTTCAGAAGTGAAATACATGGAAAAGAAGTTTGAGTCTGCAAAATTTAGCTCCAAAACTGAAGTAAAAATTCGAACTAGTTTTTGCCAAGTTTCGCACGTACGGCCTAGGGCTCTGCACTTGCGAAAAAGCCTCCCCTGTTTTCGCTCAGCTACTGAAATAATTGCACTTGTGGGGCGCACGTGCGGTGGTGGTTCTGCACATGCAACCAGTGCCCCGGCGCGTACGGTTTTAAGGGCAGTCCCTGTTTTGTTTTCGCTCCACTTTTCTACCCTCTGGGTCTCCATTTGCATGGTTTTAAAGTATTTTTCATGTGCATTCGCATCTCATGAACACGAATGATTTATGGAACGAAAGTACGAAGCGAACGAGTGAACATCGAATAGAAACCGAATAAGTAAACAACCAACCAAATGAATGAACTGTGTATTGAGTTGTTGTACTTGAATTTGAATTTGTTTTTTAGGTTGGACGCCGTATCTTTAGTGCATCTTTATGGCACTTGTTTCAAGGAGCCCACTGTGAGTAACACTGTTGTAAAGCTATGTTCAATCATAATTATTTTCTGATTGATTAAATGTATTGTTTTCTAAAGTAATACTGTTTACTAAATGAATGATTGTCCTATTTTCTAAACTGTACTCGTGGCATCCATAGCATATTGCTATTGTTATCGCTATTGTTACAGTGATCTCTATCAATTCCAATTCTTGGAACTATTGTTTATTGTATTAATGGCCATCAGTTGATTGTTCGGTCTTTAAGACCTATTGAATTGTTTTGCTATTAGATGTACTACATATGACCATTATGAATTTAAATGATTGAATGATACGAGATATTGATTGAGAATGATTTATTAATGAACCAATTGTTTCAATTATTGTAAGGACATCATTCATAACCCTTTATACAGCTATTATTTATTGGGCTCTAACTCATTGTTTATTGTGCTCTAACTCATTGTTTATTGTATATATATAGGTGATCGGGCACCGGATCAGAGTTAGCAGCGTCGACCCAAACCCTATTTTTGTCAAGCCAACTATTGCATCTCACCACGAGGTTCCAATTCAATACGTGTCAAGGCTTATTGGGTGGTCCAGATTCGGCTTTTGAAATTATTCAAATGACAAGATCGGTCTATGGCTTTTGTTTGTACTGTTTTTGACAATGGAATTTAATTCCCTAACTTGTTTTTTTTTTCTGTTTGCAAGTGTTTTATGGACTTAAGTGTTTGTGAATATATAAGTATATGAAAGTTGTCTTGTGTATTTAAGTCCTCACAGCTCATTGGACGTTATTTTTTTATTAAAGATTGGCTTCCGTCAGCCCCTATTATTGTGTTATTGTCATTATTGTTAAGCAGATCTTTGGTAATCACGGATTACTAGCCGATTACAACGCTAAACCTATAGGGGCGGGTTTGGGTCATAAAAGTGACAAATCAAGAAATGGTTCTTTTTTAAAGGAAGACATTGAGTGCCATTATTGTGATGAGAAAGGACACATGAAGCGGGTATAACAATTTCAGTTTTGACCTGACCCTTGTTGTATTCTGGACTCGGGTTTCTTGGTTGCGTACTGTTGAATATGTCTTGCTTCTCTTCTTTTCCCTTAAACTTGGCTATTGGATTATTGTGGGTGTGTTTGGGACAGGTTGGTTGTTCGGTTTCCCAACTATGGCTGCCTAGAATTTTGCTATTCCACTCGAATGGGCTTTGCAAACTTTTAGTACTTTTGCAGATCTGCAAAACTACTGAGAGTGTGTATTCTATGCTCGAGCGATGTTTCCTATACTCGAGCGGCCACTCTTGCGCTCGAGCGATATTTTTCTATCTGCAAAATTACTAGAAGTGTGTATTCTGCGCTCGAGCGGAACAACTTATTATGTCTGACGCTCGACCGTCAAATCCTGCGCTCGAGCGGACTGTGCGTATATCAGTTCGCAGCAACCTACTTTTTTTATCTCTTTTTCTCTCAAAACTCTAGATTAGGACCCTCTCTCTTTAAAACCTATCTTCTCTCAACTTGTTCATCTAGATCTAGTGATTTCTCTACCCTTGTGCCTTTGTCAAAAGGGTGAGCACTTCAAAAGCTTCATTTTGATCCGAATCAATCTTGGTTTCGGCGCCTTTGGAGTTTCTTCACTTCTCCCTCGGTCTTCTCAGCTTGAGGTAAGAATTTTTCTATACTTTCATATGATTTTTAACTTAGTTATTTGATGTTATATGAAAAATATTGGGATTTGAGGGATTTTAGACAAACCTAAGGTTTTGATTTAAAATCTCAAGAGGGGTTGTCGAATGAATGTAATAGAAATGGTTATAAGAGTAGATATGAACTTGTATTGTGTTAAAATAGTTGATTTTGGTGTTTGGGATGAACTTGGGGAAAATGGGGTTTTTCCCTAAATTGTCTCAAAAATTGACTTTGCATAAATAATAAAATTGGTATTGAAAATGTAAAATTTGTGGGTTATTTATATAAATGGTGTAGTTGAATATGTATTATCTCCACCTATGAAAATTTGACTAATTTATTTACCTCTTTGAGATTGTATATCTGTTTAGAAATATCTGTTTGGGGCTTTCAGTGGAGGATAGCCATGATTGTTGTAGAGATTGCATGAGGATTAGGCGAATTGAAACTAATCTCTTATTGGTTATCATTGAATATGACGGTGTTATAATACATTGTATATGTATGATATTTGGGAGGAGAAAGGGAATGCACTCCATATGAGGGAGGAGAAAGGGGATGGACTCCGTTGAATTAAGTTGGCATGTGTGTCCTACGTATAAGTCCAGAAAACCATGCGTATACATGAGTGCCAATTCTTGCGAACGAAATTTCTGTAAAATGGAAAATTGAAGTGTTGTGTATTGATTATGTATGCTTGAGAATCACTGAGTTATAGTCTCAGCTGAGTTATCCGAATAATAGTGAACGTGACTCATAAATTGAGGTGAAATGAATTGATATGAATGAAATTGAGATAAGACGAATTGGAATAAAGGAGTTTGGCATATTATGATCTTGTAAGATCTGATTGATTCTATAATGGATATTAGACATATATTTCATGCTTATATCTTTGTTAAGATTCATATATTGTGTTAAATTGTTTCTACTGGGTTTTGGCTCACTGTGACAACCCTGCTCCGTATTATGTTAATTAATCAATCTTAATTACGAATGTGATTATGTGTTTGATATGATTTTGAATGCCATTTATATGAATATATGTGGTTTGAATTTCTATCTGTTCACCGTAGGAAAATCTGTTCAACTTACTGTTATGAACTGAAAATTGAAGGCCTTATCGGCCACAGAAATCGAAATTGACTACGCCATTGTGATTAGCGTAATTTTTAGAGCCTATGGTGAAATTTAATTGAAAATTTATTCGGATCAAAATAATTAGATTCAGAATGATTAATTAAGCACCATTGATTAACTCTAATCAAATTTGATTAGTCCATCTTATATAAAGGCCTATATAGCCTTATGTTATTGTTTTGAACTCACTTTCTCTCATTTGGCTGAGATTTATCTAGAGAGAGAGGGAGAGGGTCGGCTCTAGAGAGAGAAAGAGAGAGAATTGTGCAATTTTGGCTCAAGGCTTAAGAATTGGAAGTTAAACTCAAAGAACTTGAGTGTTTGAAGCTCCTAGGTGAGTAATCAACCCTTAATTCATGAGTTTGAGTTGTGATTTTGTGAATTGAAGATTAAATGGTAAGTTAGATCATGAATTGAATTGATTAAGTTGAGATTGAAGTCCATGTGTTCATGCATGAAGAGAATTGCTATGAAACTACATAATCTAGCATGTAATATGTGATTTATGAAAGATTGAGCATTGAAGCATACATGCAAGCATGGTTTTGTTGAGTTTCATGGTTATAAGTATCATTGGTGCTATTTGAAATGGAATTGGGATCAAAGACTAACATGCATGTTGAATTGATAGAGATATGAATTTGATATGAAGTTTGAATGCATGGGTTTTGATCATACAAAAAAATGAGGGTTATTTGAGAATTAGATGATGATTTTGAACAATTTGGTGTTATACTCTTATATTCTCATGTAATATAATGTGTTTACATGTTTTTGAACCAAAATCATGAGTTTGGAGCTTTTGAACATCAAAATTGAACTTCAAGAACAGTTCTAGAAAACCCAGAATTTGGCATGTCCGCTCGAGTGGGGAAAGTGCCGCTCGAGCGTGAAATGCGAGCTCCTAGAACTTTTGCAGGCATTGATGTCCGCTCGAGCGGGGACATTCACGCTCGAGCGGAGAGCCATGTAGTGTGACCTTCAGCTCGAGCGTCCGAATTCACGCTCGAGCGTAAAAATGAGGTAACCAGTACTTTTGCAGACCATAAGGGTCCGCTCGAGCGGCAGAACCCACGCTCGAGCAAGGACCCCTGTTTTAGAAATTTTGTAAAGGTGTTCTGTGTTTCATTTTCCGTTCTCTTTCATTTCTAAGCACTCTTAGGCATGCATTGAGCATTATAAATGAGTTAAAAGGATAAGAAAGAAGCCTAAGAGGGATGTATGAATTAAGAACGGATTGAATTGGTTGTGACCCATTGTGTTCATGAAATGTATAGGGTCGAGTTCTAAGGCAAATCCGCCGGCAGAACACTGTGAGTAATATCTTAGTAAAAATATTTTGAAGTATGTTATTTGTCCAATTGCTTATTCCCATATAAGTCTTATAAGTTGTTAATTTGAATTGTGGACAAATGTTTGTTATGCCATATGTTGGGCCGAAGGCCGTTGGGTACAATTGATTGCGCCGAAGGCCATTTGACATGCATGAATGTTGGGCCAAAGGCCGTTGGACATGAATGATTAGGCCGAAGGCCGTTTGATATGAAAGATTGAGCCGAAGGCCGTTTGACATGAATGAATAAATGGGCCGAAGGCCGTTTGACATGAATGAATGGGCCAATGGCCGTTTGACACGAATGAATGGACCAAAGGCCGTTTGACACGAACGATTGGGTCAAAGGCCATCGGATGTGAATGAATTGGGCCCGAGGCCGTTTGATGTGTTTGGAACCGCAGTCACTTGACCTATATATATATATACTAGATAGAAATATGAATTGGGCCCAAGGCCGTCTGATGTATGTTATTCTAAATACCGTTCGTGTATCTTCTTTATTTGATATTATTCATTGGGTTTTCGTTCACGCTCATTCATGTGTCTGTGGGTGAGCCAAGGAAGGTCCAAACTCAGCCTCAGTAAAGTTTGTGTGAAACAGTCAAGATCTCACGCACGAGACTTGTTTTGCCCTTTGGCTATTTTGTTATATTTTGTCATGTTGGAGAGAACTTTGGATTACGGTTGTTTATAGTTTTGATTGGCTGACCGTGACTTGAATGATCCTGTTGTGTAAAGCTTATATGTTAATTTTCCTTGATGTGAGTTATTAATGTATGTTTGTGAAATGTTATGACGTGCCAAGTAAGCACAGCTCTATGGACAAAAGTTTGAAATTGCTTCCGTTTGGCCCCCTTAACTCTGTTAAAATATATCTGATTCGGTTTAAGGCCGTAGGTAATCTCGTGATTACTGGCCGGTTATGTCCTTAACCCATGGGGGCGGGTTCGGGTCATGACACTCACCCTATTAAGAAAAACTATTTTCAAGTGCTAGTGATATGCCTCCGCCAAAACAATAGCTTTCAAAGACTTAGAGCAAGGGCTCATTTTTGTTGTATTTAATTTGTATAGCAAAGGGCTTTAACTGTATTGAGCTAGACTCATTTTGTGGTAACCAATGAATGACTTGAAAAGATGTAAGCCGTTAGGGCATTTAAATATTTGTTCAACTTTCATCTTTTGATTACGCATGCCATATATTTAGGATAGGACATTTATGAATGTATATTACATGTGTCACCTTTTGTATATTAACTATGATGAATGAAAGTAAGTTGTTTCAATTCTATTTCAACAAATGAGATGGGTTTGTCATATTTATTTTGGGGCGTTACAGTGGGAATGCCGAAACCTCAAGAATAAGGAAAAAAAGGCATGACAAAAGTGTGGATAAGAAGCAAAAGAGACACAATGGCAGTTACTACTGATGGTGATCTCATGGTCATTTGTGAAGATGATTGTGTTAATTTTGTGGGCCAAGAGAACAATTGGGTGATTGATTCTAGTGCTTCTTTTCATGTGACTTCTCGAGTTGATTTCTTCACTACCTACACCAAAGGAGATTATAGGTGTGTTCGAATGGGTAATGAAGGTTTGTCCAAGATTGTTGGCATGTGTGATGTTTGCTTGGAAACAAATTTGGACTACAAGTTGTTGCTTAAAGATGTGAGGCATGTACCACACATTAGCCTCAATTTGATCTCTACCGGAAGCTAGATTATGAAGGCTACAATAACAAATTTGGTGATGAAAAATGGAAGCTAACAAAGGGATCTTTGGTGGTGACTAAGTGCAAGAAGGCTTACACACTTTATTCGATGCAAGGAAAAATTTGTAAAGGTGTTATCGATGCATTTGAGGATGATACTTTTACCGAATTGTGGTATAAGCGGCTTGGGCACATAAGTGAAAAGGGGCTGCACATTTTGTTCAAGAAAGAGCTTCTACCTAGTTTGAAAGGTACGCATCTTAAAAGTTGTGTTCATTGCTTGGCAGGCAAACAACATAGAGTTTCTTTTCAAAAAAATGTTGCTTCTAGAAAAGAAAATGTTTTGGAGTTGATTCATTCGGATGTTTGTGGTCCTTTAAAAGTTAGAACACATAATGATGCACTTTATTTTGTTGCTTTAATTGATGATTATTCAAGAAAAGTTTGGGTTTTTGCACTAAAACTAAAAATCAAATTCTAGATGTGTTTAAGCATTTTCAGGCCATGGTTGAAAGAGAAATAAGGTGGAAATTGAAGTGCATCCAAACAGACAATGGTGGTGACTACATTGGGCCATTTGATAAGTATTATCACAACCAAGGTAT
Source organism: Camellia japonica (assembly GCA_030407325.1). Lineage (NCBI taxonomy): Eukaryota > Viridiplantae > Streptophyta > Magnoliopsida > Ericales > Theaceae > Camellia > Camellia japonica. Next base: position 157,716,068 of record JAPPVO010000031.1, on the reverse strand, counting down.
TCGGCACCAAAAGATAGTTAAGAAGACTCCTCAACAAAATGACATTGCCGATAGGATAAACTACACTATTGTGGAAAGAATAAAGTGTCTGCTTTCATATGCTAAATTGCCAAGATCCTTTTGGGGTGAGGCAATGAGAACAGCGGCAAACGTGATCAATTTGTCTCCTTCCTATCCTTTGAATGGTGATGTTCCTGAAAAAGTTTAGATCGGTAAAGATGTGTCTTATGAGCACTTGAGAGTGTTTGGTTGCTGAGCTTTTGTTCACATTCCAAAGGATGAGAGGTCCAAGCTTGATAGCAAATCAAGACAATGCATTCTTCTTAGCTATGGGTGATGAATTTGGTTACAAATTGTGGAATCCGGTCAACAAGAAAGTTATTCGAAGACATGATGTGTGTTTCTTGAAGACCAAACAATTGAAGACTTTGGCAAAAGTGATCAACCAAAGCCAAAAACTAGTGATCTCATTGACATGGATCCATCTCCTTCATCTTCGTGGATGATGAAAATGGGGAGATGTGCAGCCATCTATTGAAGATGTAGAGGATGATACTAATCGTAATGAAGTTGAGCCAGAAATTGAGGAAGAGCATCCAACTCAAAAACCGCCATCACAACTTGAGTTGAGAAAATTTACAAGGGATCAGGAACCTTCGAAAAAGTATCCGCCCAATGAATTTGTGTTGATATCCGATCAAGGAGAACTCGAGAGCTACCAAGAAGTAATTGAGCATGCAAAAAAATGTGGTTGGAAAAAGGCTATAGAAGAGGAAATGAATTCCTTACTTGAAAATCACATTTATAATTTAGTAAAGTTGCCTACATGGAGAAAAAGTTTGAAAATAAGTGGATTTTCAAATTGAAGAATGATGGCAAGAATCTGAGGTACAAGGCATGTCTTGTTATGAAAGGATTTGGGCAAAAGAAAGGTGTTGACTTTGATGAAATTTTCTCGCTGGTTATGAAGATGTCTTCTAGTCCGGTTGTACTTGGTATGACTGCAAGTATGAACCTTGAAGTTAAACAACTTGATATGAAGACTGCATTTCTTCATGGTGATCTTGAAGAAAAAATTTACATGGAGCAACCGGAGGGTATTGTGGAAAAAGGGAAAGAAATTTGTTTGTAAATTGAAGAAAAGTTTGTATGGCCTCAAGCAAGCACCGCAACAATAGTACAAAAAATTGACTCTTTCATGACAAATAATGGTTTTTCTAAAACCACTTCGGACGATTGTGTGTTTGTAAAAAAATTTCCGGATGACAAATTTATTATTCTTTTGCTTTATATTAATGACGTGTTAATTATGGGTCAAGATTCTACCATGATTAACAATGTTAAGTTAGAGTTGAGCAAGTCTTTTGTTATGAAAGATTTGGGACTAGCAAAGCAAATACTTGGTATGAAAATTATTCGTGATCGCAAAAAAGGGTTGATTTGGTTGTCTCAAGAAAGCTACATTCAGAAAGTTCTTGAGAGGTTCAACATGGATAAAGCAAAGCCGGTTAGTTATCCACTTGCGGGTTACTTCAAGCTTAGTTTGAATTATTGTCCTACAAGTGACAAAGACAATGAAGAGATGCTGAAAATTTCTTATGCTTCAATGGTTGGATCTTTGATGTACGTCATGGTTTGTACAAGTGTAACAACCCCGATCTGTGATTAGCCCATGATCCTTGATTAAGACTACTTAATACGTAATTAAGATGAAATTCTACGTTAATTGCATGTGTTGTGTGTTATTTGCATTTGTATCTGTCTGTTGTAGAAAGACCTATCTGTGTTTCGGTTTCAGTATGCGAATTGAAGGCCTTATCAGCATTTGATCACGAAATTGACTTGGTTTATGTGTTATTTGGAATTTTTGGAACATTATGGTAGGTTTAATTGAAATTCAATTCAAAATCAAATAATTAGATTAAATTAGATAGAATTAACTAAGCTTAATCAAGTTTAATTAAGCTTACTTAATCCAAGCCTATATAAGGCTAATTTAATTCTAGAACTTACAAAAACACTCTCATTTTGTCTTCTTGAGCTCCTAAATGTGAGAGAAAAGAGAGAGAGAGAGAGAGAGAGAGAGAGAGTTGAGTTCAACCAAGAAGGAGATTTGAGAGAGAAGAGTAGAAGAATTGTTTTGTATTCAAGCTAAGGACTTATTAGTTGGAGAGAACACCTTGAGATTCTTACACAACTACAGCTTAAGGGTAAGAATTCAACCTTAATTTGAGACATTAAGTTCATTTCCATGAAAATTCAAGAGAATTAAGAAGATTAGTATGAGATTGCATTTAGATAGATGAGTTTGAGAGAGATTCATGCACACATATACATTCTATAGCATTTTGAAGTTGATTTCAAGTAATTCTCTCATGCATGTCATTATTTCACCTTGGTTTCAGAAAGTCATCAAGTTTCATGCTATTTTATATCACTTGATCATGTTTTGGAAGTTGGAGTTCATGACAATACATGCATGTTATGTTTTCTAAATTCCAAGTTTGATTTTGGACAATTCACTTGCTTTTGAGCCTTGATTTCTATGAAATGATCTTTAATTCATGATGTTTTGCAAGTTTACAAGTGTTTTCTCAAGTTTTGGGGCCCAAATAATGTGTTTTGAAGCTTTACACTTGAGTTTTGCATCGTGAACATCAATCTGGAAATTCCAGAATTCCGCATTAGCACTCGAGCAACCAAAGGGCGACCACCCTTTGTTTTGCACCTTAGCTCGAGTGAAGAAACGTTAGCTCGAGCGTAAAATTCATGCTCCCAAAAGTTTTGCAAAGTTTTACAAACCGCTCGAGCGACTGAAGTTACACTCGAGCAAAGACCCTGTTTACTAAGTCTTTGGCTCAAGCGACTGTCGAGCATTCGTCGAGTGTAAAAATTAAGTAACCAATACTTTTGCAGACTTTGCAGATCGCTCGAGCAACAAAATTTGCACTCGAGCGGACTGCTCTATTTTTGAAATTTTGACTAAGTGTTTCAACTCATATTTTGGCATCCTCATTGCATCTTAGGCATTCTTAAGCTTTAATTAAGACACAATAATAAGGATAAGGATTAGAAACACACCTAGATAGATAAGAAATTAGTTAAGTGTTTTTCGAACGTGTGTTTCAATGTGTATCCGTTATGTGTTTGTGTAGGTCACGCACCATAGATCGTTAATCCGACTATTCTGACTCTTCTGCTATTGGAGTTATCTATGAGTAACAACTTTGTAAAGATATGTTGATTATAAGTATTTTCAGAATAATAAGATACAATCTATTTTATGAATCATGAATGAATGTCCATATTTTTGAAATGTAATTGTGGCATCCTTAGTTCACGTGACCCTCGCCCGGAGGTAACAATACCATAGCTTATGTTCATGTGGCCCTTGCCTGGGGGTAACAATACTGCGGCCTATGTTCATGTGGCCCTTGCTTTGGGGTAACAATACCATGGCTATTTGTGCAAAAGATATTGACCTTTATGGTCGTCGATACCGACTATGTATGTGGGTCTTATGACCAATCTGATCTGATAGCTAATGGATGTATCACATATAACTGCTTACAAATTCTGTATAGGTATATGAATCTGAATATGTTTCTGATATGAACTCTGATTTCTGACTCTATCATGGACATCATTCATAACATCTTTACTCTATTGTTATTCACCGAGCTCTAGCTCATTCTTTTATTTATGTATGTAGGTGATCAAACGCAGGACCAGGCTCAGTGAGGTTGCCTGGAGATCTGTTTGAGTTAGCCAACCAGTATGCCTTCTGAGGAGGTTACAAAATGTTTTGTGGTCGAGTTTTGTGAATCTTATTATGACTTTTGTTTTCCTTTTTGTTTAAGCTTGAACTCGACTTTTGGTTTATCTGTAATGTGGTGATGTAAGACTACGCATTGTATATAAATATAAGTTTTAAATTTTCTGTCTCATGTATGTCTACACAGCTCTATGGACGTTGTATGTTTGTAATTGCTTTCGCCAGCCCCTTTACTTTTGCTAATCTGTTCAGAGGCCTTAGATAATCCCAGGATTACTAGTCAATTACGATGCTAAACCTATAAGGGCGGGTTTGGGTCGTAACAGAGTGGTATCAGAGGACGTGTTCTATGGCACACACGAGTCCATATGAGCTATAGGATGTCCTAGTACGAATTAGGGACATTACATCTGCATGTATAAGTATGTGACATCATGTGAACATATTTGAACCAATATACATTGGGACTGAAATGAAATGAACTAAAATTGAATGCTGTAAAGAATTATTTTCCTGGGTTTATTAGTGCTCTACTTACCTATAGTAAATGGAAAATCCAAGAAGTGATGGTACAGCTGAATCTTCCGAGGCCCGAATGAACCACATGGAACGGATATTAAAGGCCCTAACAGAATCAATGTTACAATAATAGAGACAACAACCTCTGCCTCCTCCACCCCCTCCGATCCAAGTAGAGCCAATCAATAATGATATTCTCAGTTTGACTCAGAAATTTAACAAGCTAAAGCCACCAACTTTTTTGGGTGGTATTGAACTGCTAAGGCCGAGACATGGATGCTAGAGACCGAAAAACTATTTGAAGTTCTTTCATGTTCTGAAATCCATGAAGTTTTGTTAGCAATTTACACTTTGAAAGATGAAGCTCGACGATGGTGGATGCTTATCCGAGATAACAGTGGGACTTTAACTTGGAATCAATTCAGAGAGATTTTCTATGAGAAATACTTCCCTCAATGCTTTCAAGATAGAAAAGTGTCTAAATTCCAAGAACTCAAACAAGGCAATATGTCAATAGCAGAGTATGAAGCCAAGTTTACCGAATTGGCCCAATTTGCTCCATACATGGTAGATACCGATTACAAAAAGGCTCAAAAATTTGAAGGAGGCTTGTGTTTGGAAGTGTTTGATTGGGTTAGTGTGTTGAAACTACCTAAATCTGTGAATATGCTTGATAGAGCCCTAGTGGCTGAAGCCAACCTAGCTGCTATGAAACAAACTAAAGCTCCAACAACTGAATGGAGAGGTAAGAGATCGGGATTCAATTTTAAGAAGGGTCAATCATTTTCAAAGAAGAAAAACACAAGATCCTTCAGTAGTTCAAGTCAAGGTAGTGGTGCAACCCCTACTTGCTCAGAATGTGGAAGAAAACACAAGGGTGCTTGCTACCGATCAACAGGTGCTTGCTTTCGGTGTGACAAGACTGGCCACATGATAAAAGATTATCCGCTCATATCCCAAAATTCTAACCATCTTGCGGCAAGTTCAGCCGAAGCTGTTTCTGTACTAAGAACAAATGTGAGAACTAATGTTGGCAAGGAAACCTTGAAGCAAGGCAGAGTGTTTGCACCTGTGCCAAGAGACGTCCAAAATACTGAATCAGTGGTGTAAAGTATAATCCCTAGCTGTGCTCAAAATGCATATATGCTGATAGACTCTAGTTCTATACATTCATTCGTGTCGCATGCTTTTTCTCACAAATTGACTAGACCACTAGAACCTATGAATTATATGTTATTTGTATCTACACCTTCTGGGGGTTCTATGATGTGTGCTTATGTGTATCTCGCGTGTGACATCATGATTGGGGATATGTTATTATATGTTGATTTGCTAACATTGGACATTACTCATTTTGATTGTATATTGGGTATGGATTGGTTGGCTAAGTACAGTGCAACTATTGATTGTGCGAATAAATCTGTTGTCTTCCGACCACCTGGCTTGTCTGAATTTGTGTTTGCTGGGAATGGGATAGTTCCACCTTCGTATATGATTTCTGTTTTGAAAGCTGTCAAATTGCCTAGAAAAGGATGTCGCGGTTATTTGTGCAATGTTTTAAATGTGACTTCTGATAGCCCTAATGTGGAAGCTATTCCTATAGTTAATGAATTTCCTGATGTGTTCTCAAATGAACTACCTAGTGATTTGATTGATAGAAAAATTGAATTTACCATTAAGGTATTACTTGGAACACAACCTATCTCTTAAAACACCTACAGAATGTCAACTTCTGAATTGAAAGAATTGAAAACCCAATTACAAGAACTGTTAGACAAGAAATTAATCCGTCCGAGTACTTCATCTTGGGGTACTCTAGTTTTGTTTTTTAAGAAGAAAGATGGGTCTTTGAGGTTATGCATTGACTATCGAGAATTAAACAAAGTAACTATCAAGAATAAATATCCACTTCCCCAAATAGATGATCTATTTAACCAACTTTAAGGAGACCAAGTGTTTTCCAAATTGATATTAGATCTGGATACCACCAATTGAAAGTTAAGGCAGAAGACATAGAGAAAACCGCAATCCAGACTAGATATGGGGGCTATGAGTTTTTGGTAATGCCGTTTGGGGTAACTAATGCACCCGCAGCATTCATGGACTTAAAATTTGAGTCTAAATTTCTGATGAAATCTTAGATAAAACTCAACTACAACGTTTTTTAGGATCACTGAATTATATTGCTGAATTTTACAAAGACCTTAGGAAAACTTGTCAACCTCTGTTTGATCGGTTAAAAGACAATCCTCCTCCTTGGTCTTCTACTCATACTGCTATTGTTAAACAGGTTAAACAATATGTCAAGTCTCTTCCTTGTCTTGGTATTCCTACTGAAAATTCATTCAAAATTATTCAAACTGATGCCTCTGATGTTGGTTATGGTGGCATTCTCCTTCAGAAAGTCACTCCTCAATCATCTGAACAAATTGTTCGTTATCATTCTGGTGTCTGGAATAAAGCACAATTAAATTATAGTACTATTAAAAAAGAAATTTTATCTACTGTTTTATGTATTAGTAAATTTCAAGATGATATTTTAAATCAAAAATTTTTACTTCGTGTTGATTGCAAATCTGCTAAATATGTTTTAGAAAAAGATGTTCAAAATCTTGCTAGTAAGCAAATTTTTGCCCGTTGGCAATCTATTTTAAGTATTTTCGATTTTACTATTGAATATATACTTGGTTGTCAAAATTCCATTCCCGATTTCCTTACCCGAGAATTTTTACAGGGGGATAGGGATGGCCACTCCATTTATTGCTTACCATAAAACCAATTTACCCATTACCATGATCTGATTCACCAAACTGCTTATCGCATTGCCCGGATAAAATTAGCCAAAAAAAACTACTAAACGTGCTCAATACATTCAGTACCACCAAATCCAAGCTCGTCGCCATTTACTTGCTGATTATTACAACTGTTTGGATTTTCATCAGACTTATTTAGATCTCCTTAGTGGTTGCTAATCTTTATTGCTAACCTTTGTTTCTTTTTAACAGATGTCTCGCCTAAGGCCCCCTTCTAAAGCCTTGGTTCCAACTAGTCAGCCTTTTATCCCTCCTTTGGAGTTAGTCACCCAATACCATCCTATTGAAATGATTAACCGTTACCAAGTTCTTGATAATACTCCTCGACCCAGTTTCACATCTGCTTTGGCCTATGATCCTTTTGCTTCATCTAGCCAAGCAGTTACTCCATACCCTCCTAATCCTATTAAAACTGCTCGATCTGATTATGTTGACTCAACAACTACTAATCTCTTTTTCAAAGAACCTAGTCACCCAAAGAGTCAATCTGTTAATGATCTGGTTAAAACTTATTTCCCTCCTGGATGGCATTTTGTTCCTCTCCATCCAGAGAAAACAATTACCTTCTATAAAGACATCCTGTTCAACCATCAGTCAATTGTGATTAAACCCATTTGATCGTACTTACACTAGTAAAGTGGTTTACCATTCACTTTATATTCACAATATTGTTTCCTTAGTTGAATGGGGTTCTCCTTATCAACTTCGAGATTTACCTAATCACTCCCTTCAGTATAATTATTATGATTATATTGATGCCTGGTTCAAAGTCCTCCTATATCAAAATGAAACATTTAGTCACTCCTGGTTTCTTCAATTTGATCAAAAGTTTAAGTCAGAATTACCTACTTGGTTTCTGAGATGGTGGACACATTATGGTGCCATTCCAGACATCTTCCCATCAGTAATTTTGGATCAAGTCAATTATTTTTCCACTGTTTTCTCATTCACTCCACAGCAAAGAGAATTCCCTCAATTGCTTATTTTTATATCCAAATATAAGATCCCTTGGATATTCAAATGGCAATATGGTATTTCTGGTAAAGTGATTCAGCGGCTACATAAGGTTAAATGGTGGGATAACTTCAAGATTCAACGAATTGTTGATATTGTTCAAACTGAGTTCCCGATTAACATTCATGCTCCTACCTGCCATGGTTAAAGCTCATCAGATCCCAACTGCTCCAGTCACTCAAGGAAGCCAACTTCCTCCAGTCAATCTTGGAAGCCCATCATCCAGTTCTTCCAAGCCCAAGTCATCCAAATCAAAGATTAAATCCAAGTCAGCAAAGCCCAGTTCTGACCAGCCCAAGTCAAAGGATAAATCCAAATCAAAGGTTAAGCCCAAGTCCAAGTCATCCAAAGATGAACTCCTCCAAATGGCTCGTTTACTCATGGCCCAAGCCAAATCAGACTCGGATAACAGCAGTTCAGAAGGTGGTTCAGACGGTTCAAACTCTTCTGAAGGTTCAACTACTCAAAATCCATATGGACCCGAGTTCCAAGATGCTCAGGACCCATATGCTTAAATCAGTCATTGGATTCTATATAGCTATAATTATCAGCTTCAATCAATACTCGTCTTTTGAGAAAAGCTGCTGATATATATATCTATATTTGATTCCATCAGTCACATGCGTCCAAGCAATGAATAGTAAAAAAGTCAACTTTACTGTTCACTATTCATCAAAAAGTCAACATTACTATTCATCATTCATCATGATTCATTCCACCGACAAATTCAGCACAGTAAAAGCTTTAATAATTCACCGAAAGCAGCAGACAACTCCCATGTGCTTCTGATGCTCCTTTCAAGTCAAGACTATTCACTCACAAGGCTCACAGCAATCACTCACAAGGCTAACAGTGGTGGTCTCTTTTGATTATAAAAAGGCCTCTTCAGTCAAGAATAAGGCAGAGTTGGAAAAATTGAGAGCACCCCTTCCTCAAGAGAAAAACCTATCTCTGTAATTTTCTTTTCAAGTCCGTTTTCAAGTTATGTATTTTGAAGAATTGTTAGTTTCAATCCATTAAACAATTGTAAGTTTTATTATTAATGTTTATTTAAACTGTTTTCTTTTATTATTTCTTATAGTTTTAGTTTAACTTATTTTTATATATATATATATATATATTCTTAATAAACATTCTCTTGGCTTCAAGGAACACATAACTAATAGTTTGTCTATTATTATGTCATGTTGAGTCTGAAATAGGTACTTCACATTTTGAAGTGTCAATGTGCTTAGTCAATAATATTCTTATTGCTGTTATTGTTTTGTTGCTATTAAACTAGAGTAATTACTATAATATTGCAACATGATCATAATGTGAAGGAGAGGGAAAAGATATTGTACCAGCTGGATGATAAGGTCTTCAGAAACTCCTTTGAAGAGATAGGCATTTTCCACAATTCCATGAAAAAGATACTGAGCGATACTTGATCTAATTGCCTTAGGTAGGTCTTCAAGCACTTCTTCCTGCTGTAATTCTGCTGTCCTAAATTTCAATTGCATATTTGCCAGCATTTGCTCTTTCAAACTTTCTGGAAGTCGATTCTTGCTTGCATATCGTAAAATCTGATTGATGGTGTCCCTCTATAAAGCCATTATTAGATAATACTCATAATAGTGTAGTCTAGTAGATTGGGGAGGCACACTTCTGAAAAGTTGAGGGCCTGGTCATTTTGATTCCCTCCCCACACTAGAGAGAGAGAGAAAGAGAGAGAGAGAGAACCGTGACTCCAAAAGTCAAATGTGTTCATAAAAAGGGTTTTAGAGGAATTACCATGGCAAAGGTTCGGACTAAAATTACCATGGCAAAGGGTTTTAGAGGAATTACCATGGCAAGGGTTTTAGAATTGTATTTCCATGAACAACACATAATGAGAGTGAAAACAAAAAATCAAAAGACTCAAACCCCATTATAGAATAAAACACAACTAGAAACAATCTACTATCACTAAGACCACAAGCTCTACTTAAATTGTTGTTCTTTTGTTACCTAGAACCAACAAACTAATTAATAGGCACTAATCAAAACATGAATTGATTATATTCAAAACCCTAGAAAGTAATTTACTCTATGAGATAGATAGATATATGCCTCATTGATAGCGAGCATTTGACCATTGTTTTTCTTCACCTTTTTAAGCTTTCTCAGAAAATACCTTAGAAATTTAACCAAAACACAATTGGAATCGAAAATAATATACTCAAACCTCATACATACATATATATATATATATATACATATACATACCAGAACTTAGACTTGGCCCGAACCTCGTTGGTGGCCCAGAGCTTCATGCGGTAGATCTTCGGATGTTGATCGGTCTCCATAGGAAGAGCTCTTCCTACAACCTGATACTGATGAATCGTGCAAATTGATACAAGAGATGTACACAGACACAGAGAGCGAGCGAGATCATACGAAAGAGAGATTGAGAGATCAAGAGAGGAAGAGAGATTGAGAGATCGAGACAGAAACAGAGAGATTGAGAGATTGAGGGAGAGATTCATACTGATGGAGTTCTTTAGACAACGATGGGCATGTGAGCGAGAGCAAGAGCGAGACAGAAAGCAAGAACGAGAGAGAGAGAGACTTTGGTTGCGCTTAGTAGAGTTTTGTAAGTATGATTTGAGATTAGCAGTTGTATTTTGAGTTTGTAAATTTTGGAATTATGATTTGAGTGTGGAAAATTTGTTTGGTGAAAGAGTTTTGAAAAGAGTGGGGAATTTTTAATGTGACATATGATATTTGATACAAAAACTTACAATTCATAACCAAATATACAATTCAAAATTCTATTAAAACACATAAAAAAAATTAAAAAATTTGGAAAATATTTTTTTCGAATATATAAAAATTAACATATGTCAATTGCAAAAAAAAATAAAAATGCACTGTTCCGGTTAATCGGCCGAACGATCGGTGGGATGACTGATTAGGCCAAATTTGAAAAGAAAAAAAAAATTGAAAATCACACCTGAGAGAGAGTTTTCTGCAGAGTTTTGGAAACGTGATTTGAGAAACACAACCAAACATCATATTTGAATATGGATGTAGAATCATTATTTAGAAACACAACCAAACACAGCCTTTAGTGAGCCTACTAGGGGAAAACTAAGAAAAGGGCGCAAATAAATGAAAGAAGAAAATAGGGACCTTTTACGACCTACTTGCTTTCATTATGCTGTCATGTTTTTTCTTTATTATTAATTTTTATTTTTTGCCACGGCTAATCAAACCGTCACGAAAAAAATAGACGCAAAAAGTCAATTTTTTAGTAGTGCTAAAAAGAAGTATTTATTGACGAAAATAAATTTTGTCACCTATTATTTTTATTTTTTTATTACATGTGACAAAATTTTATAATTCATTACGGATTATTTTTATTTAGTGACGAAATTTATTTTCTTTGTTACTTTTCGTCACCATAGGTTACTTAGAGAGCTAATTAACTTGCGTTTTGTTTTGAGAGAGAGAGAGAGAGAGAGGGAGGGGGGAGGAAAACTGATAAACAAAAAAAGAGGGGGAAGTTAGTAGTCTATTTTTTTTCATTACCGCCCAATATGTCAAAATTTTCCCTCCAAAATTAGTGACAAAATAATTTCCTCACTAAAAAATCTCAAAATATTAAAAATTATTAGTGACAAAAATATATTCCTCACCAAATGGTCTTAAAATATTTAAAATCAAGTTTCTCAAAAATATATATATATATATATAATTATTGGTGACGAAATATATTCGTCACCAATAATTTTATAATTGGTGACAAATTTTTTTTTCTCACCAAAAGTTTCAAAATTTTGGCGCCACCCAAAAAAATTAGCGGGAAAACCTTCGATGACAAAACTTAATTTTTCCTCACCTAAAAAGAAGTATTTGTTGACGAAAATAAATTTCGTTACCTAATATTTTTATCTTTTTATTATATGTGATAAAATTTTATAATTCGTCACGAATTATTCTTATTTAGTGACGAAATTTATTTTCTTCACTATTTTTCGTCACTATAAGTTACTTTTGTTGTAGTGTAGGAAGAACTTTGACTGTTGCTTCGGGGAACATGGTTTTCCATTCCGCATTACACATTGCCCTATCCAGTCGTTCCATGGTATTGGCTAGACCTTTCCTGTTGTTAGTCCAAGTCATTCGAGGTCCAAAGCTTCCTAGATCAATAAGGTTGCAGTTGTTCACATGGTCAAGGAATTTCTGGGTCCTCCCATTGTTCTGGCTACGTGAGAAAGCTCTTCTTTCATGTTGGCTTGAGTAGTCGTTGAAATCACCAGCTACCAGCCAAGGTTTTTCCATATCACCCGCTATGTCCTCAAGTTCCTTCCACAAATGGGCTCTAAGGGTGGGGTTGGGGCTAGCATAGACAGCGGCCAGAACCCACTCTTCAAAATCCTCTTTATGTATCGTGGCATGGATGACTTGCGAGTTGATAGTAGATGTTCTAACATTCACCTGGCTGGTGTCCCAGATTATCCAAATGCCACCTACTTTACCCATTGGGTCAACAACGGATGAGGCAGTAAATCCAAGTCTGTTGAAGAAATTGCTCATCTGGCTATACGTGACTTTTGTTTCCATGAGCACCAGGATTTCAGGCTTGTGAGTCTTGATAATCTCCACTATATTTCTCTTAAATTTGTTGTTGTCGGCTTCGCGGCAATTCCAAAACAAAAGCCGGAGTAGATCCATGGAAAGGTATGGTGGGGGTCTCTGACTGCTAGTTCCTTAATGATACTACGGATTCTCCGATAATCGTCCTCCACTGATCTGAGGGAGGCCATTTGAATCTAGTGGAATGGGTGGGTTGGATTGTCCCCCCAACTTGGTTCGATTATTAACCGTAGTTGCTCTATCCACTAGACGAAAGCGACTAGGTGAAGAGCTTCGCTCTTGGGTTCTAATAACAGCCCCACTGCACTGTTCTAGTTGAAGTGCTTCTCGATTACTTTCCCCTGAGCTTCTGGTGTCGGCGTTCCATCTCCCTCCATTATTGGTCTTGCCGGGGTCTAGGTCTGCGGGTTCACTCTTCCTGGTCAATTGGTCTAAAGAACAAGTTGAAGAGAGGGAAGTTAAGTTAGAGTTAATGAGGAGTGTATGGCTAACCGCAACATCTACCATGGTAGAGTCTTCTTTACTTGCGATGGGTTCCAATGCACAAATCATGTCAGTCACTGTAGGCAATTGTTGCTCTCCATTACCGTATACGTCTCCATTGAGTTGTGCACAGACTGAATCCTTGGCAGAAGAATCTGCAGTAGCAGTAGATGAGCTTGCACCAAATAGGTGGTTCAGAAGGGAAGGCTGGGTCTGATTGGGTTGTTCGGGGGATTGAGATTGAGACTAATTGACTTTCCCTTTACCTTTCACTTCTTTAGTTTGGCTTGAGCCCAGTTGAAGATATGGACCTGAATGGACTTTCTCAGTGCCTATTCTGTTGGTTTTCCTTCCCCTAGAATGATCTCCTTGCCCATCCTGGCCTTCGTCCAAATACTTGAATTTATTGGGCTTAGAGGTTGGGCCAGTTGACTCTTGGGCTTTTCTAGGTTGAATTGGCCCACGTCCACGTTTAGTGACAAGCATCCATGGCCCAAATGTCTCCTCTGTGATGTCCGTTGATTGCAGGTTACCGTTGCTTGCATTGGTAGGTGTACTGGAGTTCTTGGTGCCGGTAACGGCTAGCTGAACGCCGTCTGGTGGTGAGCTGGGCGGTTTGAATCTGCAAGCTTCCTTCCTGTGATCAATACGGCCACATAGGAAGCAGAAGGAGTGGAGCGATTCATACTCAATGTTATAACACTTGTTTTCCAGCACAAATTTGGGTTTCAGAGGTTGGGTAAGGTCCATCTCCACACAAATTCGTGCAAATTTACCTCTCATAGCCATAGCAGTTGTCCAATCAATTTTTAGTGGTTTACCGATGGTTTTGGCAATAGAAAACAGAACCTTATCTTGGTAATACTCTATCGGAAGCTCCGGAAACCGAACCCATACTGCGGTTGTGGTTTTAAAAGCTTCTGAGGGTTTGAAGTTAGGTTCCCATCGCCTCACGGTGAGATAATGGTCCATGATTACCCAAGGACCTCCTGTATACACCTTTGTATAGTCCTCCTGGTTGGAGAACTTGAATAAGAAGAAATTGTACCCCAAATCGATGGCATTGAATTCACCTTGTAGACCCCAGATGTTCTTAACTCTTGTACATAGCATTCTGTACCCAATGGTTTTACCCAAGAGTCGAATAATTAGAGCACTCTCCCATGGTTTCCTAATCTTTTGGAGGAGTTTTTTTGGAAGAGTGACTCTAGGTAGACCCATGTGCTCAGAGATGGAATGGACGATTGAGGAAGGTCCCTCTTGATCATCGTTTTCCTCATCAGATGAGAGTATTTCCACACTGCTGTCGAACGTGTAGTCACTCTGTCTTACTGTGACCAGTGCATCCTTGAAGGATTTTAGGGGTAAATTTCTTGGAGGTGTGATACACGGGTCGCGGTGGCCCTTATCTCCCTTTTTCAGATAGCATCTCGACTTCGGTTTCCATCTCAGTGTTAGCAAGTGGAAGAGAACTTTTGATTTTCTTTGTACTCCGAACAAGGTGGTCTTCTTCTTCCTGTGTAGATTTAGCAGTATTAGGGTTAGGGCGATGGTTTGCTTCCTCCATTCGAAAACTCGAAATTAGTTTACAGGTGCATGTATGTCTATATCATGTAGTATATATTTCAACATCAAACTATAGAAAAAATAATAAATAAATAAATAAATGTGGTACTTAACACGATCATATTTCCAACATTACTACACTACTGCAACCCTACTATTTGGATAAGTAATTTGAAAATTTAAGTACTTTTAAGGTTGTGTTTTGATTATGAATTTGAGTATAAAAAATTTTAAAAAAGAAAAAGGATAAAATGTGAATAAAATATAATTACATTTTTATTTTTTTCTTTTCAAATTATTACTTAAATTCATAATTTACACAAGTTTAAAAGTTTTCTACCTCTTGCCATAGCTTAGCAATCAATTCTTTTCATTTATTTATTTAATTTTTGGGGATTAACTATATTTTTTATTTCTAAAATTTCTGTTTTATATAATTTTGTTTATAGACATTTTAATTGTGTCAATTTCATTTTAAAAGTATAAAATATGCATTAAATTGATTGCTTCCTTTCAGTCCGTAATCAAATTGAAGGATACTATTAGGTCTGTGGAGAGTTATCACGGGTCTCGTTTCAATAATATGAACCGTGAATGTGTAGAACTCATAGAATACTATGTGCTTGTAAAAATTATGTCGATCGGATATCAATAGTTACGTGATCAAATCAGTTTTGTATAAATAAAAAAAAAGGACAGTGAAAAAATAAACGATTGACAAAAATCTAATCCAATGAGATAGCTATCGATATCTGATCAACGTGATTTTTTACATAAATATAGTACTCGACGAATTCTATATATTAAACAGTTTAAATTATTAAAACGAGACCCGTAATGAATCTCTTCAGGCTCAATAGTACCCTCCAGTCGTACTGCCAGGAAGCCCAGCCCTTTCAATTTCTCCACAAACCCACTTTGTGAGAGCATAATTCTCAATGCATGTGAAAGGCAGCTAGGTCTGAAGAGAAATTTATATAGTGTAAATAGAATCACTTTATTTTTTGAGAAAATTGTAAAAAAAAATTATATATATATATACTTAAGATTTGACTTTTATAACAAATTAAATCCTAAATTTATAATTTTATTAATTTAAATCCTAAATATTAATATTTTTTAATTTATTTTTAATCTAAATAATTTATCTATTTTTGTTAATTAAAATCGATTAATAAAAAATATTTTAAATATTTTATGTACATTTATATTGAGTTTAATGAATAAAGTATTATTTTTCTGTACCTAAAGAAAATAAATAAATTATTTAGATTGAAAACAAATTAAAATATTAGAATTTAATTGACAAAATTAAAAAAAAATTAAGATTTATTTTGTTATAAGAGTCAAATTTTGAATTTAAAAAAAAAAGATAAATTACAAATACATCCCTGAGGTTTGCTTAAAATAGAGATTGCCCCTTATGGTTTGAAAAATTACAAATACCCCCTTGTTATAATTTTTTATTTAACAGAATTAATTAAAAAAATAAAATTCATAATTACTCTCCTATATAATAATAAAATTACTTAAATTATTAATTGAAATATATTTCTAACATCATTAAAAACTGTTAATTGAGTTGATGATTTATTAATAAAATAGACGATTTGTTATGAAATTATAAACTTCAGGGGGTAAAATGTAATTTTCAAAACTACAAAGGGCGATTCGTATTTTAATTAAACCGCAGTGGTGTATTTGTAATTTATCCTAAAAAAAAAACATTTAAACCAAGGTGAATTTAAGTGTTTTTTTAACGAACACGTGCATTAGGGTAAAAAATGTAATCAGAATTTTTAAAATTTTATTTTTATTACAAACTAGCTTAGCAATTAATTCATGTCCAACTGAGGCTTTGTTTGGAAAGTTGAATTTTTAGTTAAAAAGTCAAAAAAAATTGCTATAAATTGTAACATAACTCTTTCTATTTTCTACATCTTTTTTTTTTATATAAAATATCAAAATATTAACTAAAATAGTCAATTCTGAAACCTAAATGAGTTTCCTATTAGTTCAAAAACTTGTCTATTACAATAAGGTAAAAGTTGACTTACGACAAGGGAGGCTTAATTTAGGGGTGTAAATTTAGCCTAACTTGGCCCATGTCAGGCCTTGCGGGCTATTGCAAAAATTTAGGCCGGGCCGGGCCGGCTCACGGGTTAAAAAATTAGGCCCAAACCCAAGCCCAAGCCTAGGGGTATTCGGGCCTTGGGCAGGTTGGTGGGCCTGGGCCTAGCCTCAAGCTTGGGTCGGGCCTAGACGGGCCTGACATTTTTATTTGCTTCTTTAATTTTTTTCCTATCAAAATTTTATTATTTTCCACTAAAAAAACACTGAGACTCGGGCGAAGTGGGCCTTAAGTGAATTGAGGAGCTGGGCCACCGACCAAGTCGAGCTTCAAAATGATGGCCCAGGCCTAAGCCCAGGGGCTGGGGTTGGGGCTAGGGCTAGGGCTAGGGCTAGGGCTAGGGCTCGGGCCCAAACGGGCCTAAACGGGCCAAGTTCACACCGGGCCACTGCGGGCTTCGGGCTGCCTACGGGCCACGGACCATTTTTGTACTCCTAGCTTAAATGTATTTTTTTGATCGTTTATGAAAAAATGTGTAAAAAAATAGAGAGGTGATGTGACCTAAATAAGTGCACTTATTTAGGGGATACCAAACAAGCTCTTAAGAGTATCTCCAACGCTTACTCAGATATTTTATTAAATTTAAATTTGATGAAACACGTCTCTTTTTTTTTCTGTTCCAACAGTAAACTCATATCAAATGAAGAAGAGGCAAGATTTTCATCAAATCAAGAAAGCGTTTAACCTTTCATAAATTTTCAAGGCGACTGTTGGTGGACGACCGGCTGGTCAACCGGGTGGATGACTAGCTTGGACATGTTTTGCTGAAAATTTCTCTAGGGTGGACGATCGATTGGACGATCGGCTAGATTTGATGAAATAATTGGAGCGCAACATATCAGATCAAACTTTTACTCAAATTTTTATTCATATTTGATAAATAAATAAAAAAATTAAGCAAGCATTGAAAATGCTCTAACAAGGACACGTCACACAATTATACCATAATAGTCAAATATTAATAAAAAAAAATTGTTTAATATCTTACCCCAAAAAAATCATCATTTAAAAAAAAAAAAAAATCAAAATGAGGATTTCATTGTTATAGAAGTGCCCAAGAGCATCTCTAACGGTGTATCAAATTTTTCATTAAATTTAAGTAAAAATTTCATTTGATATCAAGTGTTCAACGGAAGTTTTTGAAGTTTCATCAAAACATCGGTCAATCGGGCAGATGTCATGCCGGTCAACCGGCCAGTGTAAGTTTTTCACAAATTTTTTCCTTGAGATGGTCATTCGGGAGTCGACCGAGCGGACAACCAGGAGGACGACCGGAGGGTTGACCGGTCAGTGTAATTTTGTCACAAATTTGTGTTTTGAGATAGTCATCTGGGAGACATCTGGTGGTGAAAATCAAACATGTATGAATAATGATTTGATGAAAAGCACATCAGAACCCAGTTTGATGAAAAAAAAAAAAAAAAAAGTGAAATCTTTAATTTGATACCTATTTGATGAAACCGTTGGAATAGGAAAATGATTGATTTTTTATCAAATTCAAATTTGATGATAGATTTGAGTAAATATTGGAGATGGTCTAACAATTAAAAGTTAGGGGTTTGAGATCTCATAAACAAATCACATTTTTTTTTATCTTTTGCGATTTTTTTTTTTTAAAAAAATTTGTTACAAAATTTTATTTCTTAATCCGTCCTATGTAGATGAATATAAAAAGAAAATTAAAAAGAAAAATACTTACAAAAATTGAAAAAGTCAAAATAAGCTTAAAAAATTTACTATTTTTTACTTTTTTTTATCTTGCCTAGACTTTTTTTTTTTTTTTTAATTTAATTTTTCAATTCGGAGGGATTGAGTTGAATTTAAAAACTTAATTTTTTTAAAAAAAAATTTCACTAAACCAAAAAGAAAGTAAAACCAAACATTAGTGTTTGGAAATTTAGTCGAATAATTATATTAAAAAAAGGGGGTTAAACTAGAAAACATGATTAATCAAAATGTTTGAAAAGGTTTCGTCGCTCATGATTTTTAAGACTATGTTTGGTTGATAAATTTTAAAAAAAAAAAATAAAAATAAAAATAAAAATAAAAAAATAAAAAAGTATATAAAATTAAGTGAAATGTAAATATATATTTTTCACATTTTATCATCTTTTTTAATTTCTGTTTCCAAATCTATCTCTAAATCTTTGAACCAAACACAGCAAGACAGAGAGAGAGAAAGAGAGGAGAGAGAAGGAGAGACCTGAGGAGCAAGCAACGACTATGAATCCATGGGAAGATATATGTTGGAGAAGCTTTTCGTAGGAACTATTGTGGATCAAGAATCCATGGAAAAACAACAGTATAGGATATGTGCCTTCCAACGTTGGTGTAACAATTAACAATGGCTTTGGTGGTGATGATGATTCATTTGATTTCCCCACTTTCATAAATTTCACCCTCAACTTTCCCTCTTCAAAAACATTTGTAACCAAAGCTGGGCTTGCTACTGCCATTCATTCTCTCTCTCTCTCTCTCAATTCAGCTCTGATTTATTTTTTGAACAACACATCTGTCTTATAAATTGTTTTTCTGTTGTGGAAAAAATTTACCTTTTTTTTTTTTTTACCTCAAACTATCACACTTGTGTCAGTGTATTCTTTAAGTCTTTGTTTAGCATTAGTTTTTTTAGCTGATTTTTTTGTGTTTGAACTTTTTTAGTCTTTTATAGTTTAACTTTTTTGATTTTTTTAACTTTTGTAAAAGAAAAATATAATATTATGATTTGGATGTGATATTTTTTTTTATTAGCTTATGTAGCTAATTTTTTCTTTTTTGTGCTTTTTTAGCTAAAAATTTAAAACCAAATGAAGTTTAAATTATCAAGAATAATGTTTGTGAGCTCTAATGCAGCTCTAATAATGTAGAGAGTACTCATGTAAAAGTGAGGCCTACGCTCCTCTCTTTAACTTTCTTTACTCTCTCTCTTCCACTTCAATAGAGTTCCATTTAAAACTCTAGTATTAAAGTTATATATCATTACTGAATCATAAATTTAAACAATTATTCCCTTAAAATATTGACATTAGTCTACATTAGTCTCCTTAAATTATCAATTTAAACAATTATTCTCTTAAAAATATTTTGGGTAAATTACACTGACAACTCCTAAAGTTCAGTCTAATTACATCCCACACCCTGACATTTTAAAAATTACATTCACACCCCGTGGTTAATAATCTCATTTTACAAGCCCCCTGCTTATATAAAAGGCAACAACTCCTAGTAGAAAAATAGAGGAAATTACATTGAGGGGAAAAAAAAAAGTAAAGGAAAGGAAAGTGAAAAAAAACAAAACAAATAAAGTAAAGTAAAAAAAGAGAGAGTGCATAACTTCGATATATTCATTTCGTCTAAATAATTGTAATGACAAGGGGTTAGTGTAATTTCTCAAACATCAGGGAATAATATGTATTAAATCCAAACTTCAAGGAGTGTGAGTGTAATTTACCTAAATATTTATTGACACGAGTTCTGTGCATCTCCATTAAACTAGTTAAAATTTTGTTATATTTTGACTTGAAAGTTATTTAGTATGTTTGGTTTCAGTTTTCTGAATTCAGTTTTCTAAAAATTGAGTATTTTGTTTTTCGTATTTTTTTATTTTTAGTGAATATTTTTTAAATTTTAAACAATTTTTTTTTACTTTTCTTAGATGTACCTTTACTTAGATGTATCTAAATAATAAATTATTTGTGAAAAAATATTTTAAAAAATGAATAAATACACAAAAATATGAAAAATATACTAAATTTTCGTTTTTTTTTTGTTTGTATTTTTAGTATTTAGTGAATTTTTTAAAAAACAATTTCACAAATATTATATTTTCTAAGTATATTTATGTTAGGTGTGTCTAAAAATTAAAAAAAAATTTTGCTTAAAATATTAAAAAAAATTCAATAAAAACAAAAATATTACGAAAAATAAAAAATTAGAATTTTTAAAAAAGTGAATTCTAAAAATTAGAATCAAACAGAGTGATTATTTTTATTTTGGCTATACACTTAATTACATACATTGTCAAACAACCTCTCTATTCCCGTTCGGAAAAAAAAAAAAAAAAAAACCTCTCTATTCTTTTTTTATGTTATTTAGATATTATTTCTATTCATTTTAATTTAGAATTATTTTTTATAAACTCAACACAATTAATTTCAAAATATGAAAATTAAATATTTTTTTAATGTTTGACTAGGCGAAATCACTAGCTACATTTTTGAGACAAAATCACCAAAAACTAAAAAGACTAACTAGCTAATTTGATAAAGGTGAAATTTCGTAATTTCCTCACTATTTTAGCTAAAAAATAAAAATAACTAATTTGTTGGAAATGTTCTACAATTGATCGTATTTTAGCTAAATACTTTTAAAATAATTAATTATATTTTGTTGCATGCTATCTAAATATTTGTCTCATGAAGAAGCAAAATGAATTGCAAATCTCAATTACTCATGTGTGTACTTATGTGCGTCTTAGTTGGCAAGTATGATATTTTAATAAAAGAGAAATATTAATGTTGTTAATGATTTCGAATAAAATAAATTAATATCAATAATTTTTAAAAATAATTATTTAAATTGATAATTTAAGAAATAAAATAAAACAAGTATAATGATTTAAGAGGGGAAGGTGAAATTTTATAAAATGCTCTATAGACCTCGAATCTATCTTATCTTATAGTGAATGTTAGGTGAAGCATTGACCAGTACTAGGTAGCCATGTGGGTCAAGAAAATAAAGAGCTCAACTAACATGTTATTTTGTTTCAAAAAAAAAAAAAAGTAACAGGTTATTTGGGTGGAAAGTGTGGAAGAAAATGTTCTTAAATTTCAAGTTATACATCGGCTATGTGCCTGTTTAGCAGAGCTTAATTACAGTTTATTTTAATTTTCAATTTAATTTAAGTTATTTTGATGTGTTTGGTTTACCTTATAGTTTATAGCTTTTTGGAAGTCAGAAATCAGCTTATTCTTTGAGTGGGGCAGGAGATGCTTTAAGAATAAGCTGAAAATCAGCTTAAACTGAAAGTTATAAGCTATAAGCTGTTGAGGCATAAGCTATAAGCACTTTCCCACAGTTCTACCAAACAGGGCATATGTTTGGTATAGATTTTTTTTTTTTTAAATTATTTTAGTTAAAAAAATAAAATAAGTTAAAAAGTTAATAAAATAAAATGTCACAATTAAACCATAATTATTTCATTTTTTTCTCACAAAAGTTAAAAAAGCTAAAAACTAATCCCAAACGAGACTTTTTAACCCCAGACTAATAGCTAAAAAGTCAAAAAATCAACTTACATCCCAAACGAAAGCATAATAGGTTGATCATAAATATTATTTTTTGATTTTTTTGATATAGATACACTCGCAAGAATGAAAATTATTTATAGATCAACCGTTCTCAATCTGTATCACTTCATAGCGATACATAATTTGATTTATGACTGGAGTTTTTCTTAAGCGTGCCTTGCATACAAATTGTATGCTTTGGGGGCACTTACACCTTTTATGCTTTGGTAATATCCATTGGTTGATCTTTTTCCAGATAGGCCAAAAAAAAAAAAAAAAAAATGCCAAAGATGTCTCATTTTTTTTTTTTTCATAACCTAATAAAAGATTATTTATAAATATGCAATGAATTAAATTAAACTCGACAATTATAGTATAACAATATATATCAACAATTAACGCACACAAAATAAAAATAAAAAAAAAATAAACCTTACAATTGGAAAATACTTAGCAATGATTGACCAATTGATCTTGCATATAAGTGTTGGATTTGACTCTTTTTACATGACTGCCATAACAACATGGGTCGTGCTATGACACACATCGTCAAAAGTGTGTCAACGTATGTTTTTCTTAATAAAATTAATACAAATAAAATATATATATATATATATATATATAAAGAAGAGGCTCATTTTGAGGGGAGACCTCCTGTTGATTCAATTCGAGATGAACCTGACTTACATAAACTTTAAACAGAAAACATTCAGCATACTTTTTCATTAAATATAACTTCTTTAAATACAAAACTAGATAACTAAACATAAATCCACTAATCTCACATCACATATAATCCCACTAACTCACTAAAAACTCCTAATTACTAACTAATTAATAATAACCAATATAAATAAAATATAATATTAAAAGATAATAAGTTATACAAAATCCTCCTGGATCTCATATTTTTTCAAACAAAAACTGTACAAACATAAAATTAACTTTTTGTCAAATCAGACCTCCACGAACATTTACCTTGAGCATTGTAGTGATGAAAACATTCTTTGCGACTTTGATAAAACAACACTGACGGTTGCTTTTTCCTCCATCAAAAAATTAGCTTTGCTTCCTCATGCGTTAGTGTCTTGATCAATATTTTGACGTCATCTAGAACATCCATAAATCGCTTGTTGCTCTCAACTATTTAGAAGAAGAGTAATTAAATCTCTTGTAAATCTTTATGAATTGCCTCTGAAAAATCTAAAAGCCCCTGAGTTTGTAATTTGTGATTATAATTCAATTTAAAACAACGAATAGCAATCTCAATCTCAATCAAACAATCAATAAGAAATCAACACAATAATTTAACGTGAAAAAAATCACAATTAGATTCCTCCAATTGTGATAAAAAATTACGGGCCAAAACAACAAAACAATCTACTAAGAAGACAAAAATGAATTACACATGAGAACTCTCAATTATCTAGCGAATCCACGCCCGAATTAAACTGAACTTGACGTGCCTCTTCCACCACCATCTTCACCTCGGAATTGCTTTACCCAACGTTGAATCTACAACCCCAATGTCGAATCCACGATGATGAGCTACTCCGAAATCCGTCAAAGCTATAAGCCCAAGTTCTCCGGAATCCACCGATGAACACCTCTCTCTTTTTATGAATAAAAGAACAAAAACAATCATTGATGTTTGTCAATATATAGTTTGATCAATCAATCATCTTCTATATATCAAGGAAACTCATATAAAAATATCCTCCAATATGAAACACTTTGTATTTTCCTTCTCTTTGAGAATCTGGACGAGTTCAACCCTAAAATGAGCAAACGGCACACTTTATACTAAACAGAGTCACAATGACTGCTCGAGCGCTCACTTTACCGCTCAAGCGGTGTTACTAAAGGCGGTGCTCACACATAGGCCAACCGATTGAGCGTAACATCTTCCACTCGAGCGGTAAAACATGTTTACCAGAAGTTCAGAATGCAGATAGAGATACTAGATGAACCACTTCACCGCTCGAGTGGTACAGGAGTATAGAATGTAGGTAGAGATACTGAATGAACCACTTCATTGCTCGAACGCACAAAAGACTGCTCGAGCAGTTAATCAACTTTGACTTCTTTCTTGGCTTCAGGGGCGCTACCCCGGACCTGCCAATGAGCGCTGCCACCTGGACCCCTACGAGCTGACTAAGTAGCTCGATCTCTATACTTATTCAGTGAAGTGGCAAACAAGCTCAAAATAAGATATTTAATGTTAGCACAAACTCCTTTACACAGGGCATAACTTCAGTTGGATCCGCATCTAAACTCTCATAACTCACAGATACAATAGAGCGAATAAAAATACAAATGAATGGATTTTTATCAATGGGATTGGCAATTATGAAAACCTAACAGACTCCAAGATATCCTGAGGTATAGCCACTTCCATTGCTGGGGACCGATGACTCTAATATCAATTGTTACGTACGGTTTTCTTAACAAAATTAACACAAATAAAAAGAAGAAACAGGGAAAAAGAGACCCACTTCGAGGGAGGAGACTTCTTATTGGTTCAATTTGAGAAGAACTTGACCTCCATAAACTTCACAAAAAGTTAATAAAAAAACATTCAACATACTTTTTCATTGAATACAATATCTTTAAAAACACAACTGGATAACTGCAACACCTTGAGATTTATCCTTCATTCGTATAGTTAAACCATTTAATACATATGCCAACCATTGCAATAATTACCATGATTAATGTATAAACATTTACTCAAAACAATCTCTCTCCCATTGAACTATTCCAACTGAATACATTTGTATTCCATTAAGATACACAAAATAATAATAACAGTTCAAGGAGCAAGAGAAACATAAAAGTATAATACCCTAGAGACGTACACATTATCAAGGTTAATCCTTGAGCGCGCGCACACACACACACACAAAAGGATGTTCAATTTCAAACCCCAAAAATTGCTCCAAAGCTTCAGCAATTAACATTCATTGAGTCTTCGTGCTCCCTTCGAAAATACATCTATCACCAAGTCACTTTGGCAGAGTCACATCAACATTTCCTAAAATGTTGTTAATTTGGGATGAGCTATTACCTAGTAGGAAATACCATTAACAAGATATATAAATAATCGAGATGCATATGATCATGCTATGCACTTGTTACTAGAAAATCCATATTTTCTCTTTTAAAGCTAATGATGTTCAATCCATGATTACCATTTACAAGTATCCTCCACAATAATGGGGTGGTGAATATGTTATGACGTCTAAAGCAAGAGTCGCTAAACTATAAATACATATATAGAGTTATATATAGAAAATATTTTCACATTTGCCGACTCCAAAAACAGCGAGGCGATGGGTACCCAAAACCTTTCCCAACCACATTTGCCGACTCCTTAAATGACAGGTTCGTGAATACCCAAAATTATGTTTTTTCACATTTGCCGACTCTAAAAGCGGCGAGCTCATGAACACCCAAAAACCTTTCCCACATTTGTCCTGGATAAGCTCAAGACAGGGCAAGTAGGCACTTTGATTCCCTGCGCGGGTACTAAATACCACACACAACCCATTACTAAAAACCTGATTCAACTACCTGGACTCATATGCTATTTACTCCCACTCTAATATTTTCCAAACATCCACAAAATTATAAGATCACGAGTGAAAATTTTTATACACATGATGCATGAGTTTTCAAATCCAATTCCCCTAAGGTTTGTTCAATTCACAACAACATTTAATAGTATTAACAATAAAAGGTTTCTCCAACCTCACCATTTTTCACAATCTCAATATTCATCTATCACAATACATATTTCTAAGAAAATTCAATAGCCTCATATCTCAACACCATTTCCATAATTATCCACCCAATTTCAATATTTAAGAGTCAATTGAGCCAAACCCCATTATTTAATCAAGTTTGAGAACTAAGGTTTTTGAGAAGATTTGGGCTTTTCCCTCTTCTGCACCTAAAGGGTCAATTTTTATCATCAACAAAAATAATCAACAAGAACATTCATATGTTGCGTTTGGTTAGTTTTGGAATTATGATTCCAAAAAGGAGTTGTGATTTTAGAGTGAAATTGTGAGTTGAGTTTTGAAAAGAGTTTTAAAGTGTTTTGAAAGAAGTTTTGAAATTTTGAATTTTGAAAAGAGTGGATGGGGTCTACCTGATTGTCTGCTCGGACATCCTCCCGGACGTCCGGCTGATCATTCGGCTGATCATTCGGCCAGTTGACCAAAACAGTGCAATTTATTTATTTTTATGTTTTTTGCAATTGCTACCTGTTATTTGAAATATATATATATATAATATTTGTTTTAGTTATTTTTTTAATATAGAATTTTTTTTATAGATTTTTTATAAAAATAATTTAACAATCCATCACTAACCATCTTCAATACTATGTCATCAAAACAAACACACTTTCACCCAGTCTCCTCACTAACAATTCACACATTAACAATCTCTTCACTGACCATTCCCTCACTAGCAATCTCATCCAACATAATCCGCCAAACAAACGTGGCCATAACTCAAAACCCAATTCAAAAATTGGTTTTGAATTTTGAAAAGAGTTTTGAATTGAGTTTTGAATTGTGTATTTAGTTATGAGTTTTGATTTGAGTTTTGAGTAATTTTGAGTTGTGTATTTGATTATGAATTTTGAAAAGTATTTTGAAAATTAAGTGTGGAATAAACCAAACGCAGCTGTAGGGTTTTGAAGGGAAGACAAGGACCGTTAGGTTGAACATAGGGGAGAGCATGGTCCGGATTGGCTCAGATTGGAGTAAAATCAAGACCAATTCGTTATTTACAGTTCCTGAAAAATTAGAACCAATCCAGTCCATTTAAATTTGTGGAACCAATCCAAACCAATCTTTTTAAACAAGGATTGAATCGGTTTATAACCACGGATTCACATAATTAAATAACAAAAAAAAAATATAGAACATTTTAATTTCATAAAAATATAAATATAGCATCATATTTGTTTCACGGTAGCAACACGTATTTCCACAATAACAACATACTGTTCTAGATAAACAACCATAAGAAAACTGGTTCCACCATAAGTATTTAGACTATTACAAATTAAAGAGGAAATATCATTTTTCTCCCCAAACTATCACGCGTTTTTCACGTTGACCCCATACTTTGATTTATTTTAATTTAGTACCTAAACTTTCCATAAATTGATCAATTAGACCCCTACCATCTCCTTCCGTCCACAATTGGACGGAATGTGCTAATGTGGGGGCAAATTTATTTTTAAAGTATAGTTTGGGAGGCAAATTGATTTTTAATTTGGGGGGTAAATTGATTTTTAAGGTATAGTTTGAGGAGTAAAACGAAATTTTAAATGCCACGTCAGCACATTCCGTCCAATTGTAAACGGAAGGTGACGGTAGAGATCTAATTGATCAATTTGTGGAATGCTCAGTTATTAAATTGAAATAAATCGAAGTATGAGGGTCAACACATGATAGTTTGAGGGGAAAAATGATATTTCCTCCAAATTAAAATTAAAAATCAACAAACAAAAGCAATAAAAGAAGATAATATGCAGATTTAGGTTTGGGTTTAGGTTTTATATGGAATAAGAGAAGATACTATGCGGGAGAGTGTATAATATAAATATAGGCTATTTGTATATGGTCCGGATTTGTTCCAATCCAGAACCATGGAGTTCAATCCGGAACCGATTCGTGGATTACGGATTTTTAATTTTTCAATCCGAAACTGAATCACGGATTCAAAAAACGAATCCAAACCTACCGAATTGAACTGGACCAGATCGGATCACGAATTTTACGAATTCCTTACTCAGTCCTAGTTGAACAGAGTCGAATTCACAGTTTATTTTAGAGGCACGTACGACCCTTTATATATGAGTTTGAGAGATTGAAATTGAAAGGTTGGCTTGAGTAAAAAATCAAGTTCATTGAGTTTTTATTTTATTTTTGTCTGCTAGCAGAATGTTTTTTTTTTTCAACTTGAAAAAAAAGATGTTTCGTTAGGATATCATAATATCCGTGGGTCTTGATCTCTAGATAATTGATTGTCGGTCAGATTTAATTCAACCTAAAGAAAGGACCCACTACGAGAGCAAGAGAGAAATGCACCAATCCCCAACACAGGAGGCAAAATCACAATTGGAGTACAGCACAATCTGTTTCACCGTTTGAAAAACGGGCTGCTAGTGACGCCCCCAAGAGTCAAGCCCTGCTAAACTGCTACCAAAATGTTTTTGGAACCTGCATATTTGCATTACAAAAGGTAGGTGATCTATTATTAAAAAATAGGTAGGCTACTCTTGAAAATATACTTATAATTTTTTTTATAATCTAAATATGATTGAATTATATGATTATATTTGTCGCTTTTTTTTATAAGATAAATTAAATTAAATTATATGACTATTGATTATTAATCTGACTTTTTTGTATAAATAATTTATTTAAATTTTACTCCATAGATTGGATGTTGGACTTTAGTGGTGTGTAGTCGTAATCTACCCACATCTTCAGATCAAAAAAGCCATTTCATATAAATTTTTGTTCAAGCGTGAAGACCAACGCTGAAAGAAGGTAGCCAAGGGGGAGTCTGGATCCTCTCCAGCTAGTGTCTCCAGCCTTTCCTTCGGGTGACGGCCCAGATTAGGCCACGTCACCCCACTCAAATTATACGGCTCAGATCAACTTTAAAAAAAAAAATACCAAATTTCAAAAATAGAGTTGAGTTTGTTCTTCTTTGTTTCTTCTTCTTTCTTTTTCTGCTTCAAACTCTTAAAAAAACCCAACTCTTAATTTAATGTAGTGTCTCAAATCGGAGAGAGAGTCCGAGTTTACAAATTTTGAGATTTGGTTAAAAAAACCCAACTCATAATTTCCTTCTTTGCAATTTTTTTTCTACCTCCGGGAGCCCACCGCCATTGATGCAATCTGCAAATTTACCACCAAAGTTTTAGAGATTTAGAAGAACACCCAACAAATCATCAAGCCACAAATATTAAAATCATCAAAATCTGAAGCAAATCCACTTTCTCTCTCTAAAATTCAAGCCACATAAATCATCCAAATTCAACACTCTAATTTTGGTTGCTTCAATTTCTTTCTTTTATTTGATTTTTTCATTTCTTTCTTTATATTGTTTTTGGAGAGTTATTGATTTGGAAGAAGAATGAGGGAGGGTAATGTTGGATCGGCCGAAGTTGGTAGGGGTGGGGGTGGGAAAGAGGAGTCCGGCGGGTGCTAGCGATCGCGGTGGTGCGTGAGGGTCGCCGAAGGGTTTGGAAAAAGGAAGAAGGTAGTATATATGTATATATGTATCAAATGTAAAATTAAGAAGAGAGAGATGGAGAAAGAAAGAAGATCAAAAGTAGAGCATCCATGGAAGATTGAGAGAGACGAAATTTGTCTTTGTTTTTGATTTTTTTTTTTTTTTTTTTTCAATTGATCAGAGTCGTATATTTTGAGTGGGGTGATGTGGCCCAATCTGGGCCGTCACCTGGAGGAAAGGCTGGAGACACTGGCTGGAGAGGATCCAGACTCAACCAAGGGGGTCGTGGTGGTAGAGCATAGCATAAGGGTGAGAGATGGACGAATGATTAGGATTGTGAGTAGTTTAGAAATAATTCACAGTATGATTAGTTTTTTGAGTGACGAATGATTAGTTTAGAAATATATTTTGAGTGACGAATGATTAGTTTTTTGTGTTTTATAAAAATTGTAAACGTAAAATAGGAAATGAAATACAACAAAATCATTTTTTTTTATGTTTTTACTAATAATGCCTCACTCGGATTATTTTTTATTTTAATTGGATTTTCAGTTTTTTTATGGGATATTTTCCATTAACATTTATTATTATTATTAAAAAAAATATGGGTTTGCAGTATCAACTTTGGGCTTTTATAAAAACCAGAGGTTAAACTTTCATGGGCTTTTAAGAACCCAGAGTTAGGCCACTTAGTATGGGCTACGTTTGAAAGATAAGGGGGATTCTATTTGCATCTAACAAATCATTAAGTACATTTAATTTTTCAATAGACCCTATTAAATTATTTAAAGTCATAATTTATTCTCAATACACTTTATATTTTTTTCTCAAATTACCCTTCAATATATACCTAAATAATTAACAAATCAAAAATTCTAAATTATATCACTTTAAAAAACACGCAAAAATCTGCTCTCTTCCCCTAGTTCCACGGACAAAGCAAGACCAGATGATTCTCAAAGTACAAGGACCGTCGTCCACTACTTTCATCATATCCTCTTTAGATGAAAATATGAAATGGATCAAATTGTCGTCCACATCAATAATCCTCACCCCTTGAATAAAACTCCATGCCCTCCCGATAGCCTCTTGATGATAGTGGTGAGTTTTGATGAGATAGATTAGAGTTTGGAGTGACGAAAAAAATGAGGAGAAAGTAATTGAAATTTGGAAAAAAGATTAATAAAGTTGAATATGAAAAATATATATATATATATATATATATAAGTAATTTTGGTGTACAATAAGAAAAAATATATATTTTATTTTAATATTTAGTGTATATTATCTTTATTAATAAACTTATATTAAAACATAATAAGAATTAAAATTTTATAATTTTAATTGAACGTATTAAGTTATTGTTTGAGTATAAATAGAACCTATGGAAAGACAATGGCGTTCGCAAAACATGTATTAAATTTTAGTCCATGGATTGGATAGAGTTAAGTTGGGTCTCTGGCCCATTTGTTTTGAGAGATAGATGTAAGATTCATTATATGTTGTGTTTATTTTGGGAGATGAAAAGGGGATTCATAATCCCATGAGATTAGGATGGGCCTTGGTGTTGGGATTGAGATGAAGGAGATGGAGATGGTATTAGGAAATTAGTCCCAGATTAAGTTTATTTATTTATTTTTATTTTTATTTTTTTGATTACATGTTGGGTATTTTTTTTAAACATTAATGTTTAATGTTTTTGTATTTTTTATTAAGTAAAAATTGTAATTTTATTTATTTTAATATTTTATATTTCGTTTATAGGGTAATAATTTAACAATCCCCATATTAACAACTATCATCAAAATAAATACAATTTTACTTAATCTTCTCACTATCAATCACATCTATTCTACTTCTGAAAACAAACGGGCTTCAGTTGTGAGTAGGTAGTCCAAATCTATCCTCAGAAAGAAAATTTTTAACACTGACACAATCCGAATTATATACAAACTACAGATTAGGGTTCATCATTTTTTAACACAAACATGAATAAGAGACGTTTGAATAACACAAATATTAATGGATCAAATTTGCCTAACTCGAAATTGATATGGTTTACTCTTTTAATAAAGAATTAATTATATATTTTAATATTACTTTTACTAAAAGATGCTATGATATTTTTAAATCATTTATGTAATTGCATCCAACCGATTAAAATAGTATGTATATTAAGGGGGTTGTTTTAAAACCTCCAAAAGAAATATATTTATACAATTTTTATAGTTGAGGGGATCAATGTTCATAAATGAGCACGACAAGGTGATATTTATAATTAGTTGAAGGAATCTTGATGTTAATCCTATTCAATTTCTCTTTATTTTCATTTTATTTTTTTGGTATAAGAAATTATGCTTCGTTTGGGATGTATATTGGCTTTTTGGCTATTAGGTTAGGATTAAAAAGTCTCGTTTGGATGGATTTTTTTAATTTTATTGACTTTTTAGAGGTGTTTTGAGAAGATAGTTAAAAGTCACTTTTTAATTATTTTTTTTGACTTTTCTTAAAAAATGTGTAAAAAATATAAAAATAATATAACTAAAATAGATTAAAAGCTGACTTTTAACTTTTAATTATGTTGTAAAAAATAATCTTAATCAATTTTTTTTATGACTATTTTAATTTTTAGTCTTAAAAATCTTGCCAAATGAGAGCTCAATATTGACATGACCAATCTTTTGAGAAGCTGGTAAAAATTCAGCTTTTACCTTTTTATTCATTTTAAATCATATCACCTCTCACATAATTTATTCACAAAAAGACAAAATAAATTTTAAAAAAAAAAAAGTTAATTTTTTATCAATTTCTCAAAACACCATACAATTTGGTAGGACATTTGAAGGTATAAACTTAAACAGCAATGGTAGAGGGCCCTAATTTTTGTGGCTCAAATGATTCGAATTTGCCAAAACGACGTCGTTTTGAGTACAAAACAACATCAAAATTGTCAAAACGACGTCGTTTTGATAATTTTAAGCCATTTAAGCCACAAAAATTAGGGCCCCCAAACATTTTTCAAACTCAAAAGGGGCCTACTCGCTTTATTATTTATTTATCTAATCCATTGAACATGGAGTAACTTTTTGTTAGAGCATTTACGAAGGAATTTGAAAAAAAAAAAAAAAAAAGATAAGTAAAATTATGTAAAATATAAATATATTTTATTCACATTTTATATATATATATATTTTAAATTTTTTCTTAAATTTTCATCTAAACACGGTATTAATATTCAAGCTTGAAGGAACCATTGCTTTAATGCAGTACTGTACTTTTTTTTTTTTTTGTGAACAAAATGCAGTACTCTATTTGCAAGCTCTGTTTCTCTTTCTTACAAGACACATGAACCAGAATAGAATTTGTTCAGGGAACAAACTTTTACATCATTAACTTCATGAAAATGGATGAATAACATTTATTTGGTTTTAATTTTTTAAAAATTAAATTTTTTATTTTTTATTTTTATTTTTAGTGAATATTTTTAAAATTTTAAGCATTTTTTTATTTTTTTAAATGTAACTTATTTAAATGTATCTAAAAAGTAAAATAGTTTAAAAAATTAATAAATACACAAAAATATGAAAAATATACTGAATTTTCATATTTTTCTTGTATTTTTTTATATTTAGTGAATTTTTTAAAGATTTTTTTACAAAAATTATACTTTTTAAGTGTATTTATATTAGGTTTGTCTAAAAATTAAAAAAAAAATTACTTAAAATATTTTTAAAAAAATCAGTAAAAACAAAAAAAATATGAAAAATAAGAAAATAGAATTTTCCGAAAAGTGTTTTCTAGAAAAGTAAGTTTTTTATTTTTCATATTTTTTTATTTTTAGTAATTTTTTTAAAAATATTTTATGTAAAATTTTTATTTTTTAGATACACTTAATTTAAATACGCTTAAAAAGTATAATATTTGTGAATTTTTTTTTAAAAAAATTCACCAAATACAAAAAAAAAATGAAAATTCAATACATTTTTATATTTTGTCGTATTCAATAATTTTTTTTAAATATTTTTGTATAATTTTTATTTTTAATTTTTTAAGTATATTAAGATTAAGTGGATATAAAAGATTTAAAAAAAATTAATTAAATATTTTTAAAAAATTATTTGCAAAAATATAAATTGAAAACTCATAAAACTATTTTTGAATATTGAAAACCAAATAGGTTGTTTCTATTTGGTTATGAAATTATCAAAAATAGTTCTCGAATTTTTAATTCATATTATTTTATTTTTTAATATTCTAATAAAAAAATTGTACCTTTTAAATTCACATAATCTTGATGCACTTAAAAATTAATAAATTTATGATTTTTTTAAATTCAAAATTCAATAAATACAAAAAATATATATATAAAAATTTAATACATTTTTATATTTATTGAACTAGTGGTAAACTCATGTTATGCATGTGATTGATTTAATAACGTGTAAATATTTTAATAATGCATTAAGTTCTAATTTAAACCATAAAATTATAATCATAATACATATAGATCATCTTCACAAATTTCATTAGTAAAGACAATAATGCTTCAAAATAAATATTCAAAAAATGTTATAATCATCCAACTGATATATTTTTCTTGAAATATAATTAATTTGATTTCTAATTAACGAAATTAACAATAAATAAGATGTTTCTCAATGAACCTAATGTTTAAAACATATATATTTTTAAAAAACTAATAATAAACTGAATGTCATAAATCAAATCTATTTATATTTGATAAATTAAAACTCAATAAATATCGCTTCATGTCCAAATGCCCCAAAAAGTATCTATTAAATTTTTTTTTAAAAAAAAGTGTTATTATTTTTTATATACAAACAAACTTTAAAAAAATAGATATATTACCTTATGAGGAGTGTTGATTTAATTGTTCTCATTTTTTGTGTTGTTGCCTCACTTCATTCTCTTCACAACTATTGTTTTTTTGTGCTGCTGTTGTTCCACTTTCTTATTTTCATTACCAATGAGTTGCTCCACTTCATTCAATGCTTGTAAACAAATTATATAATTTTTAATTTTCTCCAACGTAACTATCAATGCTCTCATGTCTAGAAAGTCTTTTTTAATTTTTTTTATGAATATCTTGTATAGGCCATGAGGTTGGAAATGTGTTAACTATAGCATAAACTAATATTGTAATGTGAGGCTAAAAACTTTTTTCCTAAGCTTATAAAACACTTGCTCTTTACATAATATATGCTCTTGTACTGTTCAATTTGGAGTCGCTCTTACTCAAATTCAATCCATAGAGGATGGACTTCACGCTTCTCCTCCATTAAGTATCCATTAAGTCCAAGGCATCTTTGATTTCATGCTTTTGAAAAATTGTTCCATTTACTTTATTCTAGCTCGATGGTAGGTCTAATATTGTTTCCATCAAATTATTTTCACTTTTTTTTTTCCCTAATTTTTGCATTGCCCGGCATATTTTGATTTTCCAATCAACAATATTTTTTACTGGTAAACCCTCTTTATGCGGTACAGTTTGAAATTCATTTATGGCATTTTACATGGCCAAATGATGACTATGATGCAAATTTAGAGGAGGCCGCATATTTATCTGCATAATGAATTTAATACATTTGACATTCAATTATATAAAAAATAAGATAAGCAAACTCGATGGTACTTGGAACACAAAAGATAAAGAGTAAAAAATCTCAATAAGTATCATTGTTTATTGTAGATATATAAAAAAAAAAAATTAAAAATTTAGTATACAACATCCATCTATTGAAGAACTAATGTAACTTTTTGTAAAGAAAATTACAACACAATAATTTTAAAATAAGAAAAAGATAATGTAATCAAATTATTGTTGTACATGAGAAAAAACAAAAAAAAAACAAAAAAAAAAAAAAACAAAAAACACAAAGGAAATTCTATATTGATTTATTGGTAGATTATTTTAAGATTTTTTTAAATTACAAAATAAAAACAAAGCAGTGTCTTTTGTGGATTTATATTGGATTTTACGTGATAGACATCTGCTTGAGTGAATTGTGGATGATGGATATGCATGAGTAAATTATATGAATAAGCTTGTGGGGTTTTTTTTTTTTTTTTTTTTAAATAACGTTATAGATATTGGACATTTATAATTTGTATATATGTTTTTAATTTATTTAAGTTACATATATTCGATAGTTTTTTTTTTTTTTTTAAATAATATGGTAGACATTGGATATTTGTAATTTATATATAGATATATATTTTGTGGGTTTATATTTTTATTAATAATTTATTTAAGCCGTTATGTGAATTTATTAGATAATTGTGAATTTTTTTTCTTAAATAACGTGATAGACATCGGATAAATATTTGTAGGTTTATATTT
This sequence comes from Camellia japonica, assembly GCA_030407325.1. Taxonomy (NCBI): domain Eukaryota; kingdom Viridiplantae; phylum Streptophyta; class Magnoliopsida; order Ericales; family Theaceae; genus Camellia; species Camellia japonica. The sequence goes on along the minus strand of JAPPVO010000031.1, from coordinate 157,680,232 downwards.
TTGTTTATTAATTTATTTAATTGAGAGTGAGATTTATTTTAATTTATTTAAGATATGTAATAGACATATGATTTTCTTGAATTTTAGGTGAACTACTTTTGATATGAAAAAGAGAGGATTTATAATAGTCGAAGAAGATATCAACACTGTTATATGAGAAGAAACAATTCAAATCTAATTAAATTGAAGAACAAATACAAACCACAAATTAAAAAGCAAGTAAGTCCAAACCATGCAAAATGTAATAATGGAAAAGATGAAAAGATGTATAGATGAACTAAAAAATATTGAGAAAAAAATATATATACATACAAAAGTAATAAACATTAGAAAAATGCATATAAAGTAAGAAATAATATTAGAAGTATAAAAATGGAGAAGATGAAAAGATATGTAGATGAACTGAAAAATATTAGGAAAAAGAAAACAAATCGAATCTGATTAAGATGTGTAGATGAACTGAAAAATTGGGGAAAAAAAATATGTACACATAAATAATAAACATTGAAAACAAATGCATATAAAATAAGAAATAATATTAGGAGCATAAAAATGGAGAAGATGAAAAGATGTGTTGATGAATTGAAAAATATTGAGAAAAAGAAATATATATATACAAAGATATAAAGTAAGAAATAATATTACACCGACTTTGTAATGATTTTCATATATCATCAAACTTAGAAAATGTAACAATGGAGAAGATAATATGATTTTCGCATATTATCAAACTTACAAAATGTAATAATAAAAAAGATGAATTATTCTAAGAGAAGATGGGTAGATGAAAGAAAATGATTGAATTTGACTGAAATATGGAATCTATATATGTAAGGAAAATGGATTTTTTTAGTGGAAAGCCTTCTACGAGCTCCAAACCCTCATTCTAATTTTCTTGATTTTCTTAATTTTAAATAATTATTTTTATTTGATAATCCCACATCAGGAAAAGAAAGTAAAAAAATGAGTTATTTTACTCATATAAAGAGAATCTACTACTCCCATACTAATATCTCATACTAATTTTCTTAATATCTCATACTAATTTTCTTGATATTCTTAATTTTAAACAATTAAGAAAATTTCCACTGACTAACTTTTATTTGATAATCCCATATCGAGAAAAAAGGAAAAAATGAATTGTTTAGGTTGGGATAGTTTAAGTTGGAAGCTTTTATCATAGTTTAGGTTGATGGTTCACCAAACTGTACGGTGAAAATATACCTCTCTAATAGGAGGCCAACTTATTGTAGACGTCCCCAAACGTCCCGGGAGGGAATCCTGTTTTGTTCATTTAGGCTCACTACAGTTCAGGACTCAAAGTCACGGTCCTGTATCTAATCTCACAAAGTGCAATGCAAGACCGATGGATCATCAAAGAGTCCAAATTCGGCAAATCATTTTTGGAAACAGATTTTTTTTGAAAGAAGTGCCAAACGTGGACTGCTTTGCCAGATACAGAGTCGCCACCTAAATATTTTATTTTGGGAAATTTAGGAAACCCTGACTCGTTGCCTAAGGCCACGTGTCCGTCATCACCAAAGTTGCCTCGGCTCGGGAACTTGGATACGATTGGGGAAGGTCACTTCGTGAGCACCCTCGCTCGCCCGATCAAAGATCGGCCTCTACTAACCATGATATCGAGTTTTGAAAACATTATGTGCTCTTATTCCAGTTATTAGCCTAGATTTACTATGTGATGCGCACAACATACAAGTATAGACTGGATCGCCTGAATTGGAACGAAACATCTCATGTTTGTTTTGAAAACGATTTGCTACTCGCAAGTAGGCTAAAATGTGGATTTGCCACCCTCAGGTGGGCTTTAGAAAACATGATGATTTGCCACTCTCAAGTGCGCTTAAAACTCACAGTCAATGCATTATTCCAATTCAGATAATCCAACCTTCACCCACAGGCATTCAGGCAGGTATATCACATAAGCACATAGCCTCATGGTAAGCATGCTATCATGGCACTCACTCGCACGCATGCAAGGATGCTAAAGCATAAACACTTACCGAGTACTCCGAGCCAAAACAGATACTAGTTAGTAATCAATGCATGATCCTAGTTCATGTTAAGATGGCTAATGCAACACATACAGGAATACAACTAAGATAGGCTCGGCTATTCTAAGATGGCATATGATTATGCTACAGTTAACACGTATTCAACTTGAAATTGAAATACAATGCAGTTAGTATGATGCGCCGAGCCCGGTGCATGCAAGACAGATGAATGGATGCAAACATGCGAGCATAAGTATGCTAATTGAAACATGCCCTAAACTAACCATCATAAGCTGGTAAATAAAAGGGAGAAAGACGTGGGATTGGAAGACATACATTACACACACACACACACACTTATTACAACATTGCCCTCCTCGGAGGGTCCAAATAAATAATACAGTCCGAATAAATAATTAACTAATCTAGCTAATTAAATATTACAAAGCCCTAATTAATGAACAAATTAACTAGGAAAGCGAATAAACTAGCATGCAAGCTATATGGGGTGGACTGCCTCAGCTCTGTTCCGAATGATGAAAGATGCATGCATGCTCGAGTCGCCTCGTCGGGGAAATTCCTCGCGATGCCCCGATTTGCCTCTGTTTGCGATTAATCTCGGAATGCTGTGCAAAGCTCTAGAAGGCTGCTGATTTCTGGTTTGCTGCAACAGAGAGTAAGAAAGGGGCATGGCAAAGTATTTTCACATATGTATGCACACCTCGATCCTCGTACCACCAATCACGCATCTCGATGCATGATGGTCGAGGAGTCGAATTGCACGATGGTCGATGTGAAATGAATGCACATGACAACACAACAAGGCCTAGACTCCATCATGGGTAATCCGGAGTGTCGGCGACCGGGAATTGAGACACGTTTCGTCACTTGGAGTACGAAACGTCCCTCGTTTCCTGTGTTTGGGCTAACTCCTATCCCAAACCCAATGCAATGAGATGGCATACACAATGCGACTAACATGCAACCTAGCATACGCAATGCTATAGACTAAAATGGCATACACAATGCACGTGACACAACATGGCATGCACAATGCACTAACTTGCAACCTAGCATACGCAATGCTATGGACTAAAATGGCATACACAATGCAAGATGGACTTACACCAATATGAGTGGACCTCAGCCACACTCACATCAGTGGCCATATGATGGAAATAAGACAACCGAAATACATGCAAACATGCACGAATGCGAAGGACCGAACCTAAGGCATCAAATGCCACTCTACCAAAGCATGGAAAGGGATGAAAGATGGCCTACAAACATGCAATTTCCAGCTTTGAAATATGATGCACAATGGTCCCGAATCATGAAAATATGTCACACAATGCAAGCTAGATGGCCCGAATACCGAAACTAATGAAGTGCGTTACACTAAAGGTACACAAAGCAATGCACAAATGGCAAAACCAACCCCAAACAGACCCTAGGCAGGTCTGAAACAGTGGGGAAATGGCCTAAAATGATGGCTCGGAATGCAAAGAAATGGAGCTCATTCAATGGTCGGTAAATGGAGCATACAAGCCCGACTCTCAAACGCATTTAAAGAGTATAAAATATGGGAATATGACATTCACATAAGCTCTGAAATATGATGTATAATGGCCCCAAAACAAGAAAACGCCTCAGTATATGCATGCAATAGACCTCAAATCTCAAAGCTAGGCAAGTGTATTGAACTACAAGCATGCAAAACAAACACCATTCAACCATGAGACCCAAAAACAGAGCTAGGGCAGTCCAAAATATGCACAAAATCAGTTTAAGGCAAGGCCAAAATGTGCTAGAATCAAGGGTCAACAAAGCATGCAAAGAAAGCTAGTGAACCATGATTTGCACTACAGCTACATGAAGCATATGAGAGCTCACCAAACCAGCCAAAAATAGAAGCATGTCATGCCAAATAATGCCCAAAAACCCACTGAAACTCAGTCAATGCATGCAAGAATGATAGGCTCCTTTGGAGGGCCATGCAAGGGGTTGTTCTTCACATACATGATGGACACACAAAATGGTAAAACAACCTCTAGAAAGAGGTTATGAGGGTCTTAAAACTCATCAAAAATGGCCCGAAATGAAGCTAGGAAGCATGCAAGTAAAAGCCCCTTTGAAAGGCCTTGAATAGGATTGCTCTACACATGCATGATAGACACTTTATATGGAAAAATGGGCTCTGGACAGAGTTCATGCAGACCTTAAAACTCACCAAATAGGGCCTGAAACATGGCTTCAAAACATGCAAAATGGAGCTCCTTTGTAAGGCCAAAAGGACCAACAAACAAGGCAAGGAGAGAAGGGGTCACCCCCCTCTGATTTTGGCTCTCAAAATAGTATGCTAGCCACTGAAAATCCACTGGATTTCAGTGGCTAGAAGGCCAAACAAAGCACAAAACCAAGGCCTAGATGCAAGGCTCAAAACAAGATGCAAACAAGCATGCAAGGGGGTAGACGACCCCCAACAGAAAAATGACCTTAAATAATCTTCAAGAGGAGCTCAAAATAATACTTTTTTTAGTTTATGTCAAGGCTCGAAAATGCTTGCAAGTAAGGCTAAGATATGAAGCAAAATAAGCCTTAAAAGAGAGATGGAGCATACAAGGGGGTAGATGACCTCTAACAGAAAAATGTCCTTAAACAAACTTCAAGAGGGACTCAAAATAAGACTTTTTTTAGTTTATGTCAAGGCTCGAAAATGCTTGCAAGTATAGCTAAAAGATGGATCAAAATAATGCTGAAAAGGGGAAAAAATGGTTACCCTTGAAGACCAGCAGCCTCTGGACCCAAAAACCCAACCTTGAACCTCTGAAAATACCCTCCAAGGACCTTAGGTTGATGATGGAAGTGTTACGCTATGAGAGGTGGTGCAAAGGGGCCAAGAACCAAGCAATTTAGAGCTCAAAAGAGAGAGATATAAAGAGAGATATATTGTTTAGCCCTAGCAATTTTCTGAACCCTTTCAAGTGAGGGATATGGTTTCTCTTATAGAACAAAGGGTCTAAAGCTTCTCAAAGAAGCTTCAAACCAAGGGCCAAGATCCTCCATACACGTGTATGGAGGATGCAGCAAATGCCTCCCAGCTGGCACAGCTGGAACACACTCACTGAGACAAACAGGATGGGAGCTGGCCGACCAGTTCAAGTGGTCGGCCGACCACTTGACCTGGTCGGCTGAACAGGTCAAAAGGGTCAAGGTAGTTGACCACCCCCTAGGATGAAGCCCCAGAAGTTAGCTTTCCAATGGCGTAAACCTTGCATTAAAATTCCTCCTGTGCAAAAAGTTATACCTGTTTTGGTGAAGCCGCGCAGATTCGGTCCAACCGGATTGATGCCCTACTTCAACCAACCATATCTCCCCCACCCGGACTTGGCTTTAGGATATTCTTGAGTGTGAAATGAAGCCCCGGAAGTCTCCTTTCCAACGGTAATGGCCTCGCATCTTAAATCCAAGTATGCAAATGAATAAGCCCGATTCAGCGAGGGCTGCTCCTCTCTCTCCTACCCGAATTCATACCAAACCACTTTTGACCACCTAAGTGGTCTGCCATCTGATTTTCTAGTCGGCCATGTGGCCACATTGAAGCCCCAGAAGTTATCTTTCCAATGGCGCCAACCTTGCATCAAAATTCCTCCTGTGCAAAGAGTTATGCCCGTTTCGGTGAAGCCGTGCAGTTTTGGTCCTACCCGGATTCATGCCGAACTTCTCCAAACTAGTTTTCTTCTCTCTTGTCCTCTTTTCTTCAACTCCAAACCCCTAAACAAGGTGTTTTGAAAGATTTTTCAAAGATTTCATCTCTCTTTCATTCATTTCCACTCTGTCCTTGCTCGGTTTACCGAAAAGCGCGACATTTAACAAAATGCGAGCGTCGGAACATCGTAGGAACTTTATTTTTCAAAACATTTTGAAAGAGAGGGTTTCAAGGTCTAAAATCTTTTTATCAAGATTGTTTTGGTCCAAAAAGGGGTATGAAGTTGAGATTTGGCTTTCCTCTTGCCGAAGAAATCGAACCTTTGCAATGCACAACTTCCAACACCAAGTAAACCATCAGTCGCGTCCAAGTCTTAAGGGCGGTCAAAAATGAGGTGTCTACACTTATATAATTTAAAAGTTTTTTTAATAATTAATGTTATTATTATTATAATAAAAGGGTTTCGAAATTTGGAGACCGTTACCCATCTTCCCTAATTGGGTTCATTTTACTTGCTTGACTACAATTAATTATATTTTTAAAATAATATTTCGCTCCAAATGCAATGATGCAAGTTAATTCCATGATTATGACCACATGGATGACAATGTAACAAGGCACATGTCGGAGAGAAGAATAGGTCAGTTGATTGACCTTGATTTATTTTTAGTTTTTATTAGTAACAATCTGAACAAATTAAAATTCGATTTACTTCGAGCGAGACTATCATTTATCATCATGTAATTTTATTATATTTAATTTTTAAAAATAAATAATATATATAATTTTATAAATAGATCATAAATTTTTATTAAAGATAAATACATTGAAATCATATGAACATGACTTTAGAATGAATTTGATTTTTTATTTATTTATAATATGCATATGAGTTTACAAAATAATCAAGTATGATAAATTCACCAATCTAAGCTATGCCTCTCTAATTCTTGTTGGTTAGCTTCTATTTACCTTTTATTTTACAATTTCATATCGAAAGAAAGAAAGAAAAAGTGAATTGTTTACTTATATAAAGTGAATCTTATGCTCCCATTTATATAAGTAAAAGGAGATTTTTAGTGAGAAGCCATATGATTAATATTTCATACTCATTTTTTTTTTCTTCTTAATTTTAAACAATTAAGAAAATTTCCATTAGCTAGCTTTCATTTAATTTTTATTTTTCAATCCCACATAGTTTTGATTTTAAAAATAATTTTGTATAAGATGTTGAAACTCTTATAATATTTAATTTAAAAATAATTATAATCCCACATCGAGAAAAGAAAGAAAAAGTGAGTTGTTTCACTTATGTAAAGTGTTACAATCTCAAATCGGGAAAATAAAGAAAAAGTGAGTCGTTTTACTTATATAAAATGAATCTTATAAAGAGAGTTTTAGTGAAGAAACTTTCTAGAAGGTCCAAATTCTCATTCTAAAATTATTAAATTTTCTTAATTTTAACAATTAAGAAAATTCTCATTAGCTAGCTTCCATTTACTTTTTATTTTACAATTTTAAAACAGAAAAAGGGGGAAAAAAGTGAATTGTTTCATTTACATATATAAAGTGAATCTTATACTTCAATTTATATAAATCATTGAAATTTCTTAATTTTAAACAATTAAAAAATTTCACATTAATTAGCTTCCATTTAACTTTTATTTTACAATCCCACATCAGGAAAAGAAGAAAAAAATGAATTGTTTCATTTATATAAAGTGAATCTTATGCTCCCATTTATATAAGTAAAAGAAAATTTTTAGTGAGAAACCCTATCATCAATACCATTTTTTTTGTTTGTTTGTGTGTTTAAGAACATATGTACAATACTCCTAGCATATCACCCATGCTATGTGAAGGTGCAATGTAAATGTGCTTTTATAAACAGAGTTTCAATCTACAATCTAATATGCATATATATTTAACTTTTATTTTACAATCCCATATCGGGAAAAGAAGGAAAAAGTGAATTGTTTCACTTATATACAATGAATCTTATACTCCCATTTATATAAGTAAAAGAAGATTTTTAGTGAGAAGCCCTATAATCAATGCAATTTTTTTTTTTGATTTTCTTAATTTTAAACAATTAAGAAAATCTCAATTAGTTAGCTTCCATTTTACTTTTATTGTACAATCTCACATAGACGTTTTGATTTTAAAAATAATTTTGTATGAGATTTTGAAACTCTCATAATATTTAATTTAAAATAATTACAATCATACTTCGAGAAAATAAATAAAAGGTGAGTTGTTTCACTTATAAAAAGTGAATCTTATACTTTCATTTAATATTATGGTATTGTGTATATTTCAGTTCAAGATGACTTAAATTTTAAAATAAAATTTAAAGGTTTTAATTAATTAATTTGGTTGTAAATTGGTTGGTCTTTTGACTTAGCCGATTAGGCTGAATCGTTTTCGATTTAACTGATTCACTGATTTAACTATGGTTTTAGCTGTTTTATCAAAATATATTGCTTAGATTTGTTTGATTTGAAAGATTGACCTTATTAAAAATTGACTGAGATTGCTTGATTAGAAATAAACTTTCCGTCCAAATAACTGTTAACTTTTATTTTACAATCCCATACCAGGAAAAGGAGAAAAAAATGAGTTGTTTCACTATATAAATCTTATGCTCCCATTTAATATTGTAGTATTGTGTATATTTCAGTTCAAGACAGTTTAAATTTAAAAGTTTTAATTAATTAATTTTTATATAAGTTGGTTGGTCCTTTGACTTAATCGATAGGGTGAACCGTTTTTTGTTTGACTGATTCTCTGGTTTAACTGCGATTTTAGTGATTTTATCAAAATATATTAGTTAAATTTGTTTTATTCGAAATAAATTAAAGATTGACCTAATTAAAGATTAAACGGCTAAGATTGCTTGATTCAAAATAAACTTCCAACCCAAACAATTGTTAACTTTTAAACAATTAAGAAAATCTCCATTGGCTAGCTTTCATTTAACTTTTATTTTATAATCTCATATTGAGAAAAAAAAAAGGAAAAAGTGAATTGTTTCACTTACATAAAGTGAATTTTATACTCTTATTTATATAAGCAAAATGAGATTTTTAGTGAGAAACTTTTTGATCAATATCTCATACTATTTTTTTTTAATTTTAAACAATTAAGAAAATCTCGATTAATTAGCTTCCATTTAACTTTTATTTTATATAATATAAAAAAATTAAATATAATTATCATATTTTTTTAAATAATATATTATTTTATCCCTCATTCCCATTGGCACGTGTGCCTCATTTGCATTGGCACGTGTGCCTCATTCTCATTTCCATTGGCACGTGTGCCTCATTCTCATTGGCACGTGTGCCTCATTCTCATTTGCATTGGCACGTGTGCCTCATTCTCATTTGCATCGGCGCGTGTGCCTCATTTGCATCGGCACGTGTGCCTCATTTTCATTGGCACGTGTGCCTCACTTTCATCGGCATGCGTGTCTCATTTCCATTGGCATGTGTGCCCCATCTTCATTGGCACGTGTGCCTCATTTTCATTGGCACGTGTGCCTCATTTGCATTAGCATGCGTGCCTCATCTGCATTGTCTTACATTCCTTGCGACCTGCGTTGTCTTGCTTTCATTTGCATTGTCATGCATGTTGCTAACGACATTGTACCTGTTAAGTTTGTTTTCTTTTCAGGCACGATATTGTATGTACGGTTCATTTGAGGCCGGTGCAACCGGACGAGCCGCACATGTATTGTATCTTCCGCGTGAGACGTACAGAGAATTACATAATTCTCTTACATCCTTTCTGCATTGTAGTGTAGTCTGGTGTATGCTTGCTTAGAACTGTTGCATTGTATGTGCTTCGTTACAGCTTTCTTTGCATGATCATAAGTTATGCTCGGCTTCTTGCATTTTCGGTTGCATTTTGCCCCTGCCTTCGGGCGTATACCTTGTTTGTCTTGCATGTTTGTCCAAGTCTTCGGCCTTGTCAAAAATGGGTCGTCTCTGGGCTTTGACATTCACTCTCGTCATTGTTATGACTTTCGAGTTCTGTCAAAGAGGGGCAACTGTAGACACCCCATTTTTGACCGTCCTCAAGACTTGGACGTCACCGTTTGAACACCCGGTGATTATCCATGTTTGTGTTCGTTTGGAGTTCCCAGAGGTCTCGGCTACACGCCCTGCCTCAGGATCTCCGAACTCGACCGTTTTGTGTCTGGTTTTGCACCAAACACTTGTGTTTTGCCTTGGAGGGGCAGGGAATGCCTTGTGAGGCATCCCCACACACCACCGGCAGTGGCTAGAGGCCACCGGCTGGTTTTTGTTGCCACGGCAATGTTTGTGGCCGGTCGGCACTATTGTTGCCGGTCGGCAGTCATTTTTGTCAAAATGACATTTTTGGCCAGCCGACTACTGTTCATCTGCTTTTGCAGATATTTTAGGACAGCTATGTGGCATTTGGTTCCCCTCCATACACGTGTATGGAGGGATGCCCTCCTTGTAAGCTTGTTGTATAAGCTTTACAAGTTGGTTGCCTATAAGAGAAGGGTCTCTTCTCTTGGCATGGGGGTTAGAGAATTTTGGAGAGAAAAACACAGAGAGAAGCTCTGGTTTTAGGGTTAGGGTTCATACATATCTCCTATCTCTCTTTTTCTCTCTTTGTGTTCTAGGTGTTTTAGTCCATACTATTGCACACAAACACCTAGTGCTTCACCTTCCTTTGGCTACTGAGGTTCTAAGGGGCTGGTTTTGGTGTTTTGGAGCTGGATTCAAGCCAAGGAGGGCTGTTGGAGCATCATTTGTGAAGGTGATCTACAAGGGTGAGAAACTTCCCTTTTATTCCCCATTTTTGCATTGCTTTTCTACCTATCTTAGAGTTGTTTTCGTGCTTAGTGTATAATACAAAAAAGTTCTATTTTTTAGCCCTCTTGATTGTTTATTAAGAGTGTTTTGTGGTTTGGGTTGTTTGATCCCTCCTAAGCCTTGTAAGGCTCCTTTTTGTGCTATTTTTGTGCAAGTTTTGAGACTTTGGTGTTTGGGCCTCTTCACCACTGAACTCTTGAGGGATTTCAGTGGTGGAGATGGTGCCTTGAAGTCTCCAAAAGGGGAGGGCCACCCCCTCTCCTTGTTGTCCTTGAAAGGGGCTCTTTTTGGCCTCTTGAGGGAGCATCATGTTAGAGTGTGTATTGATCATGTCTTGGCTGTTTTCCATGCTTATTATGCCATGATATAACCTTGTTGTGTGTTGGTTTTGGTACACCATGCATACTTAGCATACCTACCATGTAATGCCTTGTTATTGCCTTAATATGCCTTAGGTTGTTAACCTTTGCTCTAGCATGTTTTAGGTTTAGCCTTGTGAAGGTTTTGTGCTCATTTTGTCATGTTTTAGGTCTGTCCATAGTTGTTTAGGTCGATCTTGGCACGCGTAGTATAGCTCCTTTGTATTTGAGCTTGTATGCTTCAAGAATGTGAATGTGTAGTATGTGTTGCTTGCATCATTTCGGTGGTTTGGAACCACCCTACATGTTATTTCAGTCCCTTTGACATGCTCATATGTTTGCCTTGGATGCCTCTTTGAAACTTTGGAAGCTTGCCTTGCATGCTCCATGTTTTAGCATTTATGCATGCCTTTAAATTCAAACCATCTAGATGCTATCTAGTTGGTCTTTTGGGTTTAGTTTCATGTGTTAAAACTCTGTTTTTGGTTGCCTAAGTCTTGCCATGTGTGGTTGTACTAAGTGTAGTCCATTGCCTCTTTGGTGAGCCTTGAATGCTTGGACCATTGTTGCATGTTTAGCTTGCCTTGTTGCTTGGTTTGGCACCATGTTTTAACATGATTTTCAGAGCTTATGTTGCATGCTAATTGTCCATGATATCCCCTTTCAAGTGTGCCTTAGAGTTGCTTATTTAATGCCTAAGTGTTGGTCCAACTTACTTGCATGTGTGTATGTATGTTTGATCCCAATTCCTTGGTTTTTGGCCACTGTTTTAAGCCTATTTAGAGTTGCCTAAATCATGTCCAAGTCCACCTTTTCATCAGTTTGCATTACCTCATGTTTGCTTGTATGCTTGCATAAGTGCCTTGCCATGCCATGTTGCATCCTTAGCTTGCATGCCTAAGTTGCATTGCATCTTGCATGCATGCCTTGTTCCTTGACTTGGTGATAGGAATTGGGCCTTGGTTCGTTTGTTTGGTTTGCATTTCATTTGACATGAAAGTTGCACACTTGATTCTTTGGGCCATCATGCATGGAAATACGTGATTGGTGGTCCGAGAATCGAGACGCATGCCCCTTTGAGTCACAAACATGATAAGGGGCATGATTGGTGCATACATTGCTTGAATTGTATTGCCATGCTATGCCTTGCCCTTTGCTGCTGTCAATTGCAGATTCTGCAGGCATTCTTGGCTGGCCGGCAATATTTAGTGTCGACCGGCAATGTATTAGTGGCCGATAGCCCCATTTCCAGCCGATGATCACATGCTGCAGCCGGTGGCCATTCTACTCAGCCGGTGGTGATTCCCAATGTCCATAGAGGCATCCCTGAGGCTTTGGCAGTCTTTGGAAAGGCAGGACAGTGAAAACAAAGGCAGACTATGCATGGCCGTGCACTTCCGAGCAGGACCCGAGCATGCGCTGCATCTGGCTCTCCTTCCGAGATGATTTACCGCTTTTCCTAGTTTAATTAGTTTGTTAACTGATTAGGCAATTTGTAATATTTAATTAGCTTGCGTAGTTAATTAATTTGTATTATTTATTTGGTCCCTCCGAGCGAGGGCAAATCTGTAATAAGTGTGTGTGGTGGTGTGGCATGTCTTCCAACCCCCACTTCTTTCTTCCTTTTTACTTACCTGCTTTGATGGTTAGTATTAGGGCACGTTTAAATTAGCATACCTCATGCAATGCATGCGTGCATCCATTCATTTGTCTTACATGCACCGGGCTCGGTACATCATTCTAACTGCATCTGTATTTCAATTTCCAAATTGAATACGTGTTAGTTGTAGCATTTCACATGTCATCGTAGATTAGCCGAGCCTATCCTAATCACATTTTGCTTGTGTTGCATTAGTCATTTTAACATGAACTAGGACATGCATGTTTGCTAACTAGTTTATTGTTTTGGGTACGATATAAGTATTTTCGCTTTAGCATATCGCATGCGTGTGAATGTTGCCATGACAGTATGCTTACCATGTGGCTAAGTGCTTATATGAGATAAACTGTTTGAATGCCTGTGGGTGAAGGTTGGATTGTTTGAGTTGGAAAAACTCGTTGAAATCCGTGTTTTAGCCTACTTGCGAGTAGCAAATTCCAAAGCGCTTTTCAAAACAAACGGATATGCAATGCTTGTTTCCAAATTAGGCAATCTAGTCTATACTTGTTTGCTGTGCGCATAACATAGTAATTCTAGGCTAATAACCGGAATAAGAACACATAACGTTTTCAAAATCGGATATCATGGTTAGTAGAGGCCGGTCTTCGGACCGGGCGAAAGGGGGTGCTCATAGCTGACCTTCCCCGATCGTACCCAAGCTCCCGAGCCAAGACAACTTTGGTGATGACGGACACGTGGCCTTCGGCACCGAGTCAGGGTTTCCTAAATTTCCCATTTTAAAAAAAATATTTAGGTGGCGACTCTGTATCTGGCAAAGCAGTCCATGTTTGGCATTTCTTTTCAAAATCTGTTTTTCTCAAAACGATTTGCCAGAGTTGGACTCTTTGGTTCAGATCAAGAACCGCAACAAAAAAAAAGGGGGGAGTCCGAACTGTAGCTGAGGTCCCTCGCGGGCGTGTTACAGTGATGTTGTGAGCTTTTATAGGTTCTGCGTGGCACAATCTTAGTAGGACTTTTACTCCTCCACGTAGAGTCCTCCTAGGAATCACATTCCTGAAAGATAATGCTTATCCTTCAACACCTCCCTCACTGCTTAAACCAAGTGAGATGGTTTTACCATGGTCAGATTCCAATACGACAGAGCTAACATGACCATGCCAAAGCCGCAGACTAGACCGAGCTCCAACTAGCTCGGTTCTTCCTTTCACTGCGTGTACCTCAGTTTAACATACTCCAACTGTGGTGTTTACTTACTACCGTGCTAACCGTAGCAAACCCCCGACCAAGCTAACGATAGCTAGGTCCACCGCAAGAAGCCCAAATACCTTGGTTCTGAATACCATGACCGAGATAACTTCCTTTACTCCGTCTGGTGACTTTAATCACACTTGGACCGTGGTAACACTTGCCAATCCCTTTTCATACTTGGACCGAACTAATTATGGTGCGTTAAGACCGCGCTAACCAAAGTGAGGTCTACCATGAGAAGCCATCATACCTTGGCTCCAAATACTACGACCAAGATAACTATGGCGCGCTACGACCGCGGTGACCATCATTACACTTGGACCGAGCTAACACTTGCGATCCACTTGCTAAGCTCTTTTACCGCGGCTGACACCTTTACCTCGGCTGACGCCTTTACCTCGGCTGACGCCTTTACCTCGGCTGACACCTTTACCTCGGCTGACCCCTTTACCTTGGTTGATATCTTTACCTCGGCTAACATTGCGGTCAACTAAGTTACTTCGGCTCTTCTCTCCGTTTGACTACCTTGCTTGGTAGCTCGGCCATAGTGTTGACCGCCACTAGGAAGTAGCTAAGTCCCGTAGCTAGGTCCCGTGGCTAGTTCTCATAGCTAGGCCGCGTAGCTAGGTCCAATAACTTGGTCCGTAGCTAGGTCTTGTAGCTCGGTCTCGTAGCTAAGTCCAATAACTTGGTCCCGTAGCTAGGTCTTGTAGCTCGGTCTCGTAGCTAGGTCCTGTAGCTAGGTCCAATAACTTGGTTCTGTAGCTAGGTCGTCCATAGCTAGGTCCCGTAGCTAGTCCTATAGCTAGGTCCCATAGTTAGGTCTCGTAGCTAGGTCCTAAAAACATCTTTGACCGCCACCAACCTAGCTCGGCCCAATTTGGCTATACAAATTACCCTCTCAATTGCCCCTTAATTCCATCTGCTAGCATGATTTGGGATTACCTGTTAACAGCCGAGCTAAAAACTTCAGCCCTTCAACCGAGCAATAACTTGGGGCGAAACCAACTCCCTGACTTAGTCAAAACCGAACTAAGAATGCGCACCATAAGCATCAACCGGGCTACGAATCCCTCGTTCCACTTAGCCGAGCGAGGACTCCATTTATTTCGCCTTTGTTTCTTTTAGCACGGTCCAACGATCCGTGCTTAATATTTTTCCTTTTCACTTTGCAGACTGACTAGGTTGGCCAGGCACACCTTTGCACGCTCAACCGTGATACTATATCTTGCAATGTGAGGCTGCCAAAGACCTCTTCTTCAAGTGTGGGTGGAAAGCAGCTGTGGCGCAACTCGGTCATAGCCAAGAGACCGAGGTCTTCCTAAACCCTCCTCCATATTTTATACCGAGCTCCATGGTGGATTATGCAAATGTCATTCAGCAAAAATTTCTTCAAGCTGAGGAGGAAGATGATGCATCCCAAGAGCCTGATAACAACGCCCAGCTCGGTCGCCAGTCCATCTCTCCAACTCCAGTGGTCCATCCCACCTTTGCCTGTTGTGTCTGATGCGGTGCCTTCGACCGAGCTCAACCAAAGTGTGCTTGCCATAACCGAGCTACCTTTAGGTGAAGCCAGGGTTGAATTGGACGCCGATTTAGATGACCTCTTTGCATGACCATGTACTTTCTTTTCTTTGGATGCTAACTTTGGAAGCTTTTGTAACCGGGCTATGGCCCTCCTTTTGTAATGCACTTTTGGAATGAAATCTTCAGTTTGGAATGAAATCTTCAATTTTCTCATCTTTCTGTTCGGTTTATACCTGCATCCATTATTCAACTATAACTTGTATGAAGTATAACAATTTCTTTCCGAGATACCAATCTCGATCTCAACCTTGCAATCTACTTATCCCTGCCAACCACTCTTTAGCCTAGATCCTTATCTCGGCTGAAGAGTACCAAAAGTTGGTTATTCTAGCCAACCACTCTTCAGCCTAGATCCTTATCTCGACTGAAGCGGACTAAAAGTTGGTTTTTCCAGCCAACCTCTTTAGCCTAGATCCTTATCTCGGCTGAAGAACAATGAATGTTGGTTTTTCCAGCCAACCTCTTCAGCCTAGATTCTGATCTCGGCTGAAGAGAGCTCAAAGTTGGCTATTCCGGCCAACCTTGAGTGAAGTGTTTGGTTATTCCGGCCAAACTTTTTCATTGCCTCCCAGTCGGGCAAAGACTTGTTGGTCAAACCTGCCAACTTCCTGCATCCTAGATCCTTATCTCGGCTTAGGAGAGCTAAATGTTGGTTATTCCGGCCAACATAGAGCTAAGCGTTTGGTTATTCCTGCCAAACTTCTTGATTCCCCTCAAGTCGGGCAAAGACTTGTTGGTCAAACTTGCCAACTTCCTGCAGCCTAGATATCCTTATCTCGGCTTAGGAGAGCTAAATGTTGGTTATTCCAGCCAACATAGAGCTAAGCGTTTGGTTATTCCTGCCAAACTTCTTGGTTGCCCCCTAAGTCGGGCAAAGACTTGTTGGTCAAACCTGCCAACTTCCTGCAGCCTAGATATCCTTATCTCGGCTTAGGAGAGCTAAATGTTGGTTATTCCGGCCAACATAGAGCTAAGCGTTTGGTTATTCCTGCCAAACTTCTTGGTTGCCCCCTAAGTCGGGCAAAGACTTGTTGGTCAAACCTGCCAACTTCCTGCAGCCTAGATATCCTTATCTCGGCTTAGGAGAGGTAAGTGTTGGTTTTTCCAGCCAACGCTGCTTTTAATGCCCCTAGCTCGCTAAAACAACTTTTACAAAAGAAAACAATCTATGCTGAAAAGGAAACTACTTGTTTTATTGAGGAAAAGAAAAATTACAAGTACTCTATAGGAAAGCTAAAAATAAAATAACTTGAGATTGGCAGTGTTCCACGGCCTGGGGATAACCTTGCTATCTCCATCTTCCAAGTGGTATGCCCCTTTTCCTGCTAATCAACCACTTCGTATGGTCCTTCCCATTTGGGCCCTAGTCTTGCCATCTCCGGGTGCCAAAGTGTTTCCCATTACTTTGCGCAGCACCCAATCTCCAATCTTAAATTGCCTTTTATTCAGTTGCCTTGCCAACATCTGTGAACAGCTCCTTGCTCTTGAGTTTCTCCACCAGCTGTACATATCCTTTGGCAGCGCGGCTGCCATTTGCTGTGACGAAGCATTGTTTGGACATAATTTGGTCTCCAAAGACCTCTTCAATTACCCCGGCTTCATTGGGGAACCGCAATACTTGATGGTAGGTTGAAGCTACCGATCGCATGGCGTGCAACCATGTCCTTCCCAATATTATGTTGTAAGAGGAAGGGACTTTCAATACCCAGAATTCCACTTGTTTTGTCATGGTTCCTGCTTGACTGGGAGGATTATCTTGCCCACTGGCCACTCTGGCATTGAGTTGAATCCGATCAGGGGAGATGTTGCAGGTGCCAAGTCTTTGTCCTCCAGTTTCAATTGTTTGAAGGTTTCGTAATACATTATCTCACATGAGCTTCCTTGGTCGATCAAAATCCGTTTGATGTCGAAATTCTTGACGCGTAGAGTGACGACCAGTGCATCATTGTGAGGGCAGTATATCCTTGCTAAGTCTTTGTCCGAAAAAGATATGACATTTGTGGGTTCTGTTCTCCCCTTTTTGATGGTAGGTTGTGCACTTAGTACCTCCCTTAAGTGCTCAGCCTTTTTGATCATCCCCCTGAGCTCACATACTCGCTCAGGTTCGAATACTCCATGTATTACGTTTATTACGCCTTGAGGTGGAGCGTCGACCGGCATCCCATTTGGGTTGTGTGGTTCTCGGGGGCTGGCTGTGTCCCTCTTCTATGTATTGGTCAGGTGCCCAGCTGCCACTAACTCCTCCAAATGCTGCCTTAATGGTGTGCAATTTTCAGTGTGGTGCCCCTTTTCATCATGGAAGGTGCACCACGACCTCTCGTCATAGTCTCTTTGCGCTTCTCCCAGTTTAGCAGGCCATCGGACGAAAGGTTCATTGCGAATCTCGCTGAGAATCCGATAGATCGGTTTTTTGAACACCGTGGTAATTGCAGTGCGGACTCTCAACCTCCTTTTGTCTTGGTCCTCTCCGTTGTCCCGCCTGGTATTGCGGTTGTGCCAAATTTTGCTTTAGCGCGGTTGCCATCTTCTTCCACGCGAATATGTTGGTGTACTCTCTCCATCAAGGCTTCCATCGTATGGGGTGGCGTCATGGTGATTGAGTCCCTCAACCTGTTTCCGACTGGAAGACCTCTTTTGTATTGTGCGATAGCGAGATTGGTGAGGCAATCCCCAATCTGGTTGAAGGTCTCCCAGTAGCGGCTATTGTAGGATCTTAACGTCTCCTTGTCGCCCGTGTCGATGGAGAGTAGCTAATCGATCTTCACCGGGGTTTTGGTGTTCGTTCTGAACCTTGTTACGAACGCCTCGCCAATTGCGCCCAGGAGGCTATGCTGCCTTCTGGAAGCTTTTCGAACCAAGTCAAGCCTAGGTCGCCAAGGCTGGATGGGAAGAGGATGCACATCAAAGCCTCGTTTCGCCGATATACCGCCATAAAACTGGCGGAAGTGGCTTAGGTGCATGTAGGGGTCTGTCTTCCCCTCGTACGTGGTGAATTTGGGCTGGAGGAAGCCTGAAGGTAGGGGCGCGTTCTCAATTGCCTGAACGAACGGCGAGGTCTGCAGCCTCGCTAATGCTTTGTCTGTTGGTTCGTAGGCAGGGCGCGGTATTGGCATTCCAACCTCGACGCTTCCATGCGTCCGAGGAGCCAACCGCTGAAGGGCAGAAACTCTGCGAGGGTCGTGCGCCCTAGTGTCCTCCTTCCATCGTGCCCTTTCTTCTAGCACGGTTCGTAAGTCGGATGATCTAGGCAACTCCGTCTGCCTGGATGATGTCTGGTGCGTGCGTGAGGGCCGATAGGTGCTTCCCTCAGTGCAAGACCTCTCAGATCTCGTTCTCTCAGACCTGGAGCAACGAGTCCTGGAGGTTCTGGATTGAGTATCGCCTGTTCTGAGGCTTCTACTCTCTGCTCGTGATGGGTGGTATGCCTACCACGATCTTCTGAGTGGCGAGGGGGCGTTTTGCTTTTGCGCCCCTCTCCTGTCGCCACCCCTTTTCCTTTGATCTGGCGTTTCATAGACTCCATGTCCGCCGCCATCCGTCGTATCAATTCGTCCTGCTCCTTCACGCGGTCCTCCAGAACTTGAGGATCAATCCTTCGCCTTTGTCTGTCAGGACTTTGTGAGTGAGAGCGACGGGGGCTATTATTCCGCCTCCCCCTAGTATCCCTCCTGGGGTTCTGTCGTTGGGGCTCCAAATCCGCCATGGGAGGGATAGGAGGCAAACCTTCACGCCTCCCACCCCCTTCTGGAGTTTGTCCGTCGATGGCGGACTGCGGCAAATCTTCGTTGTGCGCCATTGATTCTTACTAGCAAGGAAAACTTGATCAAGAGGTTTTGTTCTAGTCTGATGTTCCCACAGACGGCGCCAATTGTACGAGCACGAAATATTGTCCTCGTATAATCCTGTTGATCAAGATTGCGCTCCTCCGTACGACGTCGCTTTACTCCCTGAAAACACAAACGTGAGCTAGCCGGCGGGTGTGTGCCGGATACCTCTCCGATGCCTAAGTCAGCAAAATAGACAAATAGACAAAAAGCTCTGTGTATTCGGGAATCAAAGTTGTGTTACCTCTCCATAGGTGATGTTGTGAGCTTTTATAGGTTCTGCGTGGCACAATCTTAGTAGGACTCTTACTCCTCCATGTAGAGTCCTCCTAGGAATCACATTCCTGAAAGATAATGCTTATCCTTCAACACCCCCCTCACTGCTTAAACCAAGTGAGATGGTTTTACCATGGTCGGATTCCAATACGACCGAGCTAACATGACCATGCTAAAGCCGCAGACTAGACCGAGCTCCAGCTAGCTCGGTTCTTCCTTTCACTGCGTGTACCTCGGTTTGACATACTCCAACTGTGGTGTTTACTTACTACCGTGCTAACCGTAGTAAACCCCCGACCAAGCTAACGATAGCTAGGTCCACCGCAAGAAGCCCAAATACCTTGGTTCTGAATACCATGACCGAGATAACTACCTTTACTCCGTCTGGTGACTTTAATCACACTTGGACCGTGGTAACACTTGCCAATCCCTTTTCATACTTGGACCGAACTAACTATGGCGCGTTAAGACCGCGCTAACCAAAGCGAGGTCCACCATGAGAAGCCATCATACCTTGGCTCCAAATACTGACCAAGCTAACTATGGCGCGCTACGACCGCGGTGACCGTCATTACACTTGGACCGAGCTAACACTTGCGATCCACTTGCTAAGCTCTTTATTTACCCCGGCTACACCTTTACCTCGGCTGACCCCTTTACCTCGGCTGATATCTTTACCTCGGCTAACATTGCGGTCAACCAAGTTACTTCGGCTCTTCTCTCCGTTTGACTACCTTGCTTGGTAGCTCGGCCATAGTGTTGACCGCCACTAGGAAGTAGCTAAGTCCCGTAGCTAGGTCCCGTGGCTAGTTCTCATAGCTAGGCCGCGTAGCTAGGTCCAATAACTTGGTCCCGTAGCTAGGTCTTGTAGCTCGGTCTCGTAGCTAGTCCTGTAGCTAGGTCCAATAACTTGGTCCCGTAGCTAGGTCTTGTAGCTCGGTCTCGTAGTAGGTCCTGTAGCTAGGTCCAATACTGGTTCTGTAGCTAGGTCCTATAGCTAGGTCCGTAGCTAGGTCCTAAGCTAGGTCCCATAGTAGGTCTCGTAGCTAGGTCCTAAAAACATCTTTGACCGCCACTCCAACCTAGCTCGGCCCAATTTGGCTACACAAATTACCCTCTCATATATATATATATATATATAGTATAGATTAATTTTTAGATTTATTCATAAGTATTTACTTTTTTAAAACATTTAAATTAGATGCATCTTAAAAAATTTAAATAAAATGATTAAAAATATAAAAAGTAATTCACTAAAAACAACAAACCACAAAAAATGAAAAACTATTTTAAAAAAATCATAACTATTTTTAAGTATTTCAACTTAGGTACGGGTAGATGGACATCGTACGGAAAAAGAAAAGTCCACTTGTATAAAGTTTGGAATAGTGCTTTGCGGTAGAGTAGACCGCTGATCTTATAGCTCAAAGATTTTTTTGGGAAGCAACTTGCTTTGGAGATCGGATTGAACGGTACTGTTAAATTTGTAGGAGTTCATTATAGGTTTCGTTTTAATAATTTCAACCGTTTAATATGTAGAACTCGTCGAGTACTATATGCCTGTAAAAAATCACGTTGATCAGATATCGATAACTATCTCATCGGATCAGTTTTTGTCAACCGTAATTTGTTCATCGTTTATTTTTTTTATGCAAAACTGATTTGATCACATAGGTATCGATATCCGATTAACGTGATGTTTTATAATCATATAGTACTCAACGAATTCTATACATTCAACGGTTCAAATTATCAAAACGGGACCCGTTGGCTGCCTCCATAGACCGAACAGTACCGTCTAGATTAATCTCGAATGAAGGCAAGCTGTTCTCTCTTTTTTTTTTTTTTTTTTAACTTGAGATTAAATATGAAAATGAGACTTTATATTAATGTATCTTTGAAAAATTAGGCCTTTGATAATAAATTTTTTTGTTTTTTATGTTTTATTTTTGTGACTATTGAAATAAAAAAACGTATACCTGTAAGATATGGATTATATCCGCACTAAAAAATAAAAATAAAAAATAGAAACTCCATTATTTTCTGAATATAATGAGTTTTAAGCTTATGCATTGTATATTGTGAGTGTTTGTGATCACGTTGAAATTATTCCATGTTAGTAGAATTATTTAAAAAAAATCAATGAATAGCACCTCAAAAACTTCATACTTCTACAAATAATTTACTTTGAACTTCACCAAAATTACTAAGACACATTCACATGTGCGTGCACACACAAAATAATATATATATATATATATATTTTATGAGAATTAAGGCACTACTTGGTATAAATTAAATAGGATAAATTACACTTACACCCTTTGAAGTTTGGGTTTAATACATATCATCCTTAACGTTTGAAAAATCACACTAACCCCCTGTCATTATAATTATCTAAACGAAATGAAAATATTAAAGTTATACACTCTCTCTTTTCGTGCTTTGTTTGTTTGTTTGTTTTTTTCTTTTTTTATTAACCACAGTGGTGAGAATGCAATTTCTAAAACGTCAGGGGATGTAATGTAATTGGACCAAACCTCAAGGGGTGTCAGTGTAATTTATCCAACTAAATAAGTGCACTTATTTGGATTATATCACCTTTCTATTTGTCTGCATATCCACTACAACAAAGACACACTTTAGTAACACTATGTTAGTGGCATGTTTTTAAAAAATGTCACAAAGAGAATATTTGGTGGCATGTTTTAGAAAAATGTCACAGAGTTACAAACATACAAGGCTCTAGTGGCATTTCAAGAAAGAAGTGCCACATCTCTATAATAAAAATGTGAATTAGTAACATCAATTTTATGACATTTTGTAAAAGAATGACACAAGAAATTGTTTTTGTTATGAAAGTAGAGAAACTGTATATTAAATTGTATTGAATGTAATACAAGAAGCCTATATTTATAGGCTGAGGAAAGAAAATAGAAATACATCAAAGATAAGTATGGAAAAAGAGATGAGATACATCTACAATACAGATAGATAAATATAAAATAATAATATATATATCTCTAACACCCCCCTTAAAGCTCAAGGTGGTAAGTCAGATATCAACTTGAGCTTGGAGAGGAGAGAAGCATCCTGGAAGATGAGCTTTAGTGAAGAGGTCAACAGTCTGATCAGTAGAGGTAACAAAGAGAAGATGAACATGACCACTAGTAACATGCTGTCGTATGAAATGGCAATCGATCTCAATATGCTTGGTGCGATCATGAAAGATGTCGTTATGTGCAATCTGAATAGCACTTTGATTGTCACAATAAAGATTGGTGGAAGTAGAATGAGAAACACCCATGTCAGAAAGAAGCCAACGAAGCCACACAAGCTCCTGAGTAGTGTCAACATGAGCACGATACTCAGCCTCGATACTAGAACGAGCAACAAGGGTTTGCTTCTTGCTACACCAGGAAATGAGAAAGTTGCCCAAGAAGAAGCAGAACTCAGTAGTGAAACAGCGATCAGTAGGATCCCTTACCCAATCAGCATCAGAAAAGGCATGTAGCTGTAAAGAAGAGTGAGGGGAGTAGTGAAGACCATGAAACAGAGTTCCTTTGAGATAGCGCAAAATGCAAACCAGAGCAGTATAGTGTGGAGAGGGAGGAGCAGTCATAAATTGACTGATAATGTGAACAGCATAAGCAATATCTGGACGAGTAATTGTGAGATAGACAAGACTACCAACTAGCTGACGATATAAAGTGGCATCAGACAATAGGGGGCCATCAAGAGGTGTAAGACGAGTCTGAGAATCAACTGGAGTAGTGACAGTCTTGCAATCGGTAAGGCTAGCACGAGCCAAAAGATCAGAAGTATACTTGGCCTAAGTAAGAAAATAACCAGAGGAATCTTGAGAAATTTCCAAGCCAAGAAAGTAGCTAAGGGAACCCAAATCTTTCATCTCAAATTGGTGATAGAGAAACTGTATGAGACTAGAAATACCCATTGTGTCATCTCCAGTAATAATTATATCATCCATATAGAGGAGAAGGAGAATAGTACTGCGTTCCGTCTTACAGATAAACAAGGCAGAATCATGGGCATTGGAAGAAAAACCAAAGTCACGAATGGTAGAGTTGAACTTGGCAAACCAGGCACGCGGAGCTTGTTTCAAACCATACAAAGCACGACGGAGTTTGCAAACCTTGTTTGATGGAACAGAAGAACCAGGAGGGGGTTACATATAAACTTCCTCAGTGAGATTACCATTGAGAAATACATTCTTAACATCCATTTAATAAAGACTCCAGCGGCGAGCAGTAGCAACGGCAAGTAAGTTGCAAACTGAAGTAAGACGACCAACAGGAGCAAATGTTTTCTCATAGTCAATCCCATATTCTTGACTAAATGCCAGGGCAACCAAGTGAGCTTTGTAACGTTCAATGAAACCATCAGAATGAGTTTTGATCTTGTAAAACCATTTGCAACTAACAGTATGCTTTCCAGGAGGAAGATCAACTATATCCCAGGTATGAGTTTGATCGAAAGCCTGCAGTTCATCAGTCATAGCTTGTTGCCAAAGAGGGTTAGAAGAAGCTTCTTGATAAGAAGTAGGTTCATGAGAGCAAAAAGCAGTGGAACCAACAATATAATCACGGAAAAAAAAAAAAAGAAGGTTGTCTTACCCATGTAGAATAACGCTCAGGTGGAAGAGGAACCTCAATGGAAGTAGGTTCCGGAGGAACCTTCACCGGATCTGGAGAAGGCGTAGGGCCATCAGCAGACACAGGATCCTCAAGATGGACGATAGGAGTAGGCGGCTGTGGAAGCATGGGGCCAGAATCTACATCAAAGTCCTCAGAAAATAGATCTATAGAAATATCAGTGAAGATCGGTGAGTGGGTGACTGTGGTAGGTGAAACGTGGAAAGAGTGGAGAACATTTTGTGTTCCCAGAAGACCACATGACAGGAAATACGAAGACGCTTGGAGATAGGATCCTAACAACGATACCCTTTATGTTCTATACCTACTCCAGAAAACAACAAAGACGAGAACGATGTTCTAGTTTAGTGTGTTTATGAGGCTGAAGTAGAATAAAACAAGCAGAACCAAAAACTTTAAGAGTGGTATAATTAGGAGGAGAACCATACAAGCGCTCGTAAGGAGAAGTGTTAGCTATTACAGGGGTATGGACTCGATTGATGGTGTAAATGGCAGTAAGGGCGGCTTTCCCCCCAAAATTTTTCAGGACAAGAAGAAGAGAGGAAAAGAGCCCGAGTAATGTCTAAAATATGACGGTGCTTTCTTTCGGCTTTGCCATTTTGTTGGGAAGTGCCTGGACAAGATCGATGAGAGAGAGTACCATGAGCTCGAAGACAAGAAAGAAAATCAGAATCCAAGTACTTCTTAGCATTATCAGAACGAAAAAACTTAATAGTACGAGAAAACTGAGTACGGACCATAGTAGAGAAATCATAGTAAATCTGTTTAAGTTCAGAGCGATTTTTGAGAAGAAAAAGCCAAGGATAGCACTACTAAAAAAAGCACTTTTTGCGACCGCTATAAACCGTCGCAAATAATAAAAAACAGTCGCAAAAAGACTTTTTGCGACGGCCCATGCGACGGCAAATGGGGGTCGCGAATATGGGGGTGGCAAATACTTTTTGCGACGGCAAAGCAACGGTCGCAAATTATTTGCAACCACCTAAACTACTTATGGCGACTGCTATTTTGCCGTCGCAAAAAACAAAGAAAAACACTAACATGATCTTTGGCGACCATCTTGTTACCGTCGCAAAAAATTAAAAATAAAAATAAAAATAAATAAATAAATATGACTAGGGGAAAAACTCCTTCATTTACATGCATTTGTTCTCCATTCCATAGTAAAAAAGAAACACTTAAATCTTGATATGTCTTTCATATTCACTTATTCTTTACATTGACTAGAAAAGGCATCAAAGAAGTGTTATAAGCATCTGGCAGAGGGGGGCTCCCTTCTTGTAAGCATATCATGACTTCTGAAATTACATAGAGATATTAAGATAGAAAAGAGAGCTAAAGAAATTAACAAACTTCATGCCACCATAACAGAAACCCTTGCCGCTAATGAAATAGTACTTGCGAGTCACATTAAGGGGAACGACGTCCCTTCCAGCTCCAGTTGTCCAATTGTGAAGAGGATGGTCAGAAATACAATTCTCATAATCTGTTTTGTTCACCTCCAGTACGTTCATTTGGTTCCTATCATACACAAACTGGAAATGAACAAGAAAAGTTACCAAACAGCAACAGATCGTTCCACAACAAAAATCTGGAATGAAATGTTTAAATGGCCTCAGGGACATGGCATTGATACCAATTTTCAGACTACAAGTATACAACGTGTCAACCGTTGAAAGCAACAGACGGAGAGGCAATTGTGTGTTGAAAACAATTAGCTAAATGACCATTATAAAAGAGAAAAATAAGAGCAGTAGATAGGTTTAATAGTTATACAAGGAACCTTGCACTTTGGACAAATCTCCTCGATCATGACAGCTAATCAAGTATTGAATTTTAATATGTTTTGTTGGCAATAGTTTGTATCATCGTTCACATTACAAGTAGTGTTTTTCCCAATTTGCATGTGTCCAACTGTCAAATAACCATTATTTTTTCCTGATGTCTCTAACCCATAGGTCTCTCCCTACCAACCAACCCATTCTTTGGTGATTTATTTTTTGTTTTTGACACAGCTATGCAACCTGCTACTGATTTTAAATGTATTGTAGTGAGAGTGCAGTCCACAAAATACAGATATCAATAAAGAAAACTAATCATTATAATATCACAAATGATTAATAATAGTATTATGGCCGCTACCATAGTATGACAATAAATAGTGGATCCACGTCAGTTGACTAGAATGCAACTGCGAGGAATTTGAAGTTTGTAGTATTATGAGGCCTACACAACTATTGAGAACAAAAGGATAATTCCAGGTACAAAAAATTCTAGAATATCATCAGGGAGAGTAATCTAATGAAATAGACGCTAAACATGAGAGGCATTCAAAAGGGAAAAGATAGTGATAGGTACCTGTAACAAGCCCGCGGGGGACCTCGCTACAGCTCAGACTCGATTTCGTGCCACGGTTCTTAATCTTGAACCAAAGAGTCCAAATCCGGCAAATCGTTTTGGAAAACAGATTTTTGAAAGAAGTGCCAAACATGGACTGCTTTGCCAGATACAGAGTCGCCACCTAAATGTTTTTTAATGGGAAATTTAGGAAACCCTGACTCGGTGCCAAAGGCCACGTGTCCGTCATCACCAAAGTTGCCTCGGCTCGGGAACTTGGGTACGATTGGGGAAGGTCACTTCGTGAGCACCCCCGCTCGCCCGGTCAAAGACCGGCCTCTACTAACCATGATATCTGATTTTGAAAACATTGTGAGTTCTTATTCCGATTATTAGCCTAGGTTACTATGTGATGCTCGCAGCAAATAAGTATAGATTGGGCCGCCTGAATTGGAACAAATCATTTCATGTTTGTTTGTTTGAAAATGGTTTGATGGTGCTACCCGCAGGTAGGCTAAGACGCGGATTTGCCACCCTCAGGTGGGCTTAGAAAAACATGATTTTGCCACTATCTAGTGGGCTTAAAACAAACATTTGATGATTTATTCCAATCCAAGTAACACAACCTCCACCCACAGGCATTCAAGGCAGGTATATCACATAAGCACATAGCCTCATGGCAAGCATGCTATCATGGCAACACTCACACGCATGCAAGGATGCTAAAGCATAAAACTCACCGAGTACTCCAAGCCGAAACAGAAAACCGATTAGAAATCATGCATGATCCTAATTATACAGAAATGCCTAATGCAACACATGCAAAAATGCAACTATAGCGGGCTCGGCTATTCTAAACATGGCATATGGAATGCTACAACTAACACGTATTCAATTTGAAATTGAAATACAAATGCAGTTTGTATGATGCGCCGAGCCCGGTGCGTGCAAAACAGATGAATGATGCAAACATGTTGTCATACTGTATGCTAATTGAAATATGCCCTATATCTAACCATCATAAGCGGGTAAATAAAAGGGAGAAAGAAGTGGGGGTTGGAAGACATACATCACACGCACGCACACTTATTACAATTATGCCCTCGCGCAGAGGGTCCGAATAAATAATACAGTCCGAAATGAAAGAATATTACAGTCCGAAATATACAGTCCGAATAATATACAAATTCCTAATTAATTAACAAATTAACTAAGAAAGCGGTAAACTGGCATGCAAGCCAGGGGCTGCCTCGATTCTGATGAATGATGTATGCTGGGCTGCCTTGCGCGGAAATCCACTGGGATGCCCCAATTAGCCTCTGTTTGCAATGTTCCTCGAAATGCGCACCAGACTCCGAAAAGTTGCTGATTCTCTATTTTGCTGCAACAGAGAGCAGGAAAGGGGCATAGCAATGTATTTCACAAATATATGCATGCCTCGATCCTCGTGCCACCAATCACGCATCTCGATGCATGATGGCCGAGGAGTCGGATTGCACAACTCAATATAGGATGAATGTATATGAATGCTACAACAAAAGCTAACTCCATCATGGGTAATCCGGAGTGTCGGTGACTTGGGAATTGAGACCCGTTCCGTCACTCGGAGTACGAAACGTGCCTCGTTTCCCGTGCCCGGGCTAACTCCTATCCCGAACACAATGCAATATGCATGATATGCATGAATGCAACTAAAATACAATCCTAGCATGCACAATGCTATGAAAATGAGATGCCTCAAAATGCGTGCACACGGGCACGCAAACCGAAGCGATGATCCTAAGGCATGAAATGATGGTAAAATGACATGCGCAATGCAAATTGGACTTACACTAACACGAGTGGACCTCAGCCGCACTCACACGGGAGGCCGATGGATGAGAATGAAGTGCCTCGAAATGCGTGCACACGGGCGCGCAAACCGAGGCGATGGCCGTAAGGCATGAAATGGCATGGGAATGATATGCAATGCGACTAAAATAAGATGTCTCGAAATGCGTGCCCACGGGCACGCAAACCGAGAAAATGGCATACGGAATGCAAAAGGACTAAAATGAGATACGCGATGCAATATGGGCTTACACCAACATGAGAGAGCCTCAGCCACACTCACACGGGAGGCCGTGAGATGAAAGTGAGATGCCTCGAAATGCGTGCACACGGGCATGCAAACCGAGGCAATGGCATACGCAATGCGATGAGACTAAAATGACATACAGAATGCAAAATGGTCTTACACTAACATGAGTGAGCCTCAGCCACACTCACATAAGAAGCCGTCGGATGAAAATGAATCGCCTCGAAATACGTACCCACGGACACGCAAACCGAGGCAATGGCCGTAAGGCATGAAATGACATGGAAATGCAAATTGGACTTATACTAACACGAGTGGACCTCAGCCACACTCACATAAGAGGCCGTCGGATGAAAATGAAGTGCCTCGAAATGCGTGCACACGGACACGCAAACCGAGGCGATGGCCATAAGGCATGAAATGACATGGAAATGATACGCAAACATGCAAATGAAATTTCAGCACTCACAAATGATGCAAGACAGTCCCGAAAGGTGGGGAAATGACACCAAATGCACGGAATGGTCCCGAAATGCGATATTAAACACCCGAAATGGCCTAGAGCCATACCAAACATGCATAATTGGTACATGACATGCAAAATAGTAGCAAGGCAGCCCCAAGACAAGCATTTTTCAGTCATAAAAAGGGCTAAATAGCAAGCATAGATAGGGCAACAATAGCATGCAAAAATACGGGCCAAGAGAGGGGTATTGAAGCAAGTGATACATGCGATGCCCAAATGGAAAAGTACCCTTCTGTAATACTGATGAGGGACTAAAAATATGAACATTTACAGTAGATGACATCCCCCAACTCAGTATGAAAACATGCTAAAAATGCCATGCAAGATTGAGGATACATAAGGCTATAACATGAGGTACCCTAAACATTCATCAAACCAGCAAAGACCCTTAATTAAATATGTCAAGAAGATCAAAATATGACTCTTTACAGTTCTGATGATGGCCGAAAACAGAAGCTAGATAAGCTTAAAAAGGCATGCAAGAATGGGGGCCAAAGAGGGATATAAAGACAAGTATAACATGGGGACCCCCAACAAGGTTTATCCCTTCTACAATGTTGTAGAGGGACACAAAATAAGCTTATTCACAGTTCATGACATGCTCCAAAACAGACTACATGTAGGTCAAACAAATCATGCAAATTTACGGTAAATATGAGAGATTATGAAGCAAGTGCATGATAGAGAGGCCAAACAGGGTTGATCCCTTCTTCAATGTTGAAGAGGGACTCAAAATAGGCCCACTCACAGTTTACATTATGCTCGAAAACAGATCATTCATAGGCTAGAAAAAGCATGCAAAAACAAGGGTAAAACATGGATTCAAAGCAAGTGGCATATGGAGCATGAAAACAAGGTTAAGCCCTTCTTCAATGTTGAAGAGGTCCTCAAAATAAGTATAATATCAGTTCATGAGATGCTCCAATTCAGATCACACATAGGCCAAATATTCAATGCAAAATAATGGCATATAAGAGGATATTGAAACAAGTGCAAGATGGAGGGCTCAAACAGGGTTGAGCCCTTGAGAAAACATGAAGAATAGCTCAAAAAAAGGCCCCTTTCAGTTCTGGTCGGAGCCCAAAACAATAAGAAAATAGGCTTAAGAAAAGAGGCAAGAAAGTGGTGTAAAAGAGGGAGTTTGAGACTTACCCTTGAAGACAAGTTCTTGGCTGCCTTTTGCTTGAAGAATGTTGCTTCTAAGCCTCTCAAAAACCCCTCCTTTCTGCTGGAAATGGATTGGTGATGGTGATGCTTGATGATGATCAAGAAATGGCACCAAACTTGAAGATTTGAGAGAGATGGAGAGAGAAGTGTGTATGTATGCTTGAGGGTAAATTTTCTAACCCTTGAAAGAGTGTTGGGAGCTGCTTATATGGACAAAAGGTGGGGTGTAAAGGTGGAGGGAAATGCACCCAAGCTTTCCCCTCCAAAATATCCCCCGGATACAGATCTTTTCTGGGGGAAACAGCTGTGCAGCTGTAAGGAACACATCCCAAGGAGCATGGCCGGCCAGGTGTTTTTGCTGCAGGTGGCCGGCCGGCCACCCCCTATTGCCGGCCGGCCAAGGGGTAAAAATTAAACAAAGAATTGCTGGCCGGCCACCACACATTGGTGGCCTCCCATGTGTGCTGAACAAGACCCTATGGTTTAAATTTGACAACCCTGAAACAGGAGAGAGAATAGGCCAATTCAAAGAGGGGTTCAAAAGGTTCAATGAGAGTTACTGGCCGGCCATATGTTTTTAGGGTCCTCCCATGTGTGTACATCACAAATATGTGGTTTTGGCTCGAAGAAAATGGCCCTAGGGTGTTCAACATTAGCCCGGAAGTGAGAAAAACGGGCGCCGGGGGGCGCCGGGGGCGCCGGAAGAGCATAGCAGGTTGCTTGGACAATTACTAGCCTCCCACCCTCCAGTGATCTTCCTGATGATAAAACAGAGGTCCCTGCCAAAAATGAACAAAAACCGATGCAAAACGAACGCTCGGGGACCAAAACACGCAGTTCGGGATCTCGAAAATAGGCTGTTAAGCACCGAAAGTGGTGTTTGGCCACGAAGTGGGTATCTAAGACCCCAGTGTCCCTCGAAAGGGAGTAAATGAGATGCATGCCAAAAACCGGAGGAATCGGAGATGGTTGGGTGGTCCCGAACCGAGGCACACGGCCTGACGACTCCGAAAACCGGGAACCAGACTCCGAAATGGGCAAAATGGCCTACGGCCACGAAATGTAGCCCACGGCCACTGAGAGATGGTCTACGGGACCTCTCCCTCCCCTCAGGAAAGAGAACAGAGAAAACCGAGTCCGGTTCGCAAACCGAGGCAAGGCATAGAAGAGAGTTCGGAAGTACGGAGGCAGGGCGCACGGCCGCGACTCTGAGACTTCTGAACGAGCACGATATGCAACATCACCGAGCGCTCAATCGGTGACGTCTGAGTCTTAAGGTCGGTCAAAAATGGGGTGTCTACAGTTGCCCCTCTTTGACAGAACTCGGAAGTCACAAGTGACGGGAGTGAATGTCAAAGCCCAGAGACGACCCATTTTTGACAAGGCCGAAGACTTAGACAATCATACAAGATGAAAAGAGATATGTGCCCGCAGGCATGCCCGCAGGTCGGGGGGCAAAATGCAAAGCGACATCCACAGAGCCAAATGATCATGCAAATGCAGCAAGCTGTAATGAGGCAAGTATTCGCAAATAGATGTAACAATTTTAAGCAAGAATGCAAAGCAACAACTACATTTCATGCAGTTAGGAATGCGGAGAATCATTCAATTCTCGTCGCGTCTCACACGGAGAAGATACGATACCTGCGCGATTCGTCTGGTCGCACCAGCCTCGAACGAACCGTACATACAATATCGTGCCTGCAAAAGAGAGAAATTCAACAAGAACAATATGCTAACTACATATATTCAATGTGATTCCTGTGATTCCGAAAGTTTGACACACGCAGTGTTGGCGAGTAAACGCATCACAATGCGAGAAAGGAACATGCGTGACAACGCATGCTCAAGCACAGAGGTATGGTACACCAAGAAATCATGCATGACAATGCAAAGTGTTGATGAGAATGCAAGTTATGCGCACAATAATGCAAAACGAGCACGAATCAGGGTGCCCGTTTGTTGCGGAATAATGAGTAAGAAAACGCGCATTTCGGCGAAGGCAACTCAATCGCGGCCTCGGGTTCACCTCCCGGAGAGGTTTACAAACACGATCAAAAAGGATACACCTTGATTTTGATGAGTAATGATGAGACACATGCCAGAAATTGCAGCTGAAATTCCGGCGGCGGAAATTTCGCGACCGGAAGGAAGTGCACTTTTCTTGAACTTTTTCAGGTCCCGGGAGCTCCAATCTTCCTCAAAATTTGCAGGGAGCTAGGTGGGGAGGTGGGGGAGATGGCCGGCCAGGTGGTTGCCCAAGGGGAAGCCACCGGCCATGTTTCAAAAAGCAAATGGCCGGCCAGCCAGAAAAGGTGGCCGGCCAGCCACCTGCCCAAAAGTAGGGGCAATTTCGTCTTTTGCCTCATTTCTATATATATCCTCACCCATTCAATGTGAAATCACTCCCACAGCCGTGGAAACCTCTTCCCTTGCCTCCCAAATCATTTTTCCTTTCAGATCTGCATTTTATACGCGTTTTTCAGCCTTTTTTGCAAGTTGTTTTCGCGAAATCCTTCAGTTTTAAGCACTTTGAGTCGACTAAATTTTGATTTCGGAGCTTCTTTTCTCATTTTCACCACTTGAGGTAAGTTTGTCTCAATATTTGGAAGATTTTCCCGGGAGTTGACTTTTGTTGACTTTTTCATTTCCCGAGAGTTGACTTTTGTTGACTTTTTCCAATTTTGGCTCATTTTGCTCATTTTTGCTCCTTTTTGCAGATTTCTTGAAATGGCTGGTAATTTCCCTCACGGCGGAGGTCCTCCTGGTGCCGGGGATGATTTTGACATCATGGCACTCCCCCCGAGAGTCCGTCCTTTTATCCCCGAGAGATATGCCCCGGCAGTGCACATTCTTCCGCGGGCTGTTTTCCGTCATTTCACTGACTTCAATGATCGGGCACCCGGAGACTTGCTTCTACGAGAGCCGGAGCATCACCTCTCTTCCGAGGCACGAGAGGTATTTTACTTCATTTTCTGCATTTTCCGTGCGCTTTGTAGCTTTGCCATGCTTGAACACACAGTTTTAGCTTATGACATAGTACTTTGTTTGCATTCTGAATATGCGACTTAAACACTTGAATTGCTGAACACACGGCTCATTGATTGATTGATTGTGAACACACGGTACACATTAGTTAAGAATTGAACACACGGCTCAAACACTGATTTGCCGAACACACAGCCCGATTTTGAAGGTGAACTCACGGCGCACACTGACTACGAGTAGAACACACAGTCCCAAACTCTGATTTTCTGAACACATAGCCCGAATTGATGGTGAACACACAGCCCACTAATTTTTCTGAAATTTGAACACGCAGCCCAAATACCAAATTTTCTGAACACACAGCCCAGATTAGAAGTGAACACACAGCCCACTGACTAGGATTGAACACGCAGCCCAAAACACTGATTTTCTGAACACGCAGCCCAGGTAGAAAGTAAGGTGAACACGCAGCCCACTGATTTTCCCGAAATTTGAACACGCAGCCCAAAACACAGATTTACTGGACACGCAGCTCAGATATAAAGTAAAGTGAACACGCAGCCCACTGATTAATGATTTGAACACGCAGCCCAAAACACAGATTTACTGAACACGCAGCCCAGATATAAATAAAGTGAACACGCAGCCCACTGATTAGGATTTTGAACACGCAGCCCAAAATACTGATTTACTGAACACGCAGCCCAGATATAAATAAAGTGAAC
Organism: Camellia japonica; assembly: GCA_030407325.1. Classification (NCBI taxonomy): domain Eukaryota; kingdom Viridiplantae; phylum Streptophyta; class Magnoliopsida; order Ericales; family Theaceae; genus Camellia; species Camellia japonica. The sequence goes on along the minus strand of JAPPVO010000031.1, from coordinate 157,646,256 downwards.
ACGCAGCCCACTGATTAGGATTTTGAACACGCAGCCCAAAACACTGATTTACTGAACATGCAGCCCATATATAAATAAAGTGAACACGCAGCCCACTGATTAGGATTTTGAACACGCAGCCCAAAACACTGATTTACTGACACGCAGCCCAGATAGAAATAAAGCGAACACGCAGCCCACTGATTAGGATTTTGAACACGCAGCCAAAAACTGATTTACTGAACACGCAGCACCGATATAAATAAAGTGAACACGCAGCCCACTGATTAGGATTTTGAACACGCAGCCCAAAACACTGATTTACTGAACACGCAGCCCAGATATAAATAAAGTGAACACGCAGCCCACTGATTAGGATTTTGAACACCAGCCCAAAACATGATACTTCAATTCATTTGCACACACACTTCTTCATTTGATTTGCACACAGCTTCTTCATTGATTTGCACACAGCTTCTTCATTGATTTGCACACACTTACAATTTTGATTCTGAGATATACATTCATTCTGAACGCAGGTTGGCTCTCGTACAGTACGAGGATACGGCTCCACTGCCGCGAGGGAGTGGTACGCCGAGCTCCCGGAGGCTGTCCGGGATTTGGTTGACGCAGCAGGATTCGGAGCATTCTGCATGGGATTATCACACTGTCCTGCCAGCAGGACACTATTAGCTGCTCTGGTGGAGAGATGGTGGGACACCACCAATTCTTTCCATTTTTCTGCCACTGGGGATATGACCATGACCCCGCTGGACTTCGCCGTACTCACCGGCCTAGACACAGGCGGTTGGCCCATACCTTATGACGAGGATATGGGTGAGTGGGAGGCCGCATGGATACATCTGTTGGGGGCTCGCCCACCTGTAGACAGAGCTTCCGGGAGAGTCCGGTACACTTGGTTCTCTTCCTGTTTCCGGAGGCCGGAGATGGAGCCTGAGTCTCCTGAGGAGATCGAGCAGTACACCCGAGGTTTCCTCATGTTCCTCTTTGGCACCACTCTGTTTGCCGATAGGGGGAACACTGTTGGATTGTATCTTCTGAGTGCCCTAGTAGACCTATCACAGGTCCATCGATATGACTTGGGTGGCGCTGGCCTGGCTACCCTCTACTGCTACATGAGTGCGGCCTCTCGCGGGCGGGGAGACTTACTTGGCGGCTATTGGAGAGCCTGGGAGGTACGTTCTGTCCCCTTGGTTTATGTTTCTGCTCTTCATTACTTGTTCCTTGCACACACACGGCGCACTTTGCACTCTGTATTTTGCCTTTAGCACTTTGTATTCACATTCCGCACTGCTTTTCTCAGGGAGTAAATGAGATGCATGCCAAAAACCGGAGGAATCGGAGATGGTTGGGTGGTCCCGAACCGAGGCACACGGCCTGACGACTCCGAAACCGGGAACCGACTCCGAAATGGGCAAAATGGCCTACGGCCACGAAATGTAGCCCACGGCCACTGAGAGATGGTCTACGGGACCTCTCCCCCTCCCCTCAGGAAAGAGAACAGAGAAACCGAGTCCGGTTCGCAAACCGAGGCAAGGCATAGAAGAGAGTTCGGAAGTCGGAGGCAGGGCGCACGGCCGCGACTCTGAGACTTCTGAACGAGCACGATATGCAACATCACCGAGCGCTCAATCGGTGACGTCTGAGTCTTAAGGTCGGTCAAAAATGGGGTGTCTACAGTTGCCCCTCTTTGACAGAACTCGGAAGTCACAAGTGACGGGAGTGAATGTCAAAGCCCAGAGACGACCCATTTTTGACAAGGCCGAAGACTTAGACAATCATACAAGATGAAAAGAGATATGTGCCCGCAGGCATGCCCGCAGGTGGGGGGCAAAATGCAAAGCGACATCCACAGAGCCAAATGATCATGCAAATGCAGCAAGCTGTAATGAGGCAAGTATTCGCAAATAGATGTAACAATTTTAAGCAAGAATGCAAAGCAACAACTACATTTCATGCAGTTAGGAATGCGGAGAATCATTCAATTCTCGTCGCGTCTCACACGGAGAAGATACGATACCTGCGCGATTCGTCTGGTCGCACCAGCCTCGAACGAACCGTACATACAATATCGTGCCTGCAAAAGAGAGAAATTCAACAAGAACAATATGCTAACTACATATATTCAATGTGATTCCTGTGATTCCGAAAGTTTGACACACGCAGTGTTGGCGAGTAAACGCATCACAATGCGAGAAGGAACATGCGTGACAACGCATGCTCAAGCACAGAGGTATGGTACACCAAGAAATCATGCATGACAATGCAAAGTGTTGATGAGAATGCAAGTTATGCGCACAATAATGCAAAACGAGCACGAATCAGGGTGCCCGTTTGTTGCGGAATAATGAGTAAGAAAACGCGCATTTCGGCGAAGGCAACTCAATCGCGGCCTCGGGTTCACCTCCCGGAGAGGTTACAACACGATCAAAAAGGATACACCTTGATTTTGATGAGTAATGATGAGACACATGCCAGAAATTGCAGCTGAAATTCCGGCGGAGCAATTTCGCGACCGGAAGTGCACTTTTCTTGAACTTTTTCAGGTCCCGGGAGCTCCAATCTTCCTCAAAATTTGCAGGGAGCTAGGTGGGGAGGTGGGGGAGATGGCCGGCCAGGTGGTTGCCCAAGGGGAAGCCACCGGCCATGTTTCAAAAAGCAAATGGCCGGCCAGCCAGAAAAGGTGGCCGGCCAGCCACCTGCCCAAAAGTAGGGGCAATTTCGTCTTTTGCCTCATTTCTATATATATCCTCACCCATTCAATGTGAAATCACTCCCACAGCCGTGGAAACCTCTTCCCTTGCCTCCCAAATCATTTTTCCTTTCAGATCTGCATTTTATACGCGTTTTTCAGCCTTTTTTGCAAGTTGTTTTCGCGAAATCCAAACCGAGGCAATGGCATACGCAATGCGATGAGACTAAAATGACATACAGAATGTAAAATGGTCTTACACTAACATGAGTGAGCCTCAGCCACACTCACATAAGAAGCCGTCGGATGAAAATGAAGAGCCTCGAATACGTGCCCACGGACACGCAACCGAGCAATGGCCGTAAGGCATGAAATGACATGGAAATGCAAATTGGACTTATACTAACACGAGTGGACCTCAGCCACACTCACATAAGAGGCCGTCGGATGAAAATGAAGTGCCTCGAAATGCGTGCACACGGACACGCAAACCGAGGCGATGGCCGTAAGGCATGAAATGACATGAAAATGATACGCAAACATGCAAATGAAATTTCAGAACTCACAAATGATGCAAGACAGTCCCGAAAGGTGGGGAAATGACACCAAATGCACGGAATGGTCCCGAAATGCGATATTAAACACCCGAAATGGCCTAGAGCCATACCAAACATGCATAATTGGTACATGACATGCAAAATAGTAGCAAGGCAGCCCCAAGACAAGAATTTTTCAGTCATAAAAAGGGCTAAATAGCAAGCATAGATAGGGCAACAATAGCATGCAAAAATACGGGCCAAGAGAGGGGTATTGAAGCAAGTGATACATGCGACCCAAATGGAAAAGTACCCTTCTGAAATACTGATGAGGGACTAAAAATATGAACATTTACAGTAGATGACATCCCCCAACTCAGTATGCAAACATGCTAAAAATGCCATGCAAGATTGAGGATACATAAGGCTATAACATGAGGTACCCTAAAAATTCATCAAACCAGAAAAGACCCTTAATTAAATATGTCAAGAAGATCAAAATATGACTCTTTCCAGTTCTGATGATGGCCGAAAACAGAAGGTAGATAAGCTTAAAAAGGCATGCAAGAATGGGGGCCAAAGAGGGATATAAAGACAAGTATAACATGGGGACCCCCAACAAGGTTGATCCCTTCTACAATGTTGTAGAGGGACACAAAATAAGCTTATTCACAGTTCATTACATGCTCGGAAACAGACTACATGTAGGTCAAACAAATCATGCAAATTTACGGTAAATATGAGAGATTATGAAGAAAGTGCATGATAGAGAGGCAAAACAGGGTTGATCCCTTCTTCAATGTTGAATAGGGGCTCAAAATAGGCCCACTCACAGTTTACATTATGCTCAAAAACAGATCAGTCATAAGCTAGAAAAAGCATGCAAAAACAAGGGTAAAACATGGATTCAAAGCAAGTGGCATATGGAGCATGAAAACAAGGTTGAGCCCTTCTTCAATGTTGAATAGGGCCTCAAAATAAGTACAATATCAGTTCATGATATGCTCCAATTCAGATCACACATAGGCCAAATATTCAATGCCAAAATAATGGCATATAAGAGGATATTGAAACAAGTGCAAGATGGAGGGCTCAAAACATGGTTGAGCCCTTGAGAAAACATGAAGAATAGCTCAAAAAAAGGCCCTTTCAGTTCTGGTCGGAGCCCAAAACAATAAGAAAATAGGCTTAAGAAGAGGCAAGAAAGTGGTGTAAAAGAGGGAGTTTTGAGACTTACCCTTGAAGACAAGTTCTTGGCTGCCTTTGCTTGAAGAATGTTGCTTCTAAGCCTCTCAAGAACCCTCCTTGCTTCTGGAAATGGATTGGTGATGGTGATGCTTGATGATGATCAAGAAATGGCACCAAACTTGAAGATTGAGAGAGATGGAGAGAGAGGTGTGTATGTATGCTTGAGGGTAAATTTTCTAACCCTTGAAAGAGTGTTGGGAGCTGCTTATATGGACAAAAGGTGGGGTGTAAAGGTGGAGGGAAATGCACCCAAGCTTTTCCCTTCAAAATATCCCCCGGATACAGATCTTTTCTGGGGGAAACAGCTGTGCAGCTGTAAGGAACACATCCCAAGGAGCATGGCCGGCCAGGTGTTTTTGCTGCAGGTGGCCGGCCGGCCACCCCCTATGGCCGGCCACCACACATTGGTGGCCTCCCATGTGTGCTGAACAAGACCCTATGGTTCAAATTTGACAACCCTGAAACAGGAGAGAGAATAGGCCAATTCAAAGAGGGGTTCAAAAGGTTCAATGATAGTTACTGGCCGGCCATATATTTTTAGAGTCCTCCCATGTGTGTACATCACAAATATGTGGTTTTGGCTCGAAGAAAATGGCCCTAGGGTGTTCAACATTAGCCCGGAAGTGAGAAAAACGGGTGCCGGGGGGCGCCGGAAGAGCATAGCAGGTTGCTTGGACAATTACTAGCCTCCACCCTCCAGTGATCTTCCTGATGATAAAACAGAGATACCTGCCAAAAATGAACAAAAACCGATGCAAAACGAATGCTCGGGGACCAAAACACGCAGTTCTGGATCCCGAAATAGGCTGTTAAGCACCGAAAGTGGTGTTTGGCCACGAAGTGGGTATCTAAGACCCCAGTGTCCCTCGAAAGGGAGTAATGAGATGCATGCCAAAAACCGGAGGAATCGGAGATGGTTGGGTGGTCCCGACTGAGGCACACGGCCTGACGCTCCGAAAACCGGGAACCGGACTCCGAAATGGGCAAAATGGCCTACGGCCACGAAATGTAGCCCACGGCCACTGAGAGATGGTCTACGGGACCTCTCCTCCCCTCAGGAAAGAAAACAGAGAAAATCGAGTTCGGTTCGCAAACCGAGGCAAGGCACAGAAGAGAGTTCGGAAGTACGGAGGCAGGGCACACGGCCGCGACTCTGAGACTTCTGAACGAGCACGATATGCAACATCACCGAGCGCTCAATCGGTGACGTCTGAGTCTTAAGGTCGGTCAAAAATGGGGTGTCTACAGTACCTCTGCACTGCAGCAAAGTTGTCCTGTTGCATTTGAGGATCAATTCTAGTTTATCGTTTGAGGATCTTATAATTTCATAAGTGAATTAAAGTGAAATTAAATGAAGACACTTGGATTTCATCAGTCATATCATATTTCACCACACTGTGGTTGAGTTTCATCTTTTAAGCAGCCTAATACAAATACAATGAAATAAAACTAGATTCTTTGATCATGTTATCCAACAAGGTGATTTGTTTTCCTCAGGAAATAAAATAATTTTTTTTTCAAAACCTAAGCATGTAAAACTAGACTAAATACAGAAGATGTAAGAACATACACAAGTAAGGTTCTGAACAACAGCCAAGTAGATCTGAATGCCATTCTTCACGCTGATGTGATCCTCTAGTAGATAGCAAATCATGTCCTGAGGAAACTGAAGTAATTCTGCACAGAATAAAGAGTCACAAGTCACCTTTATGCTAACAACATACAAGGAATTGGAACCTCAACTAGTCTAACATGTTAAACCTAAGACCATTGTCTTGCAAGAGAAAATTAATAAGGCTAGTTGATGTCAACTGTCACAGTAAATCCCACTAGCTGAACGCAGACCATTTTGAGTTCAGTTGGAAGTAAAAGGAGGGAGGAAATCGAAAGAGATCAGAAAACAAAAACATATAAATTGGTACAGAACCTAACCATGTTAATTGTTTCAGAGGAGCAAAGGCATGGAGCAAATCTATTGTGAATTTGTAACTAAGAGAAATTAACAAAGTACAATCAAGTCTGATATATTTCACAAGTGACAGTTTTAAGGTGGGCAGGGATCAAATTGAAGCTGGTTTACAGCCAAGTAGACCACTCCCTTTATAAGAAGATTGGTGGATCATATAATTCTATCCCTAGAAAGCTTCGACATATAAGTTCTGGCAGCTAAGTGCAGAAAAATACAAGAAGATGCAGATCCAATAATTCTATTTCAAATGATGCTCGAAAAGAGATGCCAGATGTGGGAATTGCGTGCCTATTTCATTTAATTATCATAAATACATGCAGAAATATAGTAGAGTGGCATACCTATTCATTTTCTTTTGAAGCTTGTTGCCCACTAGATGCATCGGACACCTACAATATGTGAGTATAATGTGTTAATAATTTCCATATGTGTATATACAAATTGATAAAACGTAAAATTCGTTAATTTGTAAGTATTGCACCTCTCTCAAGCTCATACTCCCAGCCACACCCTGTGACTCTAAGAACAAAACACGTGCCGTTAGGTTCTTGATCGTCGTAGTGAACCTAGACTCAACATCTTGTGTCACGCGCTGTGTGATCTCATCAATAAACGAAGGGGCTGCTAATGATTGGGATGGACCGCTGCCTCGCGCATACACCGCACTCCAGGGCACTCCTCTCCCATAGGTCTTGCAATACCCATGTCCATCCTTCCCAACGATTTTATGATAAATCCCATCACAATACTCAATCGCATGTTGCTCCTTAGGAACTTTCCAAAGATGCACATTATATTCCTCCTACATTTTGAAAACATAAAGACAATGTTTGGTAAAAAGCAAAATATGTGTAAAAACATTTAAACCATAGACATACCACAATTGCCACCACATCGGGATCATTCAGGTTGTGTGCCCTCTTCCAGAGACTCATCTTATCTATCCGCTCTCCTTTATGTGTCATATGCAATTTTTTTCAAGTTAGGAGCTGAAGTCTTCACAACATAATAAGTCAAAAGTGCAGCATTAGGTGCAGCCACAACTGCAGCCACAAGTGTCACACCAAGTGCACTAGGTGCGGCTGCAGCTGCAGCTACAGCACCAAATGCAGTCTCAAATGATGCTTTAGGTGCAGCCACAAGATCAATACATTGAAACGAATATCTGAGAAAGATGTCCTTCCGGTCATATGTGGAGGCCCACGAAATCCCCGATTAAAAGAATTCTTCTTAGCAATCGCCTATTACATTGGTTAGAATATCAAACATTAGTTATTTATCATTAAAACATTAATTAAAATTTTATAAAGAATACATATACCTACACTTCTTTACTCGCCCAATATTGCACAAGTTTTTTCCACTGGGTTGGCACTATGTTACTAGGTACTCTAGAAGCAATGTCCGGATCATTCTTGAATGGAACCCAATACTTAGACTTTGTCTTGCTTTTATGATCTTTCCACGATGTCCTACAAAGTCGCATACAAACCTCCTTGAATTCATCTGGACAATATACCAAGTTGTCCTACAAAGCACAAATTGAAAGCCAATTTCATTCTCATAATTATAGAGCATACACAAATGCACAAGCAAGCTAATAACTAATAACTAAACACAATTAACAAGAAATCAGAAATCAAATAACTAATAACTAATAACCTAGAAAAATTCAAAAATCTAAGCATAAACCCTAACCGTAATTAGCAAAAAGGAAAACTATATACCTTCACCTCCTGCCAAATATTTTCCTTTATATCAACATGCATCACATTCCAACTGAGATATATAAGTGGGACTCTATGCCCGCTGCGCACGATCAACCCCAATTGTCCCTTCAACTTTTTGCCATCATCCTCCACCGGCTGAAACTTATCATCAAATTTTACTTGGATCTTAGTGCCTGTACCCCATTCCTTTATCCCTCGGGCGAATCCTCGACCTCGTCGTGTTAAGGTAGTTGATATTGTATGTGGAGATGAAACAGATGAAGAAGATGGTCCATCCATAGTACGAGGTAGCGAAGGACTTGCCCGCACACGTAAAGCCTCATCTATAGTGCAAGGGGCCTTAAAGGTCTTCCTTTTTCGCTTCATCCTAAAATGAAAGAAATATGAAAAGGTTAATACACAAGAAATATGGATATCAATTTACTAATAATATAACACAAGATATAAATATAAACAACTGATACAAATCAGTTTCAAAACAAATAGAACTTCATTAGTAAAGTTTACCTCGAAACAGATGAAGAAGATGGTCCATCCATAGTGCGAGGTAGCGAAGGACTTGCCCGCACACGTAAAGCCTCATCTATAATGCAAGGGGCCTTAAAGGTCTTCCTCTTCCGCTTCATCCTAAAATGAAAGAAATATGGAAAGGTTAATACACAAGAAATATGGATATCAATTTACTTATAAGATAACACAAGATACCTATTAGCATCCTCGGTCATCTTTCCAACAATTCTTCCTTTGGGCGATACTGATAACTGTCAAGAGTGCAAGTTAAATTCAAAACGAATTTAATATATGAAAAATAGCATCAACTAACAAGATAAATTCATAAAAAAAACTCCTGCGAATACTGACTAGAGAGGCAACATCAACTCCAATTTCATCTAGGACCTGTCGAGTAAATAAATAAATAAATAAACCAATAGAAGAACAAAAAAAATATAAACCAATAGAAGAACAAGAAAAATTAAACAATGAACCTGGTTGGTCAGCTCTTCAGTTTCCTCTTCAGTCTGCTTAGTTGGGGACATTTGCTGTAAGCAAGCTTGTAATTTTGTTATTTGTTGCCTAAGCTTGATTAGCTGACATATTGAAATTTTAGTTGCTGCCTGCAGAATGCAGATACAAATAAAAATAAGAAGATAAATCTGAATATAAAAACAAGAAAGAGAAATACGTCCCAAAATGTACCTCATTTCCTGTTTTAGCAGTTCTCTTTATCTCCGTAATAAGCTTCTTTTCCTATATCAACAAATAATTTATAATTAGATCAAACACTAAAAACTTGCAACATAAACATTACGTATAAACTCTTTAACATACTTTCAATTGCAAGGTGGTGATTTCCCTCTCAATTGCATTGGCCATTTCAAAGAATAGAGATCCATATGCAAGTCCACAACGATGTCTCCTAAGCTCGTAACTATCAGAACCGACATTGCAATTGAATAAAAAACAACCACCACAGCAAGTAAACATTCATTATAAAAAGAAAGAAAATCTTTATGAAGCTCTACACTTGATAATAAAACAACACATAAACATATATAAATTTCTCACAAATTCAACAATTAAGAATTGAGACATTTTAACAATATTTAAACTTTTCATCAACAATCACAAATGAAGTTCAACACTCTTCGTTAACATATGCAAAATTCAAACAATGAATGATAGTGAAGTAAATTTGTGACACCCTGGATACAGATCAGTTTGTGCATCTTCCAAAAGTTTAAAAGCTTTGACTCATTTAAATATTTGTAACCAATTGCATTTGCAAAGTCACAGAGAGTAATCTTAATTTACAGTATGAACCACAATAATGTTGGGTACATAAGTTAATATAAATTTGATTTTCTATTTGAACTCAAGTTCAATTAGCTTTATTCATTTAAATATAACAGTGATACCATAGTGATAACATCATTTAATGAGGAATTTTAATTTACAGTAGAAACCACAATAATGTTGAGTTAGTGGGGAACAAAACTTATCCATTTTCATTCATTTGTAACTTTTTATTGGGAGTTTACGCTCAATATTTTTTTTCCACATGATGACAAATTTTTTTAAAGATACATTAGAGATGAAGGGAGCGTGGACCAGTGTACCCACCTAGTGGTTAGCTAGTAAGGTTCTTTTCATGCAATAAATTTCCAAAGACAATCACTCCACAAACCTACCCTTTTAATTTCTCATAATTGAATTCTCTAACTCTTTTTATTTATGTTTCAAATTAAATTATTTTACAATATAATTTACATTTTTAGTTTAATTTTATGGTAGAAAGTATATTTAAGACATGAAAACCTTCACTAATTTCAGTGAGGCAAGCACACTTTCTAAATTCTTATCTTGTTTCTGAAGATTTTCTGTATGCACTTCATAATAAATGTCCCATCCAAATGCATCACTTTTTTTTTAACTCAACATTGATTAAATGGCATAAAACAAGAGCAATATGTGATCTTTTGTTTTTAACCAATCCCTACATCTACATCTACATCTTTAACATCTAAAAATTGCAAAATATATCACATCATATGATAAATATAAAAGGATAGAGAGAGAATCAACATTGCAAAAAAAAATTACTCATGTAGGAATAATCCAAAAACAGTCTTAATCTACTGAATCAAAAGAAAAGATCTTGATCGAAATTAAGGGTATTTTGTCTTCCTGTTTCAAAATACTCGTAACAGTTAAATCCCACATAAAAATCTCAAAGCATTGAAACTGAATTTGGACAAAAAAAACCCATAGCCTTAGTCAAGTTCAATGGGTCAGCGTTACATCAAGGTAGGTAGGTCACTGGGAGTTGAGAATTCCACATTTATGTGAAGGACTGCAAAAGTAGATCAACTAAAACAATTTATATGGAAACAAACTCACTCACATGGACTCTAACAATACTGATGTACACCATTTAAGTTTCCCTATCTAATGCTCAAACCAAGGTAAGCTGAATATAAAATAACAATTCAGACACCACTTCTACGTGTGCCTATTCATCCTCATCCATCCCTATCTTCCCTCACCTGCTTCTACTTATAAAAAGGGTCATGATAAAGAAAATCTGCAACCCAATGCTTGGGCAGCTCACTAAGACCATATGTAATCAAGGATTTGGGGCAGCTCACTAAACCAAAACCTGTTTTGGGGCTTTCTGATGAATAGTCACACTGGATGCACTTTATCTTTATGCACCTCAGATGGACCACATGATCTGTCCCGTGTTTCAGTAATATGCATTTATTGGTAATGAAAATGGTCAAAAGCAACCATGTTGTGAAATATAGAAGTAGCATAAACGAAGTCCGTGTAAGTTATCACCATTTAGTATGAATTACTAATATGATTATCTTCATGACAGGAAGTAGCCACATCAACGTGTCTGTATATACACTAAACAATATTGGATTTGGAACAAATTGTTGCTGGATCCCACACACACCATACAGACAGGAGGATGCTAGATTAAGTGGACATCTCATATTTGTGCAATGTAATTTAAACTTGTGGCAGAACAAGGATAATCAATTTACCTCCAAGTAATGATGCTTGAACTGTCAAACCATACAAAGAAAAATAAGCAGTTGGAGGGCAATACAGCTCTTCACAAGCACATGCAAGATAATACTCTCTCTCTACATGCAGGGGAATAACCCACAATGAATTTACCTGTAAAATATCAATAAATGAATAAGTCAAGGATCCAATAAGAGAAATTGATTGTAGGAATTTTTCTTTCAGATCACGCTAGAAACCATGAAGTTCATAACTGAGCTATTTGTAAAACACCAAATAGCACTGAAAGACAACACTTGATACAACGTTTTCTTTTTTGCCAATCAAATATATATATATATATATATATGACAGAGCAAGCCCCAAAATATAGACACAGCATGGCAATATATGTTTAAAGGTCTATACTAATAATTGCACAATGTAGAAGAAGAGGCAGACTAATCTATTTAGAATATTCCATTGCATACACTACTAGTAGTAGTCTCATGCTATAGCATATTATGTATTGTCTTTGTAATTAAACTATAAAATAAAAATCCTACCTGACTTCTTGAAATCCAACATATGCCTCTGAATTTCTTGAACTTTACCCCACCCACAATTCAAGGGTTCAATGTGGAGATAGATAAAAGAGATGTGAGGATCATATGCTGCTTTTGTGAAGTTTTCACAAATTTGAGGTAGAGATAGTCCAGCATAGACACGGCTCTCTAGCTAATCAAATATCTGAAAATTTAAAAAGAAATTTTCAACTCCACCACTAAATAAAGCATCAATCTGTAACAAATACATAATATTATTATTATTCAACCTTGGAAATCTGGGAACAACCTTCCAACATTATTATTATTCAATTAACCTTCAGAGACAGAGATTTATTCTATTATTATCAATCAACTTTCCAACATTACAGATTAATCAACCATTACAAAAAGTAATCGATGAAGATGAAGATTACAGATTAATCAACCATTACAGAGAGTAATTCATGTTCAATTTACATATTACAAATTAAGCGATGAAGATGTGTCATTACAGAGAGTAAGATTCGAGCGATGAAGATGAATCGATGAAGATGTGTCAAACGTTACAGAGAAAGACAAAGAGAAGTGTTTAGGCTTACCGATTATGAATCTCGATTATGAATCAATCGAAATCTTCTTCAACAGCATCTTCAAATCTTCAAATATTTGGCTTCAAATCTTCATCAACAGCATCTTCAAATCTTCAAATTTTGAAGTCAAATCTTCACTGTCGAGCGAGAGAGACAGTGAGATTCGAGTGAGAGAGAGTGGAGATTCAAAAGAAAGAGTCGAGCGAGACAGATTTTGAGAGAGTCAGAGCGAAGAAAGAGAGAGTTCAGATTTGGGAAATTAGGAAAGAGAGGGTCACGTTTTACATTTTTGTTTTTTTGTTTGGGTCAAGTAAAATGAGATTTTAATATAAAAAATAATTTTTTTGCGACGGTTAACTAATCAGTCACAATAAATTAGACGCAAATAGTCATTTTTCTAGTAGTGTAGCGAGAAAAATCATCAACAAAAATCACAAAATATCTGGACCCCCCCATGGTAGGTGTGGAGGAAGGTCCTCAAATATTTGAATGCACAAGATCAAAATGAGTAGTAGAAATATAATTTCTTTTATTAAAAGATAAGACAGGTTGTTTAGCAATTTGACAAAATAAACAATCGACATCTTTAAGACGTATATGACCTAATTGACCACTAGAAACTAAATTTTTCAAATGACTAAAAGAGACATGTCCTAAGCGACAATGCCAAAGATGAAAAAAAGACATAGTAGATACAGCAGTAATAGTAGATGATTTGTGCGGACTACGAAGATGAATAAACTCAAACAGACGTCCATGCTTACGGCCTATCCCAAGGATCTATCTCGTCTGAGGGCCCTGCACCAAACACCCATTAGCAGAAAAGGTAATAGTTAGACCAATTTCACATAATTGACCAACAGTGATAAGGTTCATTTTAAGAGAAGGAATATGGTAAGCATCAGAAAGAGACACAGTGGAAGTAGAGATTTGGCCAATATGACTAACAGGTATATGAGAACCATCAGCAGTGTGTATAGTGGGAGCAGAAGAGGATGATGACAAAGAAGAAAATAGAGTTGAGTCAAAAGTCATGTGATTACAACATGCAGAATCAAAATACCATGAAGAGTTACACGAGGTTACTGAAAGAGTAGTAGAGGGAGGAGTACTAGATTTGTTGAGCACCGGGTGGATAATGGACTTAACATCATCCATAGAGAAGGAAGGAGTAGAAGAACCCTCAGAGGCAACAGCAGCAGAGCGAGAACCGTGGCCAGATTTGGACTGATACCCAGAACGAGAAATCACTTTCTTAGATAAAGTAGTGGAGGAAGCTCGAGGACAATTGCTTTGGAGATAGCCTCGAGTAATCTTGTGACAAGTCAAGCATTCGTGAACCTGGTAGTGAACAAGATAATGATTGGCTGGCAGGCCTCGGTTGCGACAATAACTGCATATGATTGGCTGGAAAGATGAGGAACTTGGAGAAAATGGCATAGCAAGAACAGAATCCATGTCTTGAGATCTGAGACTCCCAAAACGAGTCTCCTCGGATAAGAGCTGAGTAATGGCTTACTCTAAGGTGGGCAAGGGCAAACGATGGAGCAAAGAAGCACACACGGGCTCAAAAGTGCTATGAAGAGCCATAAGAAACTGTAATAGTCGCTGATGATTCCGATAAGTAATAAATAGTTGTGCATCATCAGAATGAGCCCATGGAGGTTCAGAAAGAGCGAGCTGGTCCCAAACATACGACATTTGGAAGAGGAAGTCATTGAGAGACTGACTGGGAGCCTGGCGCATGTGATGAAGAGTCTGTAACAGTTGATACTGATGAGCATGTCCAGTGGTCTGATAACGGTCCTTCAAGAAATCCCAAATAGCTTTGGTAGGAGAGGCAAGGGAGTCATCATCCTGAAAGCGTCCAAATTAAAAGTGGATGCAAGGAACTGAGGTAACCCGGAACCATGTGATAATTTGATAATTCTTACTTTTCCATTCGTCAGGACGGTCATCGAATGTAGAGTCCGTCTCTTCCTCCTTCTAGGTGGGTTTGAGAAGAGCACCAGTAATGATCCGCTAAAGGCGTTTGCCTTTGATGAAACTAGAGAGAGCTTGAGCCCAGCTAACATAATTGGACCCATCAAGGATAACAGAAACATATTGGATGTTCTTTGTACGATCCATAAATGCCAAAATGGAGGTCACCAACAGATTCAAAAGGCTGAAAAACCTTCGGGACAGGTAAGGCTGATGTCAACACTGTGGCGGTGATGATGTCAGCAGCGAGGCAGTGATGGAATAGGGCTGACGTCAGCGGATGAGAAGGGCTGAAGTCAGCGGCTGATGAACAGGAAAAGCAGCTGAGACGGAAGCTGACTGGAAGCCAAGGAGAGTCGACTGATGCGGAAGCCGACGGAAGATCGGCTAAGGCGCTGGGACGGAAGCCAATGGCGGCTGATGCAGAAGCCGATGTCAAGCCGACGTCAGAGCGGCTGAGGCGCGAGTGCGGAAGGGCGGCTGATGCGGAAGCCGATGGGCAAGCCAAGGAAGCCGGAGAAGACGATGCGTGCAAGAGCATTCTGAGAGTGATGGCGGCGTCAACTGACGCACTGGGCTTTAGGAGGCGCGTTCGGGCACGTTCAGAGGCCAATGGAGGCGAATCTGGTGGTGTTGGCTTCGTCGTGAAGAGACGAAGAGGTGGGTATAGTCCAAACAGTGAAATAAGAATGAACTAGATACGTAAAAGCCAACAGAAACTGACAGAGAGCAGAAACAATCTGCCAAAAAAAAAAATCGTGAGGAAAAAAAATGCTAGGAGAGAATCCCAGGCTCTGATACCATGTTCTGAAAGTAAAGAGATGTATATTGAATTGTATTGAATGTAATACAAGAAGCCTATATTTATAGGCTGAGGAAAGAAGATAGAAATACATCAGAGATAAGTATAGAAAAAGAGATGAAATACATCTACAATACAGATAGATAAATCTAAAATAATAATATATATCTCTAACAGTTTTAGTGACACTCATCAACAGATGCCACTAAACTAAGTAAGTGCAAGTTACTTTTTATGGCATTTCTGAAAATGCCATAAAACTTTGTACTAATTTGTTTTTTAAATATTATCTATTAATTGTAAATATATAATTACTTAAGTAGTTAAATCTTGATTTACAGGTGGGGATATAGTTGTTCTAAAAAGTATCATTAGGCCAACAGAAACAGTTGCAATTGGAGTATTTAAAAGCACAAATCCATTTAAAGAAGTAGAAGAGGAAGAACTAGGACCTGACTATTGGAAGGTACATGTTCAAGTGCCAGTCAAAACCAAATGAGAGCTTGATCCGATCATATGGACTTTTCAAAATAATTGGACAAGCTATTGGAGCTCATGTTGCTTGGCCTGCTCCATTTGTGGTATATTTCTTTCGTAAATACTAATTTCATTAACAAATTTATATTAACATAATGTAGTTTCAATTACCTTTAGATGTTTATTTTTTGGATGTAGATTTCGCAAGTTATGGATACTAGCTAAGAATATTTATACAAGTGAGATTGAGAATTTGGGAATTGAATTTGTTTTGATAATTTGTCTCTCCGAAAGATGGATATCACTATGGCTTTTCAAAACTTATGGTTTGAATAATTTTCTTTTAAATTTTGTTTGCTTTAACTTTGTTAGTGTAGTAGAATATTTTATAATTTTGATTATGATTTTTATTGCAATATAAATAAATTTATATTTTTAGATAAAAAAAATGATTGTGGTTTGAATTAATTTTTTTTTTTTTTGATGTAATGATTATATGGTGGTGTGGGGAAATATTTTTTGAGTACCGACATGTGGCAAGGTGACGCCGACGTGTCAGCCGAGGTGCCATGTGTCCTGGTCATTTGCCGAGGTTATTACGGTGTTGCCGAGGTTACCTCCGAAGATATCGGAATCCGAGATGAGCAGATAAAGGACAAGAGTCCTAGAATGAAGAAAGACTTCAAGATGGATAAGGATAGTATTCCTAGGGAGTCTATCCTTATCTCTTGTAAAGTCCAAAGTAAGCACTGAATGGGAGTCCATAGAAGTCAGGCTTCTAGTGGGACTAGGATTGAGTAAACTATAAAAGAGAGGCACCCCCATGGGTCTAAGGTACGCATTTTATGCTTTGAGCAGTGAATTTATCACTTGATTATCTTTGAGAGATATACTGACTTGATCGTCGGAGTGCCCCCGGGTAAAAGAACCACCGCCGGAATCTTCTCTTTCTGTTGTAGGTTAGCCAGGTGTCATCTATTCTACCAGTTCTCTCCAGCTGATCACTGAGTTGGCAGTGTGATCGGAAAATTACTCACACAATTTGGCGCCGTTTGAGGGAAAGATAGGAGAATAGATGGCCAGCGACGGACAGAAGGAAAAGATTGGGGACGACACTCCTGCTGGAAGTGGGAGACCTATTGACCTGGATGTCACAGGAGATGAATACAACGCAGAAACCCATGACCAGAATCACGGAGTGAAGGACGTCGGCCAGACTAGCGGCGCACCAAAGAAACCAGATCGAAGTGGCTATTTGTAACAACCCCATCACGTATAATGATTAGTACTTAATTAATTAAGAGGATTTGAGATTTAATTGCCGAGTATTATAATTTATTTGGGATTTATGAGAATTGTGGAATCTGACTCGTATCTGATTTTATTGAAGATTTATTTTGGAATTAGGAATTAAGGGTCCAAATGGCTTAAGGAAGTGAAGTTAGGGAGTTGAATCAATTTAATCTTAATTACGGACCCATTTGGGAGTTTAATTAAATATTCGATTCGGTTTAGTGGGAGTGAGATTCGATTAATTAGGTCCTAATTGGAGTTGATTAAGTCATGATGATTGAGGATTGTGGTTGTTATAAATTAAATTTAATTATGTTGTGCCCAATTTGAATATGTGATTTATTGATGAAAATTTGAGTCTGATCTGAAATTGAAGGCCTAGATGGTTTGGGAAATCAAAATTGATAATGATAATAAATTGAATTTAATATTTGGAGCTTTAGGGAGTCTGACTAAACATCTGATTCAGATTAATAAAATTAAATATAATTAATTAGGCTCTAATGGAAATCAATTAGATTAATTAAATTACGAGAGATTTATGATTTGTTACAATTAATTTAATTATGTGTTAATCAATATTTATTTAGATTAAGTGTTACCTAATTAGGTTCATTTTAATCATAAATTGAATGGTGTTAATTGAGGGTGTGTGTACTAAGCAATCTGTGTGTGTGTGCATGTGAATGATGTGTTGGTGTTCAAGAGTGAGTGCACGTGTGCAGTGTAAGGGTTGGTGTGTGTGTATATGAGGAGAGAGTAGGCAGCTCTTTTATTTTATTTATTACTTAATTGGAAGCACTCATGTGCTGGAGTGAGATTGAAATCAAGAGTGTAGCTTCATCTCTGTGTGTGCAACCCGTGAGAAAGAGCCGAAAAGAGAGAGAGAGTGAGTGAGCCCAAGATTTGTACAAATTCTGGAGAAGAACTCAAGGAAGGGCTATGGAGTAAAGAAAGAAAATGAAGTAAAGAAAAGGGGAAATAGAGGAGGATCAAACAAGATGTTGAAATTAAAGCTTAAAGGTATGAAATCATGCTTAAGTTTTGTAGAATCTTTAGATTACACTTGAAATTATAGATGAAGTTGGACTCTAGATCATGTAATTAATAGGGATTAGTAAGAAGATGAAGAAAGATTGATTTAAGTGTAAGATGATGGAAGTTAATTTGGAATTTGGTTCTAAACATGAAAAGGATTACATGCATGTGGAATATTATGGAAATAAATTTGAAAATTTATTAGTTTGAGTTTGATTTTACTAAATTTGAGATCCATCCTTGCATGCATGCTAGAATTTCAAAGTTTAGATTTAATTCATGTGTAAAAAGATTTATGAGATTAAATTGGTTAGGTATGAAGAAAAATTAATTGAATCTACATTGGGATAAATCAAGAAATAAATTATGATTTACAATTTGACAATCTAGAGTTGGCTTAATTTTGAAATAAAATTTCATACATGCATTGTGGATTTTCAAGATTTTAGAACTTTAATCCATATTTTAAAGCTTGTGAGTTTGGGATTGAGTTTGGGATTGAGTTTTGATATTAATTAAAAAGTCAAATTATAATTTGAGCTTGATAATGTAGAACTAGTTGGATTTTGATAAGCATTTTATACATGCATCATGGATTATGAAAAATCTGAATTAATTCAAGTTCATATTTTGAAGAGGCAAAGGAAATGTTTTAAGAAAATCAAGTTTATGAAAATTTGGAATTAATCCTAAAGTTTTGATCTTATAATTAGATTTTATTTAATCCATGCATATGATGTAATTTAAGAATTTTATTCAATTTAGATGCATTTTAGAACACCCATGATTATAAATTAAGTTTTGGTTAGAAATTGAGTTAAGTTGAGTTTCTAAGAAATTGATTTGTGTAATTCATAGTTAAGTTGATTTTGTTATCAATAATAAAATTGGATCTATTTGTATTGCATACATCATGGAATTTCAAGAGGTTGGGAAGTTTAATTTATATTTTAGAATTGTGGGTTGATATTAATAAGATGAATTAAAACTAAATTTGGACAATTGGAACATGATTTTGAATGAATGTCTAAATGAAAGTGTTTACTAAATCATACAATGGTTCTTCATTTTTGTGTACCAAAAATACATGTTTTGAGACTTTGAATATCAAATTTGAGCTTCATTTGCAATTCTGGAATTTTCATAAATTACGTTGTCCGCTCGAGCGAGGAAAGTCTCGCTCGAGCGTGAAAATCGAGCTCCCAGAAGTTTCATATCTTTTGCATGTCCGCTCGAGCGAGGAAAGCTACGCTTGAGCGAGGACTTTATTTTCAGAAATTTTACCAAGTGTTTCAACTCATGTTTTGGCATCCTCATTGCATCTTAGGCATTCCTAAGCCTTAATTAAGCCATAGTAATGAGGTTATGAATTAGAAACACACTAAGAAAAGAATGTACTAAGTTAAGAGAATGCAAGTGTATGTGTTCTAAGTAATGTGCTAAGAATGAACAAGAACCAACGTAATGAAAGCTAAGCCGTGTTAGCCACATGAATGTGTAATGATAAGATCTGTTGGTTTTATGTGCTTGTGTGATTGTAGGTCAACGTCCGAGAATTGACTGACCGCTTACTGGAACCATTGTGAGTAACGTTATCGTAAAGATACGTTTATATGAAACTATGTTCCAAATGAGATAAGATATGCTATGATTTCTGAAATGATATATGTTTCTGTGAACGAACATTCCAAGTTTGAAATCTTTATGGCATCCATAGATAGTCCCAAGTCATGGGGGACGGCATGAAAATGCGGGTCCATGACATTTACGAGATCTCGTTAGCCACTTCATTGTGGTGATATGTGTTTAATCGGTATCCAGAACCGGTTACTCTAGTCGGAAGACGTTATGTGATATGTTCGATATGTTCTATGGGATATGCCATTACTATGTTCTGATATGAGATGACTATGATTATGCTATGATCTGTTCTGTACGTACAAAATGTTCGGAATTCGTTCACTAACCCCTTTACCTTAATGTTATTCACTGGGCTTTAGCTCACTGTTTGTATATATATGTATATAGGTGAGTGTAGACACCCCATTTTGACCGGCCCTAAGACTTGGGCATGTTATTTTGACCACCCTCACCAAAAACATCAAATTGAAATGTTAAATTCCAAACCTCACCCATTTTGGCCATCACTCGTATTTTTGTTAATTTGTAGTGTTTTATAATGTGTGTGTACAAATTAAATTAGGTGTGTGCATATCTTTTAAGTGTGTTTTATATACGTTGATAACTATTTTTAAAACAAAAGAAAATAATAATAATAAAAGAAAATTGAAAACAAAAAAAAAAATAATAATAAAAAAATAAAAAAAAGGAGAAAATAATAAAAAAACAAAAAAAAAAAAGAAAGAAAATAAAAATGGTCAAAATGATGGGTTGATTTTTAAATGGAAGATTAGATAAAATAACTTGTGGTGGGGGACAATTGATAATAAAAAAAAAAAAGAGATTGTTGTGGAGTGGTTGAATTCGGTGGGTCAAAAAAAAAAAGCTAAAAGAAAGAAAAAAGGGAGGTTGTGGAAGAAGCTTTTTTGGTGGGTGGTGAGTCATGTAAATAATAATGTTTAGAGTTGTGGGGGGAGAGCATCTAATGGCTCTCTCTGGTGAAAAGAGGGAGACACAGCTCACAGAAAAAAGGAGCAAACCCAGCAGACCATGCTCAAGACATACATACACGGGTTAGAGGAGTTTTGGGAGAGGGACTGACCATGACCACAGAGACACTCATGGAGGCTTGGCACAAAGACAGAAAAGAGAAGAGAACACGGGGTTCAGTGAGAGAAGGGGGAAACACACGGGTTTTAGAGGGAGAGAGGGAGGGGGATGATACACTCACCATGAACACACTCACCATTAACAACTCACACACCGTGGCCACCCTCATCACCATTGACACACACCCATCATCCAGCACCACCCCTCACACCCACACACCATCACACAGCACCAACCTATCACCTACAACCACCGTGGCCACCCTCGGCCATCTCACAGACCACACACCCAGCACACTCACACACCCATCATCACCCAACACACCACTCACACACACCTCACTCACTCTCCCACACACGGCAGCAGCCATGCACGACACCCATGCACGTTGTTCACACACCCACACCATCCACACCACCACTGCCAACACACACGGCAGTAGCCATCACTAACACACACCATCACAGACACACACTCATCACCCATACTCACCTACACACCCAGCAACACCCACGATCAGCTCTCCCTCTCGGCACCCACACACTACCATCTTCCTCATACACAAGACCCACACTCTCTCTCTCTCAATTCGGATATTCCTTGCGACCCAAACATATATTCAGTGAACTAAATGAGAAACCTTTGGTTGTGGAGCTTGATCTTCTAGATGATGGTAGTTACCGCTGGTCTTGGAAGAAGTCAGCATGTGTTGGGTTTTTATCCGATGTTAGTTGGTTCAGGAGTGGAATAGCATGGCAGCATGGGTGCGTTGGTATGGTAGCTATCATAATTGTTGCAAAAAGCACGTGGGCTCTCCTTTAACTACAACTTGGGATAGTTGCTAGATGAATTGAGTACATGGGTTGATGTGTGCAAGTCTGCTGGATGAAGATTTATTTTATTTTATTTTATTTTGAGTGGTTGTGAGGATTTTATTTTATTTTATCTCTCCCTCATTTGGATTTGTATTATTCAACGTGTTGTAATAATTCCCCCACCCCGCTTCTTTCTATCCCATTCTTTTATCGCTTTCCCTAACTGTGTGTATGTATATATCTTGACATGTCATGCATATCTCTGCTTTACATCCATGCTCCATGCATAAGATTTGGCTAAATTTGCATCTTTGTGCTTCAATTGATTATCCCATGATTCTGTGTGCTATCGTATGTTTTGAGATGATTTACATGCCATATTCTAGAAGCAAATCTTTAGTGCATCTCATGAGTGAATTGCATTAGGATTCTGTATATAAGATCATGCATATTTTACTAACTTTGTTTTGTAGCTGTTCGAGGGACGTCGGTCACTCTGTGAGTTTTTATGCTTTAGCATCCCATTTGTGTGTGATTTTCTTATTAATTTAGCATCCTACCATGTGGCTATTTGTTTAAGTGATAACTGTTTGAATGCTGTGGATGAAGGCTTGTTGTTTGAATTGGAATAATTCAATAAATGTACGTCTTAAGCCCACTTTGTCAAGTGGCAAATTCAAACCCTTTTCGAAAAAAAACATGAAGTTGAATTGTTCCAATTTGAGCAAACTAGTCTATACTTGTATGCTTCACATAGTAATTTTAGGATTTATTCAATAATCAGAACATGAACATATAAAGAAAATAAAAGTCATATCATGGTTTAGTAGAGGCCGATCTTTTGATCGGGTGAGTGGGGGTGCTCATTATTGACCTTCCCCTCTCATACCTAAGGTTCCGAGCCAAGCATCCTTGGTTACGACGAACAGTGGCCTTGGCACCGAGTCATGGGTTTCCTAATTTCCCAAAATATTAGGTGGCGACTCTGAGATCTGATGACGCAGTCCATTTTTGACAAAATTGCAATAAAATGGATTTTCAATAAAAGTTGCTAAATCTGGACTTTCATTAAAGTTTCACATTGCACTCGTGAAACTTGAGATCAAAGAGATCTCGGGAGTCCGAACTGTTTAACGCGCGCGGGTACCCCCCGGTCATGTTACAGTTTCTGGCGACTCTGCTGGAGATTTTATGAAACCTTGACTTGAACTCCATGATATGACTTTTATTTTCAATTATATGTTTATTGCATTGCATGCATTGGTGTACTTAAAGTCCCTGTGTTGCCCAGATGCTGGTGGGAGCACATGCATACTTTTTGTGACACTACACCTATCTCTACGTTACTTTAGAGGCCTTGTGTTGTAACCTTTTGAGATTTGTCAAAAGGGTAGCTTTGCTATTTAGCTCTGTTATCTAAGGTTCTCAGACTCCGAAGAGAGGCTATTTGACTCTTCTGATTTCCTGGGATCTTTATTGGTTATGACTCAAAGGACTCTTTGGTAACGTCACCTTGACTTCAACCTTAGAACAGAACTAATCTTGTACATATAGTGAGCTATAGTACCTTTCAAACTTAGGACAGGATGCTCTCCTATTTCTAGGATGTGTGATACCACTTGTCTGAATAGTGAAACCCTAGATCATTTCAAGCTAGGACAGGATAACTCTACCCTCCATAGGGGTGTTTGTTCTCTTTCCTGCTATGTGTTATGTGCAATGTATTGGATCTATACAGGGGTTCTCAAATTCGAATAAGTGGTTCAGGTTGTTCAGTTTAGCACCATTACTTCAAAAACAAAAAAAATAATAAAAAACATAAAATTAAAAAAAAAAAAATTTCGACCATCTCTGTGATTGGGGAGTGACCACCTGTTGATTGCACGAGCTTTATTTTGAATGTTGTGGCTGGCCCACACTTTGACTGGCAATTTGAGAATGGTTTTATTCTGAGTTCTGAATTGAGTATTGAGTCTAAGTTTGACTCCACCAAGTTTGTAGAGTTAGAGTCAGGCTCGAGTCAGCCTAATGAGTCAGAGTCTGTTGATTTCGATAATGATAACCTAGACATTTCTGTCCTGTCTAGGTCCTCTTTGTCATTGTCTTTTGAGTATGTTGTCAAAAGTCTGTTGTTATTGCTGAGTCATAGTCTCTTTTCAAAAAGAAATATCAAAAAAAAAAAAAAATGCCATAGAGTCTGCCTACTTCTCTGTGCCTTTAAATCATTGCATTAACCAAAGTTTTTCAAAACTTTTTCCAAAACTCTGATAAAAACGAAGAGGAAGAATTTCCTCGGGATTTTCAAATTTTGATCAACTGAGAGGAAGAGAGGTGTGCTAAGCCTTTGATGAATAAAATCATTTTTGTTAATGTGAGTACTGAGAAGGATCCTGGCTTGGTCCAAATTGGTTCTATCTTATCTTCGTGAAAGTACGAGTGATTAGTCACTTTGTGAAAATATTTCAAAAACTCGAGATCCGATCTCCGAAGACATGCCTAGAATTGATTATACAGCATAGGATCCCTCTTAACTCGAGATCCGATCTCCTTAGCTCCTTAGCTTTCAAACCTTGATTTGAAGTATTCCATGATCAATTAAAGTGTAAGGCTTGCATAGCCGAATTGGAAATAGCCCTTGAACTAGGGGCCATGATGTGATTCAAATGGAGGCAGCCCTTTAACTAAGGGCAATAAGGTCGAATATAATTTAGATTGGAAATAGCCCTTGAACTAGGGGCAATGATGTGATCAAGATTGGAAACAGACCTTGAACTCAGGGCAAAGAATGTGATTTCGATTTGAAACAGCCCTTGAACTAGGGGCAAAAGTGTGAGGCTTGCATAGCTGAAATGGAGGCAGCCCTTGAACTAGGGGCAATAAGGTACCACCCTTGAGAGGCTCGCTGGCCGAAAACCCGGAAGGGCGACCCAGGCAAAAGTTAGAGCACAAAAAAAAAAATAAAAAATAAAAAAATTAAAAAAAATAAAAAAAGAAGGGAAAATAAAAAGAAAAATGAAAAGCTCGCAAGGTTGAAAACCCGAAAGGGCGGCTTTGGCAAAAGTTAGAGCGTAAAAGGAGAGTATCAATACCCGAGTGAACCTTAGCCAAAACTATGTAGGGCCTGGGATTCAGATTGGAAGCAACCCTTGAACTAGGGGCAAGAAGGTTGGATGTGGTTTAGATTTGAAGCAGCCCTTGAACTAGGGGCAAAAGGTTATGTGATCAAAGAGTTAAAACTGAATCGTCTCCCAATGAAGACCGCCCAGAAAGGCCAAACCCAGAATTTGAGAGAATGAATTTTATTATTGAAGGACAGTCGAGTTTCTATCCACTACACTAGGGGCAACACTAGGGGCAAATTCAGACCCAATTAGCTTAGTCCCTACATCATCATATCTACTGATCAAGTGTAGTAGTCGTTCTTATAGATGGCCTAGAGATTTCACGCCCAATCAACATGGACAAGTTACACTGAAAGTAACCCTTGAGAGGCTCGCTGGCCGAAAACCCGGAAGGGCGACCCAGGCAAAAGTTAGAGCAGAAAAACAAAAAATTAAAAAAAATGATGAAAAAATGAAAATGAAACAAAAAAAATGAAATGAACAAAATGAAAAAATGAAAAGCTCGCAAGGTTGAAAACCCGAAAGGGTGGCTTTGGCAAAAGTTAGAGCACAAAAGGAGAGTGTCAATACCCGAGTGAACCTTTGCCCGAACTACGATGGCCTGATTCCTATCTTTGGGATACGTAGGTAGCTTCATCTCGAAGTTCGGCCCTAATAATTTTTCGACTCATTCATCTTGTCCATGTTTGCTTGGTGTGTCTTTAGTCAACTTGGTTGTCCTATCCGTGTTTGATTGGTGTATCTTCGTTCTGCTCAGTTCAATTGGTTTGATTTAACTTGGTTCAATTCGGTTCGATTCGGTTTGGCAGTTCGGTTCGGTCCGGTCCGGTTTTTGCTTGGCTTCACTCGGTTCGGATTGGCTTGGTTCAAATCGGCTCGGTTCGGTTATCCCCTTTGATTATCTAGTTTGGGACTATGCACCTCAATGATCGATTCCATATTAGTTGAGTAGTGACCAATTGCAAAAATAGGATTTTGATTAATTTGAATGAAGCTGACTAATTTTTCTCAAAAATTGTTCCATTTTTTACAAAACTTGGACCATTCTTTGGATTTGAAAAGGGAAAATTTTCAGTGCTCACAATTTAGCTTACGTGATGTCAAAACAGAAAATGGAATAAGTATGCTAATCGAACTCTCATATTGATCAAAACATTTTTACAAAAAAAATCAAGAGACAAAAAATGGTCAAGGCAATGAACTAGGGGCATAGTCAAGTTAGAGATTCTGTCTTCTCCACCACTCGAGTCAACTCCTCAGTGTATATAAGTGTGTATTCGTACTAGTCAGTGTATTTATACCAACCAGGGTATTCATACCAGTCCATGTATATCAGTGTGTCTTCATACCAGTCAGTGTATTTATACCAGTCAGGGTATTCATACCAATCAGTGTATGTCAGTGTGTATTCATACCAGTTAGTATATTTATACCAGTCGGTGTATTTATACCAGTCAGTGTATAGAAGTGTGTTTGGATTATTTTGGCTTCGTTTTTCTCACGTTGAGTCAGTTTTATTTTTATTCAGGTCAGTGTGGATCAATGGCCAATTCAGAGTTCAAATTTCAATCATTCTCAAATGCGATCAAGCAAAAGTATTTCCAAAATCAGAGTGATGTGCCAGTCACGCCATTGATGTACAAAATCAAAACTTTTTATTATAGTCAGGGGAGGACATCCCCGATTACAGAGACTCCAAATAAAAAAAAAAAAGAAAAACAGAAAATAAAGAAATAAAAAAAAAGAAAAACAGAAAATACAGAAAAAGAAGAAGAAGAAAAACAGAAAATACAAAAAAAAAAAACAAAACAAAACAAAAAAAAAAAAAAAAAAAAACAGAACAGAAAATATAGAAAAAAAAAAGAAGAAAAAAAAAAAGAAAAAAAAGAAAAAGAAAAAAAAAAAGGAGATCTTGTTCTTCTTCTTCTTCGCCGGTGCCGGCCACATGCCAACTTCACTTACTCGGCTCTTCCGTCGCCGAGCTCTTCTGCTTTTTGTTGCTCTTCGAAGGCCCTTCTCCAGTGTTTCCACCAAGGACGACCACAGTGTTTCCGCCGACGGAGTCGGCTCCCCGCCGACCATCAAAGGCGAGGTACGAAGATGCCCCAAAACGGGCCATAGAGGTGGAGTGCCTTTTCAACTCCTTGTTTTCAGCCTTCAAGGCACAGATCTCTGCCCGTGCATCTCTGTACATGCACTGGAGGAGAGACAGTTGGGCGTTGGCCTGGTACACCTCACACGCCTTGTTTTGCAGGCGGTGAGACAGGTTGGTGACCGCCGCCACTGTCTCCATGCAGGACCTCAACGTGTAGTGGTTGGCCTCAATATCATTTTGAGTAGCCATCACTTGCTCAACTGATAGTGTGGAAGACTAGGTTGAGTAAGAGTAAGGGCACTTGGCCCAGAAGAGCTCGATGGATTATTAAGATCTAGAAAGAGAGAGAAGGGGCGAGACGAAGCCATGTATAGGAAGAGAGAGGAAAGAAGGCAGTCACAGAAGAGTGGCAGAAAATAAAAAAAAATAAAAAAAAAGGGAAGAAGGCGGAGGAAGACAGAAGAGAAAAAGAAGAAGGAGGAAGACGATGGAAGAGCGATAATGGAGAAGGGAAAGAAGAAGAGAACGGTTAAGAAGCAGGAGGACGATACTGAAGAAAAGAAGAAGACAAGAGAGAAAGACAAAGAGAGGGAGAGGGTCGAGGTGAGCGTCGATCGAGGGGGCTGCTTTTGTCGGCCATCGACGCAAAAGCTGGGCCTCGTGTCAAACGCGTGTATCAAAAGAAGAGAGAGACGCGGGAGAGTTGTGTATGCATATATGTATATATATTGTATAGCTATGTAATATAGGTATTGTTTGAACATTTTGGTCATATGAGTGGCTTGGGTTCAGTGGTGTGGCTCAATGGTTGAAGGCTGAAGGCTGAGTCCGAGGTCAGGGGTTCGAACCCCACATCGAGTCTTTCTTTGTTTTGTTTTTGTTTTGGTATATATATGTTTTGTCCACCTATGTATAGATATATATATTTGTTTGACTTGTTTCTGTCACTCGAGTGGCTTGGGTTCAATGGTTAGGCCCAGTGGTTGAGATGTGAGAGGCTGAGCCTGAGGTCAGGGGTTTGAACCCCACATTGAGTGTTTCTTTTGGTTTGTTTTGGTTTTATGTATATATATGTCTTGTATAGCATATATATATATTTGTTTGTATATGTAGTCACAAGGGTGACGCGGCTCAGTGGTTAAGGACTCGGAGGCCGAGCTTGAGGTCAGGGGTTCGACACCCCGTGTCCCATGTCCATGCATTTTTGTGTTTTTCCTTTCTTTTTGCGTGTTTTGCGTGCGTGTGCTGACGTCAGCAAACGGAATATGCCTTCTCAGTAACGGCATCTTCCTACTAACAGTCGCAAGCGGAATATTCCCCACCTGTATATATACCGTATATGTCCGTATATAGCTATGCATATATCGTATGTCTATGTGTATATATCCGTGCCCATATATTCTATGTCTGTGTATATATCCATATATATTTGTGTATAGGTCCGTATATGTCTGTGTCATATATACGTGTATATATACTGTATAGGTCTATGTCTGTGTATAGATCTATTATTTGTCTGTGTATATTGCCGTATTCGTATGTATTTTGTCGGTACATGGTATATGTATACGGCATTTGGTTCGAACATACAATTCCTTCTTTCATTCTGTGCTGCATCTATCGCACAATAATCTCACTTCGTGCACCTACCACTCAAATTTCAATTTCAATTCCATCGCATTATCTTGTGCACATCAAATTTAACTGCCCTGCTTTGGGCATCAAATTCAATCGCCCTGCTTTGGGCATCAAATTCAACTGCCCTGCTTTGGGCACCACCCTGCTTTGGGTATAAAATTCAATCGCCCTGCTTTGGGCATCAAATTCAACTGCCCTGCTTTGGGCACCGCCCTGCTTTGGGCATCAAATACAATCGCCCTGCTTTGGGCACCGCCCTGCTTTGGGCATCAAATTCAACCGCCCTGCTTTGGGCACCGCCCTGCTTTGGGCATCAAATTCAACCGCCGTGCTTTGGGAACCGCCCTGCTTTGGGCATCAAATTCAACCGCCCTACTTTGGGCACCGCCCTGCTTTGGGCATCAAATTCAATCGCCCTGCTTTGGGCACCGCCCTGCTTTGGGCATCAAATTCAACCGCCCTGCTTTGGGCATCAAATTCAACCGCCCTACTTTGGGCACCGCACTGCTTTGTGCATCAAATTCAACCGCCCTGCTTTGGGCACCACACTGCTTTGTGTATCAATTTCAATCGCCCTGCTTTGGGTACCGCACTGCTTTGTGCATCAATTTCAATCGCGCTACCTTGCGCATCACACTATCTTGTACACTCTCCCGGTCTAGGAGACCTTAAATCCTCTGAAGGTGCAAGTCCTTTGGTGTTTGTCGTGCCCAAACGACTTTCTGGTCTAGGAGACCTTAAATCCTCTAAAGGTGCAATTCCTTTGGTGTTTGTCGTGCCCGAACGACTTCGATTGGTCTGGAATAGTCACCTGACTGTGTTTGTAATGAGTTCCTAGGAGATCAACTGAGACAGTGGAAACTAGAGTTCGAATGGCGATGCCTAGAACGCAAAAGGTTTGGGATTTCCGAGACTAAAGTCTGGTTTAAATACCCAGGGGTGTATCCCCGGCTTGAAATCTGTATGGCAGCCCCATAGGTTGAGATAGCTTGTATGCGCCTCAACTCTGGAGACTAAACCAACCTGGTCTGTCACCCTGTTGGAGAATAGGGAAAGTTGCAAACATAGCCAGCATTCCATGACATTGTATTGCATTGCACAAATCATGAATTACCACCCCGGCTTCGCGTAGCGTGTAAGTCCACTTGCCACCCCGGCTTTGCGTAGCGTGTAAGTCCACTTGCCAACTCGGCTTCGCGTAGCGTGTAAGTCCACTTGCCAGCTCGGCTTCGCGGAAGCGTATAAGTCCAATCGTGAAATCGGCTTCGCGTAGCGTATAAGTCCACTCGTTAAATCGGCTTCGCGGAAGCGTATAAGTCCACTCGTTAAATCGGCTTCGCGTAAGCGTATAAGTCCACTCGTTAAATCGGCTTCGCGGAAGCGTATAAGTCCACTCGTTAAATCGGCTTCGCGGAAGCGCATAAGTCCACTCGTTAAATCGGCTTCGCGTAAGCGTATAAGTCCACTCGTTAAATCGGCTTCGCGTAGCGTATAAGTCCACTCGTTAAATCGGCTTCGCGTAGCGCATAAGTCCACTCGTTAAATCGGCTACGCGGAAACGTATAAGTCCACTCGTTAAATCGGCTTCGCGGAAGCGTATAAGTCCACTCGTTAAATCGGCTTCGCGTAAGCATATAAGTCCACTCGCTAAATCGGCTTCGCGTAAGCGTATAAGTCCACTCGTTAAATCGGCTTCGCGGAAGCGTATAAGTCCACTCGTTAAATCGGCTTCGCGGAAGCGTATAAGTCCACTCGTTAAATCGGCTTCGCGTAAGCGTATTAGTCCACTTGTTAAATCGGCTTCGCGTAGCGTATAAGTCCACTCGTTAAATCGGCTTCGCGGAAGCGTATAAGTCCACTCGTTAAATCGGCTTCGCGGAAGCGTATAAGTCCACTCGTTAAATCGGCTTCGCGTAAGCATATAAGTCCACTCGTTAAATCGGCTTTGCGTAGCGTATAAGTCCACTCGTTAAATCGGCTTCGCGGAAGCGTATAAGTCCACTCGTTAAACCGGCTTCGCGTAGCGTATAAGTCCACTCGTTAAACCGGCTTCGCGTAGCGTATAAGTCCAATCGTTAAATCGGCTTCGCGTTAGCGTATAAGTCCAATCGTTAAATCGGCTTCGCGTTAGCGTATAAGTCCAATCGTTAAATCGGCTTCGCGGAAGCGTATAAGTCCACTCGTTAAATCGGCTTCGCAGGAAGCGTATAAGTCCACTCGTTAAATCGGCTTCGCGGAAGCGTATAAGTCCACTCGTTAAATCGGCTTCGCGGAAGCGTATAAGTCCACTCGTTAAATCGGCTTCGCGGAAGCGTATAAGTCCACTCGTTAAATCGGCTTCGCGTAAGCGTATAAGTCCACTCGTTAAATCAGCTTCGCGGAAGCGTATAAGTCCACTCGTTAAATCGGCTTCGCGGAAGCGTATAAGTCCACTCGTTAAATCGGCTTCGCGTAGCGTATAAGTCCACTCGTTAAACCGGCTTCGCGGAAGCGTATAAGTCCAATCGTTAAATCGGCTTCGCGTAAGCGTATAAGTCCAATCGTTAAACCGGCTTCGCGTAAGTGTATAAGTCCAATCTTCAAAATCGGTTAAAAACAGCAGGTGCGCCTGTCTGTTTATTCCACCCCTTCTCCTCTCGTGTGAGACACGTTAAGTTGTTGATGTCACTCGGTTAAAAACAGCAGGTGCGCCTGTCTATTTACACCACTCATTCTCCTCTCGCGTGAGACGCGTTAAGATGTTGATTTCTCTTGGTTGAGGTCTTCCCTCTCTTGCATAATCATGAATTTTCAAGCAAACCGGCTTCGCGAAGCGTGTAAGTCCAACTTTCAAACTGCATTTTGAGCATGTCACTTGCATTCTGCCCCTGAACTACGCTGGTTTGATTCCTTGCAAAGGGATACGTAGGCAACCTTCGGGTTCAACCACATGCATTGCATTTTGTGTGATTGCCCAAGTCTTACGGCTTTGTCAAAAGGGTCGTCTTCTGGCTTTGACATTCACTCACGTCATTTCATGACTTCGAGCTCTGTCAAAGAGGGGCAACTGTAGACACCCCATTTTGACCGGCCCTAAGACTTGGGCATGTTATTTTGACCACCCTCACCAAAAACATCAAATTGAAATGTTAAATTCCAAACCTCACCCATTTTGGCCATCACTCGTATTTTTGTTAATTTGTAGTGTTTTATAATGTGTGTGTACAAATTAAATTAGGTGTGTGCATATCTTTTAAGTGTGTTTTATATACGTTGATAACTATTTTTAAAACAAAAGAAAAAAAAAATAATAATAAAAGAAAATTGAAAACAAAAAAAAATTAATAATAATAAAAAAATAAAAAAGGAGAAAATAATAAAACAAAAAAAAAGAAAGAAAATAAAAAATGGTCAAAATGATGGGTTGATTTTTAAATGGAAGATTAGATAAAATAACTTGTGGTGGGGGACAATTGATAATAAAAAAATAAAAGAGATTGTGTGGTGGAGTGGTTGAATTCGGTGGGTCAAAAAAAAAACAAGCTAAAAGAAAGAAAAAAGGGAGGTGGTGGAAGAAGCTTTTTTGGTGGGTGGTGAGTCATGTAAATAATAATGTTTAGAGTTGGTGGGGGGAGAGGCATCTAATGGCTCTCTCTAGTGAATAAAAAAGAGGGAGACACAGCTCACAGAAAAAAAGGAGCAAACCCAGCAGACCATGCTCAAGACAATACACACGGGTTAGAGGAGTTTTGGGAGAGGGACTGACCATGGACACAGAGACACTCATGGAGGCTTGGCACAAAGACAGAAAAGAGAAGAGAAACACGGGGGTTCAGTGAAAGAAGGGGGAAACACACGGGTTTTAGAGGGAGAGAGGGAGGGGGATGATACACTCACCATGAACACACTCACCATTAACAAACTCACACACCGTGGCCACCTTCATCACCATTGACACACACCCATCATCCAGCACCACCCCTCACACCCACACACCATCACACAGCACCAACCTATCACCTACAACCACCGTGGCCACCCTCGGCCATCTCACAGACCACACACCCAGCACACCCACACACCCATCATCACCCAACACACCACTCACACACACCTCACTCACTCTCCCACACACGGCAGCAGCCATGCACGACACCCATGCACGTTGTTCACACACCCACACCATCCACACACCACTGCCAACACACACGGCAGTAGCCATCACTAACACACACCATCACAGACACACACTCATCACCCATACTCACCTACACACCCAGCAACACCCACGATCAGCTCTCCCTCTCGGCACCCACACACTACCATCTTCCTCATACACAAGACCCACACTCTCTCTCTCTCTCAATTCGGATATTCCTTGCGACCCAAACATATATTCAGTGAACTAAATGAGAAACCTTTGGTTGTGGAGCTTGATCTTCTAGATGATGGTGGTTACCGCTGGTCTTGGAAGAAGTCAGCATGTGTTGGGTTTTTATCCGATGTTAGTTGGTTCAGGAGTGGAATAGCATGGCAGCATGGGTGCGTTGGTATGGTAGCTATCATAATTGTTGCAAAAAGCACGCGGGCTCTCCTTTAACTACAACTTGGGATAGTTGCTAGATGAATTGAGTACATGGGTTGAGGTGTGCAAGTCTGCTGGATGGAAGATTTTATTTTATTTTATTTTATTTTGAGTGGTTGTGAGGATTTTATTTTATTTTATCTCTCCCTCATTTGGATTTGTATTATTCAACGTGTTGTAATAATTCCCCCACCCCGCTTCTTTCTATCCCATTCTTTTATCGCTTTCCCTAACTGTGTGTATGTATATATCTTGACATGTCATGCATATCTCTGCTTTACATCCATGCTCCATGCATAAGATTTGGCTAAATTTGCATCTTTGTGCTTCAATTAATTATCCCATGATTCTGTGTGCTATCGTATGTTTTGGGATGATTTACATGCCATATTCTAGAAGCCAAATCTTTAGTGCATCTCATGAGTGAATTGCATTAGGATTCTGTATATAAGATCATACATATTTTACTAACTTTGTTTTGTAGCTGTTCGAGGGACGTCGGTCACTCTGTGAGTTTTTATGCTTTAGCATCCCATTTGTGTGTGATTTTCTTATTATATTTAGCATCCTACCATGTGGCTATTTGTTTAAGTGATAAACTGTTTGAATGCCTGTGGATGAAGGCTTGTTGTTTGAATTGGAATAATTCAATAAATGTACGTCTTAAGCCCACTTTGTCAAGTGGCAAATTCAAACCCTTTTCGAAAAACAAACATGAAGTTGAATTGTTCCAATTTGAGCAAACTAGTCTATACTTGTATGCTTCACATAGTAAATTTTAGGATTTATTCAATAATCAGAACATGAACATATAAAGAAAATAAAAGTCATATCATGGTTTAGTAGAGGCCGATCTTTTGATCGGGTGAGTGGGGGTGCTCATTATTGACCTTCCCCTCTCATACCTAAGGTTCCGAGCCAAGCATCCTTGGTTACGACGAACAGTGGCCTTGGCACCGAGTCATGGGTTTCCTAATTTCCCAAAATATTAGGTGGCGACTCTGAGATCTGATGACGCAGTCCATTTTTGACAAAATTGCAATAAAATGGATTTTCAATAAAAGTTGCTAAATCTGGACTTTCATTAAAGTTTCACATTGCACTCGTGAAACTTGAGATCAAAGAGATCTCGGGAGTCCGAACTGTTTAACGCGCGCGGGTACCCCCGGGCATGTTACAGTGAGCATTCTGGAGCGCAAGCCCAAAGGTTTTTTAAAGGGGCTGTGTTTCTGTTGTCAGCCAACCATTGCGCCTCACGTAGAGGTTCCCGAAGTGTCTTGGATTCAAGTTTTGATTAGTCCTGTATATATAAGACTTGATTTGATTATGTTGGCTGTACTTAAAATTTATGTAATGTGTGTGGGTATAATGTATGGTTGACTATCGGATATGCATATAAAGTTTTAATTTTTCTGTTTCATATAAGTCAACACAGCTCATTGGACAACTATATTATGTATTATTGCTTCCGCAGCCCCTTATCTTATGCTTATCTGTTCAAAGGCCTTCGGTAATCCCTGGATTACTGGCCGGTTACGATGCTAAACCTATAGGGGCGGGTTTGGGTCGTGACACTATTACAACGAAGACAACCTCCAGGTATGGAAGGATAGATGCCTACGGAGGGACGAAGAGATGAAGGAGATGGCAAACAAATTGGCAGACCTGCAGTCGGTTGTCAATTTCATGATGCAAAATAACGTCATGCAGCCACCGTTCCCGCTGCAGGACACGCCGATTCCAGCAGCCAATGCCCAGCAGGGAGGGCAAAGAAAAATCTCCATAGCCCCTCAGAACGACGGGAGTGAAAGACACTCTCACCGACCTTCCAGGGAGGTCGGACAAAGGGAGCCAAGAAGAAAAGAATCACGGAGGACGCATCACACAAAGGAAGTAGACCCCAAGGGACATCGGCATGTTCAGGGGCAGGTGTTGTGCTTCGACACAACTCATGGAGAGGGGTCAAAGAGGACACACCACGAGGCTGAAAGTAGTGCACCAAAAAGACTGAAAGCAGGAGATACCCGAGCTCCTGGGAGGACAAAAGAGGACTTAAGAGATTACCTCAAAAGGAAGCAATAGAACGCCGAAGCCGAGGTAAATTCCCCAGATAAGCCGAGGACACCATTCTCGGTAGAATTGGACAGGTTTGAGGCGCCGAAGAGATTCAGTATGCCGAGATTTCAGATATACGACGGGAAGTCAGACCCTAACTTTCACGTCGGATTATATCTGAACTCAATGGCACTGTATAGTGGGAACGAGCCGTTGCTCTGCAAAGTGTTCCCCTCATCCTTCGGGGAGATTGCATCAGACTGGTTCCACAAACTATCGAAGGGGAGCATGAAGACATAGGAAGGCCTGGCCGAGATGTTCGTGGCTAGGTTCGTGACAAACAAGCTGCAACCATTGAGGGTGGATGCATTGATGGCTTTGAAGATCAATAAGGATGAAGGCCTTAGGGCCTATGCAAAAAGGTACTACGAGGTATTCAACCGAATACTAGAATGTAATCAAGAAGTGGCGGTCGTGTCATTCAAGAACGGCCTGAAAGACAACTGTCCACTACGGAAGTCTTTGGCAAAAACTTTGCCAAAAAGCATGGAAGAGCTCATGGCAAGAATCGAGAAGTATGCCAGAGCCGAGGAAGATACATCAGGGACTAAGGAGGTAAAGCAAGAGAAAGGAAACTACTTGCCGAAGCGAGGCCGAGGTAACAACGGATCGAACAAACATGAAACAGAACTGAGGGTTGCACAGGCGGTGACGACTGTGTTCCGGGCCCCAATTAACAAAGTCCTGGAACAAATTCGGAACCAACCCTATTTTAGGGCACTAGCAAGGGCACCAGGGGAGTTCATGGGGAGGAACGTCGGTAGGCGTTGTGCCTACCACAATGAAGAGGGGCACACAACCCAAGGTTGCAGAGCCCTGAAAGCACACTTAGAAGACCTGGTAAGGCAAGGCCATCTGAGAGATCTAGTCGACGAGGCCAGAACAAGAGAAGAGCAGGCAAGATTGCCTCAAGCACCAGCAGCTCCGCCTTCTCCGGCACAGCAATCTCAGGCAGGAGGACCTCGGGTAGTCAATGTGATTCACTCAAAGGTCAACGAGAACGAAATCAGAGGGGAGACCCAGAAGGTAAAACACCTACAACATGTCTATCAAGTCGGGGAAAAAAGACATCGGCAGAAGGATGCCAGAGACCAATGATAACCTTCATTGAAGCCGACCTAGAGATGGTCTAGCATCCGCATAATGATGCCTTGGTAGTATCCCTCCAGGTTGGGGAGTGCCAAGTGAAACGCATCCTGATTGACCAAGGCAGCTCTTGTGACATCATATACGTCCGATGTTACAAGGAGCTCGGCCTTCACCCAGACGACATGGAACAATCCAATGGCCCAATGGTTGGGTTCAATGGAACGCCGACATGGCCATTGGGAGCAGTAAACTTGGAGGTGCAGGCTGGCACCAGGAAGATCAAGACAGAATTCACCGTCATTGACACACCCTCCCCTTACAACATCATCTTGGGAAGGCCATGGTTGCATGCAATGGGGGCAGTTCCCTCAACATTGCATCAACTATTGCGATTCCCAACAGAACATGGGATAGAGGAAGTCAGGAGCGATCAGCTGCAGGCGAAGAATTGCTCCATGGCAGCAATGAAATCAACCTGCAGCATACGAGAGCCGAAAAAGGCAGAAATTGAAGATAAGGACGTGGAAGTCCTAGAAGACATCGGCAAGGAGCCAGCCGAGAAGAGCGAAGAGGCACTGAAGAAAATCCTCGTCCAGGATGGAGATGAAGAACGCTTCTTTCTTCTCGGCTCGGGCTTAGCCGAAGAAGAGGAAAAAGAGTTGGAGGCTTTTCTAAGAGCAAATATTGAGGTGTTTGCTTGGATACCTTACGAAATGCCAGGCATTGACCCTGAGGTCACTTGCCACAAACTGAATGTTGACAGGTCGGCCAAACCTGTAATTCAACGAGCCAGAAGACCGACATTGACGCACGTCGAAGCGGTAGAAGAAGAAGTAGACAGACTTCTGGAGCTAGGGCCATTAGAGAAGTTCACTACCCGACATGGCTGTCCAATACAGTGGTGGTGAAGAAGAAGAACGGTAAATGGAGGGTCTGTGTAGACTTCACCAATCTAAACAAGGCCTGTCCCAAAGACAGCTTCCCTCTACCCAAGATTGACCAGCTAGTGGATGCCACTTCGGGGCATGGAAGGATGAGCTTCCTGGATGCCTACAGGGGGTATCACCAGAGAGCTATGGACCCAGCAAATGAAGAGAAGACTGCATTCATCACTCCCAAAGGGCTATACTGCTACAGAGTGATGCCCTTTGGATTGAAAAATACAGGAGCCACCTACCAAAGATTGGTAACCAAGATGTTCAAGCACCTGATTGACCGAATAGTAGAAGTCTACATAGACAACATGGTCGTTAAGTCCAAGGAGCCTCAGGATCATCTCGCCGATCTAAAAGCAGTCTTTGAAATCCTTAAATCATATCGGCTCCGACTCAATGCATCGAAGTGTGCATTTGGAGTTGGATCTGGTAAGTTTCTAAGATACCTGGTGACCAGGAGGGGCATTGAGGCCAGCCCAGATCAGATCAAGGCCATCCTAGAGCTGAAGAGCCCGACGTCGGCAAAACAGGTGCAGATGCTAACTGGAAGGGCCGCAGCCCTAAACAGGTTTATAAGCAGAAGCTCGGACAAGTGCAAACCCTTCTTCAAATTAGTGAGGAAAGCCACAGACTTTCTTTGGACAGAGGAGTCTGAAGAAGCATTAGCCGATCTGAAGAAGTACCTAACCACAGCTCCAGTTCTTTCGAATCCAGAACCTGGGGAGGAGCTGTTCCTGTACTTAGCAGTTTCAGAACATGCGATTAGTGCAGTACTAATCCGAGAAGAAAAAGGGGAGCACAAGGCTGTGTATTATGTAAGCAAAACCCTAGCTGACGCAGAAACAAGGTATCTACCCTTAGAGAAATTGGCACTGGCTCTAGTAATGGCTTCAAAGAAGTTGAACCATTACTTCCAGGCCCATAAAGTTGTGATACTGACAGAGCATCCATTGAAGCCCCTATTGTAGCAGGGAGACTTAACAGGAAGAATAACCAGATGGGCAGTCGCCCTAGGCCAGTATGATCTGGAGTACAGGCCCAGAACTGTAATTAAAGGCCAGGTTTTGGCCGACTTTGTGGCCGAGTTCACGCCGGAGTCCATCCAACATCGGGTTCCGTTGAGCAAAGACAGACAATGTCCAGACAAGCAAGCAGAAGCCCAGCCAAAGGCTAAAGAACAAAGGAAAGAAGAGAAACCCAGACCCTGCAGCATTTACATCAACGATTCCTTTCAACTGTTCGTTGATGGGAGTTTGAACCGACAGGGAGCGGGGACAGGAGTAGTATTGATATCTCCAGATGGAGAAATATTAGAACAGTCCATTCGATTGGGGTTCAAGGCCTCAAACAATGAGGCAGAATATGAAGCATTGATTGCAGGACTAAAGCTAGCAGCAGCAATACAAGCAAATGAGGTAATAGTTTTTTGTGATTCACAATTGATAGTTAACCAGACAACGGGCGAGTTTGCAGCCCGAGATGAAAGAATGTCGGCCTATGCAAAGGAGGTCATCAGGCTGGCAGCCTTATTCCAGAACTGCAGACTGCTTCAAGTCAGCCGAGATGATAACAACCATGCCGATGCATTGGCCAATCTAGCTAGTGCAATACAACCAGGAAAAGCAAGGACAATAATGATTGAATACTTGTCGGGCCCGAGCACTGAACCAGTAGTCGCAGAACGTGAAGTAATGTGCGTAGACATGGGACCAAGCTGGATGGACGCAATTGTTGTGTTCCTGAAAGAAGGAAAGCTGCTAGATGACCACAAGGAGGCACACAAGATCAGATTGAAGTCGGCAAGATTCAGTCTGACAGCAGAAGGACATCTCTACAGAAGGTCCTTCACTGGACCCCTCTTAAGGTGTGTACACCCTTTGCAGGTTGAAGATTTTTTATACGAAATTCATAAAGGAATTTGTGGAAGCCACACTGGGGGCAGATCACTAGCTCACAGGGCCATTACCCAGGGGTATTGGTGGCCCTACATACAAAAAGATGCAGAAGCCTACGTGAAGAAGTGTGAACAATGCCAAAGGTTTGCACCTTTGATACACCAGCCAGCTGCTGACCTAAACCCTATATCCAGCCCTTGGCCATTTGCCCAATGGGGAATGGATCTCGTTGGGCAATTGCCCCAAGCAACTGGGCAAAGGAAGTACCTGCTGGTAGCAACAAATTACTTCATAAAGTGGATAGAAGCAGAACCTGTGGCCAAGATCTGAGATGTGGATGTCAAGAACTTTATATGGAGAAACATTATCACCAGATTTGGGATTCCAAGAGCAATTGTTGCAGACAATGGGACACAATTTGACAGTAAGTTGATCAAAAACTTCTGTGCAAAGTTTAAGATCAAGAACTACTTTTCAACCCCAAGTTTTCCACAAAACAATAGACAAGCAGAAACATCCAACAAAGTAATTCTGGATGGGATAAAGAAGAGGCTGCAGGCAGCAAAAGGGAAGTGGGTAGACGAATTGCCCAATGTACTCTGGGCATATCGGACTACGCCGAGAAGATCAACAGGGGAATCACCCTTTGCCATGGCTTATGGCACAGAAGCAGTCATTCCATTGGAGGTCGGCATCCCAGGGATCAAAACCCAGGGAGTTGAGAACAGGACTAATGATGTACTCTTAGCCCGAGATCTTGATCTTCTAGAAGAAAGAAGAGAGAAAGCTGCAGTACAGCTTGTAACATACCAGCAACAGCTTGTTAGAGCTTATAACAAGAAGGTTAATCCAAGGGAATTTCAAGTCGGCGACCTAGTCCTGCAAAAAGTCGTTGGCAACAAGAAGGATCCCAGGGAGGGCAAGCTTGGCCCAAACTGGGAAGGACCCTACAGAATCACTTCGGTACTGGGCAATGGGGCATATAGGCTTGAAGATAATGAGGGCAAAGCATTGCCAAGACCCTGGAACACTTGTAATTTAAAATTTTTCTATCATTAGATGTTGCTTTATTTTTTGCCGATGTCATCAATAAAATCTTAGCAGAATTCTCCCCAACTTGTGAAACTATGCATAATGTTGTTTTTAAATAATGAGAACCCAAGTGGAACTCAGGTTCACATTAAAGGTAGAGAGAAGATAAAAACACTTAACGCTTGTTGAAATTTGTAGCAATTTACAAGTTGAAGTTAAGCCGAGATATTTGTTTATCTTCACTTGTTGAAATTTGTAGCAATTTACAAGTTGAAGTTAAACCGAAGTAATGCTTAACGCTTGTTGAAATTTGTAGCAATTTACAAGTTGAAGTTAAGCCGAGATATTTGTTTATCTTCACTTGTTGAAATTTGTAGCAATTTACAAGTTGAAGTTAAACCAAAGTAATGCTTAACACTTGTTGAAATTTGTAGCAATTTACAAGCTGAAGTTAAGCCGAGATAGTTGTTTATCTTCACTTGTTGAAATTTGTAGCAATTTACAAGTTGAAGTTAAACCGAAGTAATACTTAACGCTTGTTGAAATTTGTAGCAATTTACAAGTTGAAGTTAAACCGAAGTAATGCTTAACGCTTGTTGAAATTTATAGCAATTTACAAGTTGAAGTTAAGACGAGATATTTGTTTATCTTCACTTGTTGAAATTTGTAGCAATTTACAAGTTGAAGTTAAACCGAAGTAATGCTTAACACTTGTTGAAATTTGTAGCAATTTATAAGTTGAAATTAAACCGAGATTATTGTTTATCTTCACTTGTTGAAATTTGTAGCAATTTACAAGTTGGTTAAACCGAGATCATTGTTTACCACTTGTTGAAATTTGTAGCAATTTACAAGTTGGTTA
Source organism: Camellia japonica (assembly GCA_030407325.1). Classification (NCBI taxonomy): domain Eukaryota; kingdom Viridiplantae; phylum Streptophyta; class Magnoliopsida; order Ericales; family Theaceae; genus Camellia; species Camellia japonica. Next base: position 157,604,945 of record JAPPVO010000031.1, on the reverse strand, counting down.
AACCAAGATTATTGTTTATCTTCACTTGTTAAAATTTGTAGCAATTTACAAGTTGAAGTTAAACCGAGAAGAAGTTCAAACACTTGTTGATACTCGAGACAATTTTACCAGTTGAAGACTAAGGTTAAAAACTTGTTGAAATTTGAGAAAAAATTTTACAAGGTTAGGCTGAATCAATTTTACTTGCCGAAGTAAATCATCGGTTTGCATAACCGAGGTGTGTCACCTCGAGAAGATTGTACAAAGAAGGAAAAGTATGTGAAAGACATGCAGAATATTCTAAGTATAGAATCATGCAGAAGCAATGAAGAGAAGATAAAAATGCAAGCACTTAGGAAAGAAAAGTTATATTAGCATTCAGTTGCAACGAGGGCACATCGGCCATGTGAAGAAGCTGGCATTGTTTCTAAAAACAAAAACATACAGAGTGCAAAAGAAACAAAGGAAAAACCATTAAAGCTAAGACTCCTCAACAGTAGCAGTTGGTTGAGTCTGAAGTTCAGATGATTGTTGGGTAGATGCCTCAGCAGCCTTTTCCGCCTCGATCTCGGCGTCAATTTGAGCAAGGGTTTCATCAATACTTTTTTCGGCTACAGGAACGTCGGAAGATGCCTGCTCAGGAGTAGTTTCCTTGACAACCTCATCACCCTCTTCATCTCGAGTCAAGTCCAGGACTTGCTCAGTTGAAGGAAGGGACTTGGACCCAGTAGCCTCCTGTAGACGTCCCCGAACGCCCCGGGAGGGTTAAGTCCCGTTCCGTTCATTTGGGTTTACTACAGTTCGGACTCAAATTGTCACGGTTCTTAATCTGAACCAAAGAGTCCAACTCTGGCAAATCGTTTTTGAGAAAAACAGATTTTTGAAAAGAAGTGCCAAACATGGACTGCTTTGCCAGATTACAGAGTCGCCACCTAAATATTTTAAAATGGGGGAATTTAGGAAACCCTGACTCGGTGCCGAAGGCCACGTGTCCGTCATCACCAAAGTGACTTGGCTCGGGAGCTTGGGTACAATCGGGGAAGGTCAGCTATGAGCACCCCCTTTCGCCCGGTCCGAAGACCGGCCTCTACTAACCATGATATCTGATTTTGAAAACATTACATGCTCTTATTCCAGTTATTAGCCTAGAATTACTATGTTATGCGCGCAGCAAACAAGTATAGACTAGATTGCCTAATTTGGAAATAAGCATTGCATATCCGTTTTGTCTCGAAAAACGTGTTGGTTTTTGCTACTCGAAAGTAGGCTAAAATACGGATTTCAACGAGTTGTTCCAATTCACGCAATCCAACCTCCACCCACAGGTATTCAAACAGTGTATCTCACATAAGCACTTAGCCGCATGGCAAGCATACTGTCATGGCAACATTCACACACATGTGGTACACTAAAGCGTAAATACTTACATCGTACTCCGTGCCAAAACAAGAAACTAGTTAGCAAGCATACGTGTCCTAGTTCATGTTAAGTGGCTAATGCAACACAGACATAGATGCAATCTAGAGTAGGCTCGGCTAACCCTAAACATGGCATATGAAATGCGCGAGTAGCACGTATTCAATTTGGAAATTGAAAGTACGATGCAGTTTGTATGATGTACCGAGCCCGGTGCATGTAAACAAATGCATGAATGCACGCATGCATTGCATAAGGTATGCTAATTTAGACGTGCCCTAATCTACCATCGTAAGCAGGTAAATAAAAGAGAAGAAAGAAGTGGGGGTTGGAAGACATACATCACACTCACCTACACTTATTACAATTATGCCCTCGCTCGGAGGGACCGAATAATAATACAGTCCAAAAGAATAAATGAATAAATTATTACAAAAAAAACTAATTAATAAAATTAAAACAAATAAATAAATAAAAGAAATGGGGCCTCAGCTCTGCCCCGGAATGCGCGAACGATGCATGCTCGATCCAACTTTCCCGGAAAAGCCTACACCGTGCCACTGCTACCTCTGTTTTTATTGCCCCGTCTCTCCAAAAAAAATACTCAAGTCCCAGGAAACCTTCCTTGTGTTCTGCTGAGTGCCACCGGCTGGAGGAAACTACCGCCGGCTGCTTGTGGTGGCCACCGGCTGCAAAATAGTCTATCGGCCAGCAATACAGTGCCGGTCGGCACTCTTTCCTGCCGGTCGGCACAAAATTCCTGCAGAAGACAGTTTGACAGCAACAGCAGGCAGCAGTGCATGGTATTGGATTTTTGAGCATATTTATGCATGGCCAATGCTTCCTATCATGAATGGGACTCAAGGAAACATGGCTCTTGGTTCTAGGGCTATCAATTGTGCACCTTAGTGCATGATAGCCTAAGATACCAAGGTTGCATTTCAATGTAAAAATGCATGCAACACAACAATGATAACTAAGTCCCTATCATGCCAAAGTCAAGGGCCTTAGTGACATGGGAATTGAGGTGTGTTTTGTCACTTGGAGTACAAACACCCCTCATTTCCCACACTTGGTTTGACACCCCAAACCAAGTAATGAAATGCAATCCATGCAAACATGCATCAACAATGCAACATGACACAAAAGTGTAAGGCATGCCAAATGCTATGTAACACATCATGGGAAGTATACAATACTAAGCATACACAATGCAAAGTGTGATACAAACATGAACACCTAAGGCAATAGGATTGTCTTATGTCAAGACCATGTTGACTAAGCATGCAACACATATACTAAACATGCAATGGTAGACTAAGCTACAATGGGACAGCCCTCAGACCTCCCTAAAACAGTGGCAAAACATGCCCAAAATGATGACCAAAACTCATGCAAGCATGCAAGGCAATAGGCCCAAAACCAAGGGCACCAAAGAGAGTACCTTACTACCATTATCAAGGTCATGGCATGCATCTAACAACCAAAAACAGACTTCTATCATGCAAAATGACACCCAAAACCCACATATGACAGCCCCAAAATGTATTAATCATGCAAGCATACACAATGCCAATTCCTAAACATAAAAGGGGACACCCTTGAAGCATGAAAATGGTCACATATGTAAACATACACACATGATTTATGGACTGAAATAGGGTCACAAATGATGCCGAATCATGAGGATGATCAATGTTGAACATGCTAGGAACCAAAATGCATGAGGTTTACAAGCCTAGAATACAAAACAACCATGTCAAGCACACTATACATGGCAAAATCAGTGGCTCACAGCCCTAAAACATGGCAAATCAAGACCAACATCTTCAAGATGCTAAGCTAAAAACATGGAGATACATGAGGCTAAACACATGGCATGTCTCTAAGCAAAATGGAACATTACAAAGCAAGTATGGGAAGCATGTTAAGGGCCACGAAACCAACCTTAGATAGAGATCAAACATGACCTAAAACACTCAAAAAAATTCTGAAATGAAGCCAAATGCAAGCATGCACACATGCTACCTCATGAGCCAAAAATGGAGGCCAAAGAGGGACAAAGGGGAGAGGGGTATCCCTCCCCTATTTGAGACTTGAAAGCACCTCCCTCACCACTGAAAACCCACTGGTTTTCAGTGGTGAGAAGACCAAAACACTGAAGTTAAACAATGCTCAAAGTAAAGGCACAAAAGGGACCAAAACAAGGCCTAAAAGAGTGATCCTCCACTCAAATCAAAAAGTGACCTTGATGAAAGTTCTTAAGCAAGGAAAAACAAGTCTTTTTTATGTTAAACACAAATCCAAAAACACAAAGCAAGGGGGGTAGAAAGTTGTTGCAAAAATGGGGAATCTAAAGTGATGTTCTTACCCTTGAAGATCCTTTGAAGAACAAAAGGTCCAGCCCTCTTTTAGTGATCAAAACCAGTCCAAGATCACCCAAAACAAACCTCCAAGCCTCCCAATCTCGGATTAAGGTGTAGTAGTGTGTGTAATGGTGCAAAAGTAAGGTGAAATCACACTTTTTGGTCCAAAAACACACACACACACACGAGGAGAGAGAGGGAGATATAGATATATATGGATGTATATCAGAGAAATATATGTATAAGCTCTGGTTTTGCCCTTAAAATGTCTAACCCTAATCAAAGGGAGAGAAGGCTTGCTTATATAGGCAACAAAAGGCTCTAAGCTTAATGGCTAAGCAAGAGGAAAGGGGTCAAGGGACCAAGGGGGTGCAAGGCTTCTTGGAGAAGCCAAAACAGCTGGCCAAGCTTCTCCAAGAAGCTTGGCCAAAAGGGGTCAAGCTTCTAGAAGCTTGAGGGGGTTCAAAGGGACCAAAGGATGCAAACCCGGGTATGGGGAGTGGTGATAGTGCATTCCAGCTGTCACAGCTGGCATGCACCATCCCTGGGGGTGCAAAGGGGTCACACCGACCAGCCAAAACAGTCACCGGCACAAAAGAGTGCCGGTCGGCATCATACAATGCCGACTGGCCAAAGGTTTTGAGAAATAAGTGCCGGTGGCCACTAGGAGGGGCCGGTGGAGGTGTGGGGCAGCCGGTGGGCTTCAGGGATTGCTAACAAGCCTCCCCCTACCCTCAGAGGCAAAACACACAAGTCTTGGTACAAAACCAAGCACAGAATAAACCGGTTGAGAGGTCCTGAGGCACGACGCGCAGCCGGGACCTCCGGGAACTCAAAACAAACACACATGGATAATCACCGAGTGTTCCAATGGTGACGTCCAAGTCTTGAGGATGGTCAAAAATGGGGTGTCTACAGTTGCCCCTCTTTGACAGAACTCGGAAGTCATAACAATGACGAGAGTGAATGTCAAAGCCCAGAGACGACCCATTTTTGACAAGGCCGAAGACTTAGACAAACATACAAGACAAACAAGGTATGGGCCCGAAGGCAGGGGAAAAATGCAACTGGAAATGCAAAAAGCCGAACATAACTTATGATCATGCCAAGAAAGCTGTAATGAAGCACACATGCGACAGTTATAAGCTAGCGTACCAAACTACACCATAATGCAGAAAGGATGTAAGAGAATTATGGAATTCTCAATACGTCTCACTCGGGAGATACAATACCTGCGCGGCTCGTCCGGTTGCACCGGCCTCGAATGAGCCGTACATACAATATCGTGCCTGCAAAGAAAGCAAACTTGACAGATACAACATCGGTAGCAATATGCGTAACAATGCAGTCGAAAGCGCGTGACAATGCATGCAATGTGTACAGCAAGATAGTAGAATTGAACACATGTGAGTAAAGCAATGCACGCATACAATGCAATGTGTATAAAAAGGTACTTGAACACATATCAGTAAAGCAAGGCACGCATACCATGCAATGTGTATAAAATGGAATTTGAACACATATCAGTAAAGCAAGGCACGCATACCATGCAATGTGTATAAAAAGGTACTTGAACACATATCAGTAAAGCAATGCACGCATACAATGCAATGTGTATAAAAAGGAATTTGAACACATATCAGTAAAGCAAGGCACGCATACCATGCAATGTGTATAAGAAGGAATTTGAACACATATCAGTAAAGCAATGCACGCATACAATGCAATGTGTATAAAAAGGAACTTGAACACATATCAGTAAAGCAATGCACGCATACAATGCAATGTGTATAAGAAGGAATTTGAACACATATCAGTAAAGCAAGGCACGCATACAATGCAATGTGTATAAAAAGGAACTTGAACACATGTGAGTAAAGCAAAGCACGCATATAATGCAATGTGTATAAAAAGGAAATTGAACACATGTGAGTAAAGCAAAGCACGCATACAATGCAATGTGTATAAAACGGAACTTGAACACATGTGAGTAAAGCAAAGCACGCATACAATGCAATGTGTATAAAAGGAACTTGAACACATGTGAGTAAAGCAAAGCACGCATACAATGCAATGTGTATAAAACGGAACTTGAACACATGTGAGTAAAGCAAAGCACGCATACAATGCAATGTGTATAAAAAGGAACTTGAACACATGTGAGTAAAGCAAAGCACGCATACAATGCAATGTGTATAAAACGGAACTTGAACACATGTGAGTAAAGCAAAGCACGCATACAATGCAATGTATATAAAAAGGAACTTGAACACATGTCAGTAAAGCAAAGCACGCATACAATGCAATGTGTATAAAACGGAACATGAACACATGTGAGTAAAGCAAAGCACGCATACAATGCAATGTGTATAAAACGGAACTTGAACACATGTGAGTAAAGCAAAGCACGCATGCAATGCAATGTGTATAAAAAGGAACTTGAACA